>BPLQ01004654.1:0-329013 GCA_021605075.1 Caerostris darwini
AGGTATAAAATTACATAACACTAATATACTGTATAGCCTTTAAGGCTCGTTCCCACCGAGGCGAGAGACGTGAAGATTCAAGAGGCAAGTGACAAAATTTTTTCGATCCCTTCACAGCGAAACGTCAGAAATAGCATTACGCCTAGGGAAAAACAGCTTCGAGTTGAAAGTTGGGCAACTCCAAGCGGCGGACTGCAAACCGGTTTCAGGCGACCGCGGTGAGGCTAGTGATTGGTCAAATTTTTTCGCTTGCATCTTCTCGCTTTGGTGAGCATGAGCCTTAAAAAACCCGTCTCTTTTATTCCGAAACCGAACGCACACTGTGGGTGTTACATTTCTTTCTCCCTCCATTCAGCTCACGCACACGCATACAGGATGTTTACATTATCGGTCTCTGTTTTCCACTATGCACTTGGAGCTTTTATCTATGAGGCAACAAAGAGAACTATAAAACTATCAGCTGAAAATCATTTCATTGACCTGGTTGAGGAAGGCGATGAACATTTTATCTGTTCCCTGTATCTGTTCTGTAACGTCTCGGCCTTTATTAAATCTATAACGCTTTCAAGAAAAAAGCCACTTTCATGGGGACACTTTAATTTTTATTTATAAGCACTATATATATATATATATATATATATATATATATATATATATATATAAATAATGAACTCTGTATTATTATACACAGATATGAAAAATTAAAAATGAAATTTGATCACAAGTGCCATAAGTACTGTTCACTCCAAGGTCGGAAGATGTTTCAGAGTTCTCGAGTCTACGTCGAATATAATTGCCTGGTCTGCGGAAGACTTTAATTATCACACAGGGGGATACACGAAACCACAAGGGGCTCATTTTGAAAACATGTGGAATCTCCGGCCTATTCAGTCACTTCAGAGAAAAAAAGAAAAACAATACTTCTGGTCGACTCGTCGCAGAACTCCGTCCCTTCTTCACCAAAAAAAAAACTCCTTTTAAGATAATCCGCCGAGAGGGGAGGGGGGGATCAGCTTCCCTCACTTCCCATTGGAGTAGACATTTCTCAATTCATGATCTATCATCAATAACGATAGAACAACTCATGGTATAATTTATATTCACTCTGTAGTTGTTTTGACCTGAGAAGATCGCACAGACATTCGCTAATTTCTGAGTCTCATTATACATGATAGTGAATATCTGCTATTAGATTTGAGTAACAGGTTGTTCTCATTAGTACAAAACATTAATTGCATGTAATTAAACTACCCACAATAATGCTCGTCTGCTGTCAAATTTGAGAGATGTTTTATTATATATTTGTCAAATAACATACATTCCTCTCTGCTGGGAATAAAATGCCAAAACTCTTCCCGTGAGAAAAAAAAATTCTTCAGTTCATTCTATACTGTTTGGAATGAATGTGTTTTCCTTATGGTGGGCCCACAGTGATGCAACATGGATAGGACTGAGTACTGCTATGTATACTCTTTCAAATGGGAAATAACTATTTAAAAACAAAAAGCAATTGATCAGGTTCTGCAATCATGTATTTCGTTTTCGATCACTTTGTATTTTTATTCATAGGTAAATACAAACATTACCAAACGTTACAAAAGAAATAGTAAAATAAAACTTTAAAACAAATTTTATAAGAGTAAACAAATTTCTTTTTCACCTGCCATAGGATTCACACAAGTAGGAAATTCAGAAGGATCCCATGCTTTACAATTTTGACATGTGATTTCGGTTGGTCCATTTAATTTAGAAAAACCTGACAGAAGACAATAGAATTCGACTTTTTCACCTCTGTTCACCTCACTCCCGTATTTCAGGCGTGTTAGGCCGGCATAAGCCACAAGATTGTAGTTCAGGTCTTCATATGTGCAAGTACAAGTAGTGTTATCATCTGCCTGAGGTGTTATTGTTGTCTCGGGAGTTACAGTGGGGGATGTATTTGAAATTGGAACAGTTTCTTCCTGGTATATTGTCCCATCTGAAAAGAATTAGTTGTATAGATCTAATTTTAAAAAATAAAATTAGTTAAAAATAAACAAAAATCAATAGTTTTAAGGCCCTTAAAATGATTCTATCTTTTTTTTTTTTTACACATTCTGAATTTAAAATTTCCAGTTAAAGAAGCATAAGCGCTGACACATTTATCTAGAAAATTATTCTTTAAAACAGGGGTGGCCATTCCAAATGATCTTGCGGGCCGCTTTGAAAATGCATCATAACTCCGTGTGCCGCATATAAAATTATATATCTCCATATTAGATTTTTGACCCACTATAGACATTTTTTGAAGTGAAAAATTGAGACATAATGAGTTATTATTTTTGTGTTTACTATTATTCTTACATATAAACATATATAATAGAATAATGATATTAAACGCACATTGTAAAGAAATATATAGCACTAAAAATGAAATATAAAAATATATATAAATATAAAATAATAAAGAATTATATTTATATTAACTTTTCAGCATCAATTTTACACTATTTAATAAATTTTCATATTATAAAAATACTTTCTTACATCTCTTCATAAAACCCATATTTCTTACAAAGTTACTATAAATTTATACCCTGAAAATTTTCATTTGGAAAAAAAAATGCTTTTTAAAATTTTAAATCTGTGTAAAATTTTCATTTAAATTGGAAATTCAATAAAATGTGTAATCTTTAATTTTTCATTGTTGCATTTTGTTTTAATTTTAATTCATTTAAATACTATATATCCTTTAATAATTTTTAAAAAAGGTAAAGATTTTTAGTATGAAATATGTCCGTAGGTTTCCTAAAATAGCCATTACTTTTTTATGTATACGCCGATCAGCTAAAACTTTAAAAGATATGTTATTTACAGAAATGAAACTGTCTTAAAATCTAATCAAATTATAGTCATGGGTATTGATGCTTTAGATCAGGGGTCTCCAAACTTTCCAGCCTTAGGGCCATACTGTTTACTCCAATAAGTACCAAGGGCCAAAGTTTGGGATTTGGCCCTCGGGCCATAGTTTGGAGACCCCTGCTTTAGATAAATATATGTTATTGCATTTTATCAAACAGTAATTTTTCGGACTTAAGAAAAGGATGGATCACAATCCCCAACTGACTAGGTATTTTGGAAAAAGCATGTCTTGGCTACTATGCATTTACATAGTACACTAATTGAACCATTATAAACAGGTGAACCATTAAGTTGAAGACAAGGCGTTGACAGAATTATTAAAAGCAAAAGCGAGTGGATACATCGCTAACTTACCATTGTTTAAATTAATTCTTTGATGAATCATGATTGATAAAAAAAAATGAATGTAAATAATAAAAAATTTATTTCTATTTTTCCTTCTGTCAATTAATTTTTTTATAATCTTAACAAATTAATTAAATTTTATTTAATAATGAATGCAAAAAAGATAAAATCAGATAAATAAATCAGAATCATAGAAAAGAATGAATGCAATAAGAAATAAAATCAGTTTTAAAAAAAAAAAAAAAGGAAGAAGTTCTTACTTATGAGGCAAACAGGATTTGGATGAAATTTACCATTTAGACACTGGACCTGATTAGTATTCAAACCTTTTCCTTGAAAACTATATCCTGTATTACAAGTAACATTAATATAATCTCCATGGCCTTTTGTTTTTCCAATATCTATCTAAAAAGAAAAAAAAAACATTTCATTAACAACAAAAATTCTCAAAGATATATTAGATATGAACTCTGTTTGCTGTTTAAGTGTTATAAAAAATATTATTCTAATTCTCTCCTTAAAAAATAATATTTATTACAGAGAATTATATTTACTCATGAATATATGTACACCGGTCAGTTTCTTTGATAATGATATGCAATACAGCAAAATCTTTAAAAGAATTTATAATTTAATAAATAAACTTGATGTTAAAATTAGATTATATTTTTAATATTCAACATAGCTTAAAGATTACAGCATTGAAATGTCTAGTTTCTTTTTCATTCATTATGATGTATTATTTAACTTACGAATAGCCGAAAAACGTGACGTACGTGAAAAACGTAAATCACTAGTCTATGCTGAATTGTCAAAGACTTTTGTTTGTTTTGTCGTAATCGTAAATATGCTGGTGACTTCATCTTTTTTTTTCACCCACAAAATTATGGGTATTGTTTTCGAGTTCGAAGTTTTTCATTTCCTTGATCAAAACCGTTAGAACGCAGCATAACTTTAAATACAAATTTTAAATCCAATTAAAACAATTCGATAATCTATAGTTGTTACTTTTGTTCTAGAACACTTTTTAAGGGTTTTAATGTAAGCAGTTTGCCACAAGGGTTAAAAGCTTTATTACAAGAAAAACGTGGAACGAAAGTTATTATTGGTTTAAAGGTTTAAAAATGATTTATCATAATTTTAACCTGTAAAGTAGCTGAAAATCATTTTGGTGAGAAAACGGAAGTGATATAAAAGTCCAGAATATAAGGGCTTCACAAAATTTGCCTAAATATATATACAAAAAAGTCATCGAGGAAACCTGAAAAAAATCCTGACCAGCTCTTGGTTTGAAACGCTAATAATATATTATGTTATGTTGATACGGAACATTTTGCCAGAGTTTTCCATTTGCGATGAAAACTGTACACCAGGATAATTTTCAACTTTTGGAGCATCAAATATATGCCAGGGAGGATGTTGATACGCAACATTTTGCCAGAGTTTTCCATTTGCGATGAAAACTGTACACCAGGATAATTTTCAACTTTTGGAGCATCAAGTATATGCCAGGAATTATGTTTATACGCAACATTTTGCCAGAGTTTTCCATTTGCGATGAAAACTGTACACCAGGATAATTTTCAACTTTTGGAGCATCAAATATATGCCAGGGAGGATGTTGATACGGAACATTTTGCCAGAGTTTTCCATTTGCGATGAAAACTGTACACCAGGATAATTTTCAACTTTCGGAGCATCAAATATATGCCAGGGAGGATGTTTATACGCAACATTTTGCCAGAGTTTTCCATTTGCGATGAAAACTGTACACCAGGACAATTTTCAACTTTTGGAGCATCAAATATATGCCAGGGAGGATGTTGATACGGAACATTTTGCCAGAGTTTTCCATTTGCGATGAAAACTGTACACCAGGATAATTTTCAACTTTTGGAGCATCAAGTATATGCCAGGGAGTATGTTGATACGGAACATTTTGCCAGAGTTTTCCATTTGCGATGAAAACTGTATACCAGGATAATTTTCAACTTTTGGAGCATCAAGTATATACCAGGGATGATGTTCATACGGAACATTTTGCCAGAGTTTTCCATTTGCGATGAAAACTGTACACCAGGATAATTTTCAACTTTTGGAGCATCAAGTATATGCCAGGGATGATGTTCATACAGAACATTTTGCCAGAGTTTTCCATTTGCGATGAAAACTGTACACCAGGATAATTTTCAACTTTGGAGCATCAAATATATGCCAGGGAGGATGTTGATACGCAACATTTTGCCAGAGTTTTCCATTTGCGATGAAAACTGTACACCAGGATAATTTTCAACTTTTGGAGTATCAAATATATGCCAGGGAGGATGTTGATACGCAACATTTTGCCAGAGTTTTCCATTTGCGAGGAAAACTGTACACCAGGATAATTTTCAACTTTTTGGAGCATCAAGTATATGCCAGGAATTATGTTTATACGCAACATTTTGCCAGAGTTTTCCATTTGCGATGAAAACTGTACACCAGGATAATTTTCAACTTTTGGAGCATCAAATATATGCCAGGAGGATGTTGATACGGAACATTTTGCCAGAGTTTTCCATTTGCGATGAAACCTGTACACCAGGATAATTTTTTTGGAGCATCAAGTATATGCCAGGGATGATGTTCATACAGAACATTTTGCCAGAGTTTTCCATTTGCGATGAAAACTGTACACCAGGATAATTTTCAACTTTTGGAGCATCAAATATATGCCAGGAGGATGTTGATACGCAACATTTTGCCAGAGTTTTCCATTTGCGATGAAAACTGTACACCAGGATAATTTTCAACTTTTGGAGCATCAAGTATATGCCAGGAATTATGTTTATACGCAACATTTTGCAAGAGATTTCCATTTGCGATGAAAACTGTACACCAGGATAATTTTCAACTTTTGGAGCATCAAATATATGCCAGGGAGGATGTTCATACGGAACATTTTGCCAGAGTTTTCCATTTGCGATGAAAACTGTACACCAGGATAATTTTCAATTTTCGGAGCATCAAATATATGCCAGGGAGGATGTTTATACGCAACATTTTGCCAGAGTTTTCCATTTGCGATGAAAACTGTACACCAGGATAATTTTCAACTTTTGGAGCATCAAGTATATGCCAGGGATGATGTTCATACAGAACATTTTGCCAGAGTTTTCCATTTGCGATGAAAACTGTACACCAGGATAATTTCCAACTTTTGGAGCATCAAGTATATGTCAGGGAGGATGTTGATACGGAACATTTTGCCAGAGTTTTCCATTTGCGATGAAAACTGTATACCAGCATAATTTTCAACTTTTGGAGCATCAAGTATATGCCAGGGGGTATGTTTATACGGAACATTTTGCTAGAGTTTTCCATTTGCGATGAAAACTGTACACCAGGGTAATTTTCAACTTTTGGAGCATCAAGTATATGCCAGGGATGATGTTCATACGGAACATTTTTCCAGAGTTTTCCATTTGCGATGAAAACTGTACACCAGGATAATTTTCAACTTTTGGAGCATCAAGTATATGCCAGGAAGGATGTTTATACGCAACATTTTGCCAGAGTTTTCCATTTGCGATAAAAACTGTACACCAGGATAATTTCCAACTTTTGGAGCATCAAGTATATGCCAGGGAGGATGTTGATACGGAACATTTTGGCAGAGTTTTCCATTTGCGATGAAAACTGTATACCAGGATAATTTTCAACTTTTGGAGCATCAAGTATATGTCAGAGAGGATGTTGATACGGAACATTTTGCCAGAATTTTCCATTTGCGATGAAAACTGTATACCAGGATAATTTTCAACTTTTGGGGCATCAAGTATATGCCAGGAGACATTTCCAATTTTCTGTACCAAGTTGATTCGAGGATAACTACTTCAAAACAAATAGGCAACCGAAGTCAGGCTGCCTCATTCTGGTTGATCCCCTCTTTTATATGAGAGGGTAATGTTGGTGTCTAATGGAATTTTTTTTAAAAATAGACCTGCAGTTCATATTCCCCTTTCTTTAATATACGCCATCTCTATTTACAAATTTACAAATATATTAATTAAAATAAACATCGCAATAATCTATGCACTGTCATATTCACTTCTTCTTCTCTTTTCTCCTCTTCCCAGATTTCAGTTTGTAAGGATTCACATCACTTTAACTTTAAGCAGAACGTCAGGTGCTGCTATCTGTGGATTCTATTTAAAATTGATAAAATCCTACATACATACGTAGTATTTCCAAAAAAAGTCGCATTTTTATCTTTTTAATCCACGCCTTTTGCAGAAATAATTATTGGTAACATGTCTAGAGTTTAATATATATATGTTAAATTTAAAGTCAATAGATTTGTGTGTGTGTAAAATGTATGACAAAAATGTACAATACTCGCCTCGCTCATCCTTCTTATAGAAAAACTAACCATAAATGAACAATTACTTACATATTTACAAGTGATTTTTTTAACGATATCAACTTACCTGTACATTTTCCAACCATCTTTCAGTACCGGTAAACATACCCCATTCACTTTTCTCAATGGATTCTGTAAAGGCTCCATTGTAGATTTTGTAGACAATACAATTGCCTAATATAAATGAATATTTCAATACTATGGATGAATTCAACGAAGGATTGTTTTAAAATATCACATATTTAATAGCACAAAATGAAAACAAATTCATTAAAAAAAAATTTGCATCAAGGTAATATAAAAACTAAATCAAAATTTCAAAATATAATGCTAATAAGTTTGTTTTCAAAAAATTAAAATTTGGCACTTATATATAGTATGTAGGCTCGCGAGCGCGCATGCGTGTGTAGGGTGTGTTTGTTATATAAAGTTTGTTTGTTATATAAAGTTTGTTTGTTATAAAGTAAACTTATTTTGCTGAAATAAAATAATCATAAATGAGAAAATGCATAAATATATTCCATTTACATTAGAGGATATTAGCATTTCTTATATAATATATATTTAGAGAGAGAGAGTAGTTCTAAAAATTCTATAAACAGTTGTTATTTAAGTTTTCAACTAATTAAATTAAATTAAATTTCTTTTTCTTCGGCCGAAATTTCCAAAGGAAAAATTTGTTGAACTGGTCTTAATATTGTTAATTGTCCAGTTTTAGTCTTCATAAGTCGAATTCCGCTTTCTCTTAATAATATAACTTCCATAATTTTGCCTAGTGACCAGTTGAGACATTTGGAGTAACAGTAATATATATGAAGATTTTTAAGAAGCAGAAATATATACCATATAATGATTAATCTTTATGATTTGGCATTTATAATCTATATTATTAGTTAGCATCGTTATTTTATTCCTCGGTTTTATTACCGATTTTGCCTTTATTGGGATTTGAGACTGTTAAGAAGGCTCATTTAGGGCAGTGGTTCTCTATCTGTGGGCTGAGACAACAAGGAGGGGTCTTCTATTTACTTTTCAGAAAAAAATAATTATATCAATTTGAAATTCATATAACACATCATTCTTTCTTCGCGGTTAATAAAGCTACTATTACACCACACCACATCATTGTGCTTAGAGTTGAGTTGCTCCTATACAGTTTGGGAATGATGTGGGGAAATGAATGGATGCAAGATGGAGGCGGAAAAATTTGCATAGTTCACTTTTGGAAGTACAGAAGCTGAACAATGAGGAAAATTCTTACAAAAACAGAAGTGAATATCAGAAGTTTTAAAATTTAAAAAAGGGTGAAATATAAAATGCGAAAATATATAATGCATTAGGTGAGATATTAGAAAAAATTTAAAGCAATGTAATTCAATAAACACTATATAGGGAAATATACAAATCAGAGAGCTGAAGGAATATTCATCAAAGCAATTATTATAAAAATTAGAAAAAGAGTAATAGCTAATAAATAAATAGACAGTAGAAGCATTTGCTGCAAAATTAACTTCAGTTTTAAATGCAATGAATATCCCCTTTATGCAGAAATATAGAAATGCATTGGCCCTACTCATGGCTCAGTGGCAACGAGCGCCGCTGGTGAGCATTAGGGCGGAGGCTCAATCCGCTGGCGGCTTTGTTGTAGGCACTGTTTAAAAAAAAAAATAATAATAATAATAAATATAAAAAAAATAGAGGAGACTCGATGGCATTTGTGATGTTCAGTCTTTTGCCTCATTAGTCAGACTATCTGGTGAGAGTTTTCCGGGTTTTTCTCCCATACGATACAGAAATACAGGGTAGTTTCCCTAGAAGTCCTCCCTGAAGGCACTGACCCCCTTCTTCACGTCAAGGAGCCAAATCAGACTTCTACCTATGGGTGCTCCATTACAACAGAAACTGACCTCCCTTTTTCTCCTTCCATGAGACCACACAGGTTCTTGGACTTGATCTAGATGTTGCTGTCTACCAACTTGGATAAGAAAAAAAAAAAGAAATGCATTGAACTAGAAAATGTTTTGAGAAATTTTGGTGATAAGAATTTTCAATTTTACAAATTGGAGATTCTATTTCTTTCACAGTATGTTTATTGGAGAATGAAATTTCTACTTCAAATTGGAAAGAGTAAAATAATTAGTCAGTTAGCCATCATTACATTTCATTGTGGATATTTATTACAAGTAAACAACAAAACTAAATAAATTTAACTAAATAAATAAGTTAGGAGGGAGAAGCTTTATGCCTTCTTTAGAAAAATCAAATGACTTAAAAATAAATAAATAAATATTTGATAAAACGTTCTTTATGACCACAAGTTTTATGAATACTTGCTTTATTCTTGGCTATTAAAAAAAATTAGAAAAGAATGTTTCCCATATTTCGAAACAGCCTTGTAGAAATTTTGAATTCCTTGTGATGAAAATTTTTGGCTTTAAAAAAAATTATCGATTCGACTCCTTTCACAATGCATTTAGGCGATAAGTCATCAGTAAATTTTATTTCGTATATTAATTAATGGTAAATTACAAAACTAATTTTTTCAAGCTCCATTAGATCTTTGAATACTATCACTACAGTTATTGATATTTAGATTCTTAGGCTACGTACAAACAGCTACTATAGAAAATAACGACAACTCAAAAGACTTAAACGAATATAGATATCACATTCCTTATTGAACATAACCATGTTAAAGAAGTCGTGGTGAGGATTGAAATATAGCTTTAATTTTATCCTCGTCAATAAAATTGCCTATACAAAATTATTGTAGGTAAAATTCAAAATAAGAAACTTTTTAAAACATTCTCTTTCAAAAGTTGCAAGCCGTAAGTCTCACCTCAAACATTTTTTTGTTTCATATTCTTTCCTAACAGATCAAGACTTTTTGATCGTTTTATATATTCACAATCAATCACTGTGCCATTTAGTAAAATAGATAACCAAATAAGAAACATTTAGTAAAATTATTAAATAAGGTAACAAAGTATTTTTTTTTTTTTTTTTTCGTATTCTTTCCTGCCAGGTGAAATTAGAATTATTCCTCAATCACTGTTCCATTTTTTGATCAAAAACAAAATATTTGCGCAATCAATTTAAATTCTTTCCTAACATTTCAAGATTTTTTGATCATTTTATATATATTCACAATCAATCACTGTGCCATTTAGTAAAATAGATAACCAAATAAGAAACAAATTATTAAGTAAGGAAACAAAGTATTTTAACAGAAAAATAAATTCAACTTACTGTTTTCTGCAAGCGTTTTTAAAAGTATACCTAAAAAAGCGATAATTATAAAAAATGATTTCATCTTAGTTTCATCGAAAATGATCCTAAGAAACCAGAGTTCATGAAAAATATGTATTTTGTTCGCCTTGTAACCGTATCATTTCCAGTATCTATGTAAACTAACAGTGAATCTTTCTTTTTCTCCTTTCAGTTTTGGATTGCATTAAAGATGTGATCCTAGATTGTGCTTCATGGATGGGTCACTTAAAGTTGAACTCTTTATGTTTACCCTTTTAACTTATGTTAATAAAATATAAAAAGTGTAGTAAAAGATAAATTAAAAATACATAGATGTTGATAAGCACATAGATGTAGTTTACACTCCTCATATCAGAAAATGACGTGCTAGGAAAACCCAAGATGTTATTTCCTCAATTTTTACCATTCTAACATAAACAAAGATTAGTTTCACTTTAGGCGCTGAAAAATAAGCTGGTTTCTTTCTTTCAAAGCCTGACTTTTTTTTATTTTAATTAGTTAAATGTAGGAAAAAATTTAGAATAATTCAAGAAATATACAGCAGAAAAAAATTTCTTTTAAGCTCTATAATTAGTTGTAATTTGTAATAAAAATATTATGTTAAAAAATGTTTTATAGCATATGCAATTTCCAATTTTTCATGTTCTCAATCATATAACATGATAAAAAATATTCATGTTAATATTTGTATTGATATCTTCGAGCACTTTTCAATAAATATAATCTTTCCAATTGTTAGAAAATTGTATATACGATTATTTAAATATGTTGTTATATGTTAAATTACTTTATTCCTAAAACTGATTTTACTACTTTTTACTACTTTATTACTTTTTTAATTAAAGTAAATAAGACAACTACATACATTTCCAATGTTTTTAATTCAACTTGTATTAAAAACCTAATCTTATCAAGAACAGTACAAAATAATATGCTTTTAGATATTTTATTTACTTTTTATTGTTATTTTCTAGCGGGAAATTTTAAATTAATAAAATTAATAATTTAAATTAATAAATGTTTTAAAGAGTTTATCGTAATAATCATTATCTTATCGTGTGCATAAAAATTATCGTGCCAAGAAGTAATTGTCAGCAATTCGCATGCGCTTTTGTAACAAGTAAGTAACTGATTACAAAATGGCAACAAAAAATTCATTTATTGCATAAAAGCTCGCAAAGAAATACAGGATACAGATTAAAGCTTGGTCATCCACCTTTGTTGTTGTTTCTTATCCCACTTGGCTGGCCAAGCCCACGAGCCCATACGTGCTCATGATTGAAGGGGAAGGAAGCAGCTTCTATTGTGATGGAGCACCCGTAGGTAGAAGCCTGACTTTTGCTCCGTGACGCTCTTACAGTCATGGGAGACCGGGACCTACGGCTTAAAGTGGATTCCGAACCACTACAAACATCCATGGCACCGCCGGGATTCGAACCCGAAACCTGTGGCACCGAGCGCCAGAGCGCTAGACACTCGGCCATTCAGGTCCCAAATTTGCCAACGGCACGCGGTGTTCCCAGGTGGTCACCCACCCAAGTACTGACCGCGCCCAATGATGCTTCACTTCGGTGATCCCCCCCTCCACTGTGCACTATTTACTACACTTTTTCTCTTATTGTTATACCTTCTTTTTATTAATTTGCATCCCCGCTAATTCTCATCATTTATTAGTAATTGGGGCTAAAACCTTTTGGATACGGAACCCCTTTCCCACCCACCCCCTCGAATGACTTCACTTCGGTGATCTAACGAGAACCGATATATTCAGCATGATACGGCCGTTGGCTTTTACCACCGGCCGTTGGCATCCACCTTTAGGTTGACAATACGAGTGGGCATTATTTTGTAAAACTAAAATGCCTACTGAGATCTGCCATGAAAGGCATGTGACTAAAGGATGTTATGAATGTGTAGGTGGGCTGTCATGGATAATAAATGTTACTATAAAAAAGTATCATTTAGTGAAGAATTATAATAGTTTTTCAATTTTCTCGAATGACAAAATTTTGAATTTGAGATTATGATGCCCAAAATATATTTACCTGAAAGTGAATTCATTTCAACTCGTCAATGATATTTTCCTTAATTGAATTTTCCAAAGTGAAAAATATGTCACTCTTCATCATACATAACAATATGATCCAAGTGTAATCAAAAAAACAATATTTATGCCATTTAATATATATAGTTCAACGATTCAATTCATAATTCATCTTTATTCATAAACTGAAAATTATCATATTTGAAAATATTCTTTAAAAAAAATAATACAAAAAAAAATTCATACTTATAAATTTTCTATGAAATAATAATTTATTCTCTATAAAATAATAATTATATCATTAATATTTATTTACTTTCAACCTAAATAAGTAATTTTTATGATAAAAATGGTGAAAAACTTATCATTAATTACATTTTTATATTACCTCGAAATTATTTTAAATCAAAATAAATAATCTTTCAACAAACACATGTGGTCAATTTATTATTTATAAAAATGCATTCTTCCGCATTTGATTATTTGACATGTCAACATAGATTACAACGTATATTATAACTTTATAACCAAATACAAATTGAAAATTGAAAATTTTTTATTTAAATTTTCTAAGAATATTCTTTTTTTCAGTACCATGAATTCTCATTCTTCTTTGCAATGAAGCAAATTTGGTAACACAAAAAAAACACAAAAGTAGTTCTATATCAAAACTGAGGACAAAACCTGGGTTGCAAGTTAAATTGACAATGTCTCCAGGTGTGTAGAAATGTTTATATGGTTCGACAAGTACTTCTGGTTCTTTTGACTCGAATAGATGAAAACAACAAGATACACTTGTAAAAAATTTTCAACCATATAAAAAGTGAATTTCAACCACTGAATAGTGACACTCTGGTGTGGCAAAAGAGAACTCTAGATTTTTAGAAATCATTAAATGAGTTATATTCGAAAAAAGTTTTAAAAAAAAGACTTAGTTTAAAAACCAAAATTAAAAAATATTTAATTTTGATTCATAAACGTAAATAATTGTCCTCTGACCAGTTGATAGTTATACAACCATAGTTTTAACATGTTACGTAAAGTACCTTTTTCATATTGTAAAAATATATATATATATATATATATACACTGGTGTCCAAAAGTTAAGCATAATTGATAATTATGTGAATAAAGAAGGAACTGTAAAACAGAATGGCGGGAAACGTGATATGCGAGTGTAAAATGGTTATAAAATAAGAAAGCAAATCAAAAGAACGATAATAATTAATTTTATTACCCAAAGTAGCAGCTTGAAAGAAAACTGAGCATAGCAAGGGTTCACACTTTAAAGAAAAAATGAAAGAAAACATTAAATAAAATACTGATGCTGCAGTTTAATAAGGCGTGTGGTCACCTCTGATAGCCAGACACGCTGCACAGCGATTTATCATACTTGCTATGAGATGAATGAGTTGTGGGCTCAAACGGTTCCAAGCTTCTTGGAGAGCTCTCTTCAGTTCTGTAACGGACCTTGGTGGGTGCGAAAGGGCTGCAATTTGTCTCCCGAGCATATCCCATAAATGCACGATAGGATTTAAATCAGGGGAGTTCGCAGGCGACGACATGCGCTGGATGTTTTCCGTTTCAAGGAAGTCATCAACCAGCACCGATCGGTGACATGGCGCATTATCATCCATGAATATGACCGACAGCACCTCGAAACAAGTGAACATAAGGCTCAAGAACTTCGTATCTGTATCTTTGACCAGTCACAGACCCCGTGTCAAAGAAACGGAGGTCTGTGCGGCCTTCCATCATGATGCCTGCCCATACCATTACTCCCCTTGATGGAAAATGATGTCTTTCCGTTATGTTTCTTGGTTCAAAACGTGTTCCACGTTCTCTCCATATCGTTACCCGACGAGAATCACTACTCAGACTAAACCGGGACTCGTCACTGAATATCACATTGGCAAACTCTCCCACACTCAAATGTTGATGTTTCAAACTCCAGTTCAAACGAGCGCGTTTATGCGCAGACGTGAGGATAATGCAAACTACTGGTCTTCTGGCATACAGGACAGCATGATTGAGTCTCCTGTAAACAGTTCGTCTCGAAATTCGTATTCCTGTGACGACTGTGAGGGCCGAACCCAGTGCTCTGGCAGTACTGCCCCTCTGACGTCGCGCACTTATTACCAGATATCGGTCTTGGCTAGGGGTTGTGACTCTTGGTCGACCTGATACTGGTTGTCGGGTAACATCTCCCGTTCTTTGAGACCTCTGCCGCAGTCTTGAGATCACAGACTGGTCCACATTCAAAATTCGAGACACTTCGGTTTGTGATCGTCCGGATTCCAGCATTCCAACAATTCTTCCTTTCGCAAACATGTCCAATTTTCGTCTTTGTGCCATCATTCACCTTGTTTGATGGTTAACAACGTTCCTTCGCACAGCAGTTGCCAGAAACTTGTCTGAACTGCCTATGCTGCGTGAATCGGTTTCTCTGCGTTGCCACATGCGCAGGTGTTTGGCGCAGTACGTAGTCAACTGAAAAGTTTTGCATAAACCCAATATTTTTTCTTCACCCAATTAATATCCACAAGAAATTTGGAATAATTTTACGAATATTTACTCCATGTTTTTCGCATTTTACGATTTATGCTTAACTTTTGGACACCAGTGTATATACATATATTAGATATATATTAGACTCATTTAAACAGTAAGCATAGGGATGAGGTAAATAAGGGCTAATGAGCTAATAAAAACAAGCGCTGATGATTTAAAATTGCGTAAATACGTTACTGTAAATGGTGCATTGAATGTAATGCTGAAATGAACTGCCTGTTCTTTTTTAAATAGGCCTGTTCTTCTAATAGTTCTCCTAAATACCACACATATACCAATATACACAGGGCAAGGATTTAGAAGAAAAGAGGCCCGAGGCTATTCCACTTATGAGACCCTTTCACCTCCCATTTGAAAAATGAACGATTCGTAACATATGTATTGATGTAAACGTTCATTCTATTTATACGGATTATATAAACCCATGTTTGTGAAAATTGCAACACCATGAAGGACTTACGCGCGTGAGCTGAAATTTTCAGGAAATGCAAATTAGCGCATGATATGCAAATGATTAGAATTTCAAATTCGTAGCGCATGCGTATGCTGAACAGCGCCCTCTGAACGGCGGATGGATCCGAATAAATAGACGGCTGTAGCGAGGCGTGTATGGTTATCGGTGGTTATCTGCTAGTGGTAAACGTAAGCTAAATCGTTACTTATGCCTCTTCAACGAAAGAGAGCGAGATTTGAACAACTCACAGAGTTTGAACGGGGGAGAATCATCGGCCATCGTGAAGCTGGATTGTCTTATCGTGCAGTAGCCGCTCGTGTGCAGCGTAACAGCAGCACAGTGATGCGTCTTTGGAAGCAGTGGACGGACGAGTGTCGGACAACTCGGAAATCCGGGAGTGGACCCCGAAATGTGACGTCAGCTCGCGATGATAGACACCTGGTCCGCATGGAGCTGACGGACCGTACAGCTTCCTCTAGACAATTGGCAGCACAGTGGTCAATAACTACAGGTGTTTCATTGTGTGATTCATCAATTCGTAGACGTCTGCTGCAGCGTGGACTGCGTGCAAGGACTCCTTTATACAGGATCCCTCTCACGCTAAACCATCACCGCCTGCGGCTACAATGGGCCGCTCAGCATAGAGACTGGAGGGCTGATTGGAAGCATGTCGTGTTTTCTGACGAATCCCGCTTTAATTTGTGGTACCATGATGGCCGCATTCGTGTCAGACGCTATGCCGGTGAAAGCCACCTTCCAGAGTGCATTATAGTGGACGAACACCCGGAGTTATGGTCTGGGGTGCCATAGCATATCATGGACGATCTCAATTGCTAAGAATTGTGGGCAATCTGAACAGCAACCGGTACATCAGTGAAGTTCTACAGTCCCAAACTGTTCCCTTCCTTCAAAGCTTGCCAGGCGCTGTATTTCAACAGGACAATGCCCGCCCTCATATCGCTAGGACTGTTCAATCCTTCTTTGCAACGCGGCAGGTACAGCTTCTTCCTTGATCTGCGTATTCCCCGGATATGTCGCCGATTGAACATATGTGGGATTTCTTTGGTCGGCGTCTCGCTCGTGATCCTCGTCCTCTTGCTTCTGCAGACGAACTTTGGGTGCGCATACAAACAATATGGAATGCTCTTCCTCAGGCAGACATTCAAAATTTGTTTGACTCCATGTCACTTCGTGTAGCAGCACCTATTGCGGCGCGTGGTGGCTACACAAAATTCTAATTCCGATCTCTTGTTATTGTTTGTTTGCTTTGACCATTTAATCATTTATTTGTACCACTACCACTCAACTGTGTATTAAATTTCATTCAATTATGACAATTCCTTCATGGTGTTGCAATTTTCACAAACATGAGTTTAGATTCGACCCATCACTACTTTTTGGTTGACTACGAGTTCTAGTGCAATATAACGAAATTAAAATGAAAACCGAAACTAACGGCAACAGGAATGTGTTATCAAGAACTAGAGTGAAGTCAACAACACGAGTTAATGTTTTGAAGTTTACTAAATATTTCCTTTAAAAGGTTTCAAGTTTTTTGAAATGATGCCGAGATATGTAAAAGAAAAGTGAAAATTAAAACCGTATGTTTTTTGTTTTTTTTTAATAATTTGGGGCATTTAAGAATTGAAATTTTTAAATTATAAATGAATCGTTATAAATTAGAACAACTTGATATGAATCAAATTTATTGCACAAATAAAATGTTTTATACATAATGTAATATCAATAATTTCTATATTTTCCATTAAATTAATTCTAATTTGCCCTTTTTTTTTTTTTTTTTTTTTTTTTTTTTTTTTTTTTTCATTTTAATAATGATTGAGTTTATATGTGTGTGTGTGTGTTTTAACATCAGTTTAACAATTATAAATCAATATGTATTAGAATCAATATAAACTTTAAAATATATATATAATTTAATACATAAATTGATTTGTTGATCAAATATTGAAGATTATCTCAATAAAATTTAACAGGAGTAATATGTAGAGAAGTAGAATATTTTAATTGTACTTTTATTTATTTTTCTTTTTTACTATTTTATGGAGATCTATTGTGCATGTTATTTATAGAAAGAAAAAAAAATCAATCACATTGTTTAAAATTTAAATGCTTAAATCAAAAATCTTTTAAGACATTTATTGAATATCAAAGTACAACAAATAATAATAATAATAACGAATGAATCATTTATAAACAAAATTTAAAAATATAAGTCTGTGCATTAAATTTTTCAACTTAAATTCATAAAAAAATTTTATAACTATCTCTATTAAATGTAATTATCCTTTAAAAATTGTAAGTATATTCTATTAACTAAATTATATTAAGTATTTATTATTTAAATTAAATATTTAATTTTGATTTATTAATTTTATTTTATTCTTACTATTAATTTTGTTATTTAATAATGTAATTTGATCTAGTGTCATTTAATTAACTTAATTTTACAAGTTTAAAATTTTTTTTTTTAATGTGTCATTTTATTAACAGTAACTTTTCGTAAAATATTTTATCTATAACAAATGTTTAATTTTAACTAAATATTTTTGTTACTTTTTTTTCTAGATGAATGCAGTTATTGCTATTTGTAGTTTTTGTGAATTACATGGACCTAGTGTTCTCTTTTGTACACAAGCCTTCCATGATACAGAGGAAGTAGAATGGACTGATGTTCATAATGGTGATAATCCTAAATCTGGTTTATCATTAAAGTCATGGTATGGCCCAGCTCTTTTTTCACAACACCCTGGTGTGTCAGAATCAAGCTCACCCCCTTTAAAATCAGATAATTGTGAAGTAAGTATTATCTAGTTCAGCAGAAGTTTTATTTTATAAGTATTTCTTTTCTTGCTAACTGATATAAAAAAAATTATTTTAGAAAAATAATCTTAACACTGTAATTTTTTTCCTACAAAATCTGAAACTTTCTTACATTTATTACATATTTCAGGATTTGCAGAATATATGGTGTTCAAAAATTTATTATTTTATTATGAATATTTTTTAAGTAACATATTTTGCAAAAGAAGCAGCCATATCAATAATGACCAAATTATCCATTCTTTTTATATCCAATTGATTTTATTATAAAATATTTGGTGGCTATCATTCTCATATTTGTTACTGATGACATTTCATGAATTCACTTAAATATTAGTTGTAGACAAAGAAGCAGTACAAATTCACTATAATGTGAAATAAATATAATATTGTGCAAAAGGAATTTACAAAAAGTTTAAATACTTTAGAAATTTGAATATCAAGCATTCATATTGTGATATTTATGTTATTGGGAAAATAATGTTACTTTGCCATTATTAACTGTAAAAATTCATTTTTTTATTAAATTAACAGCTTTGACCTACTTATTAGCTACAATGAGGCTGTAGAATAATAATACATCAATAACAAATTATTAAACAGTTCTGTAGCAAGAGTTATAATGTAGAAATTTATTACTTCCATTTGATTTATTATGTTATTAATAATTTAATAGACTTTTTTATATATATAATAGTTCTTTGCGTTAAAATAATTTTTTCAGCTGACTTTTCTTTATTGAAAGTTTGTTTTTTTGTCAAATTTTAAAAATATTTCTTTCACTTTTAAAATATGTATATTTGTATACAATTTTTTTTTCTTTCATCAACCATTTGAAAGTTTTTATCTACGTAATTTGTAATCTATACACTTTTAGGTAAAAAAAAATAATTACGGTATTGTGTATAATGTAATTAATAAAATCAATAGAGCCCTTAAAATGTTTGAAAATTATCAGATTGGTGAAATATAAACTCATTGTTTTAAAAAATTAAAACATTTTCTTTAGGGTTGCACATCAATGACTAGTAAAAAACGAGGATTTATAAGTAATGATCATGAGGCTCGTGTGAGTTATGTTAGCAGTCAATATCCATTGCACCCTGATGTTTTTGCTGCTGTCAGACAAGCTTGTGTTCGCAGTTTGAGTTGTGAAGTGAGTTTTTTTTTTTTTAATCTTAATAATATAGTTGTTCTTATTCTGTAGAAATTTTCTGATTAAATTGTATTTTCATTATATATAGTTTGTCTTCATTAAATTTGCATATATAATTAAAATTATCTTATTTCAAATTATTGAATTGTGAGTTGGAGAGTTTTTCTTCAATTAGTTCCTAAATATAAAGTTAAATTAGCACAGAATGAATAATTTATTGTGTATATATATTTGCTTTGCATTTAATTCGTCCTAAACAAATAATTTTAGTTTTGTTTTAAAAATATTGATTGATAAAGGCCATAAAATAGAAATTATCAGTTTTTTAATTTATATTCAGTAAAATTTTTAAGACTTATCCATTTTTTTAACTGTTAATGCATCTAGTTTACATTAATTATTTATATTTAATAGAGCACAGACTATTCAATTCATTAAGTGGCATTTTTCTGAAAATATTTGTTGTTGTAATATTATTATCTGCCCTTTATTTCATCTTCACCTTATAGTCCTTTTGGCTTATATATATATGCATTGTATAAGCTGAGAGTTTTTAGATACTTTTTTGATGTTCAAGTTTGAGGGTTGACTTATATTCGGATCCACTAAACTTGTAAAAATATAGGTACTTTTTCCATTAAATGAGTGCAACTGGTAAATCGCTAAATAAAATGTGCCTTCATTTCTGTAATTTATGTATCTTAAATTTTTGAAGAAAAAATAATTGTATGTGAAATGAGGGTTTTTTTTTTTTTTTTTTTTTTTTTTTTTTTTTTTTTTTTTTTTTTTTTTTTAATGAATTACTTTATATTTGAAGTCTTTTATGTTGCTGTTTTGTTTCATCTTAGCAAAAACTAAAAATCTGATGTTAGTGAAATTTGCACCTGGCAAATAGCAAAGTACCAAAATGTACACCCAAAATAATACAATACTGTAAATAAGAAATGCTACAAAATTGATAGGGTTTTTTTTCCCCCATTTTGACTTACATATATACTTTTAACATTGGTAAAATTTTGCAGAAAAAATGAACTCTTTATTTGCATTCTGAAATATATGATATATATTATCAAATTAAATGTCATAATTGGCAGTACCACATAAAATTCTCCCTACAAATATAGGTTCTACCAATAAATGGTTGATGGATATTGATTTTTAAAATATTGAAAAACATTTTATTTATCCTGTTTAAAAGTGCCTCTGGGATCAATAACACTATTCAACAAAAACTTCATTCATTAATGCGATTTTAATAAGATATGTTTTTCGTAATCGAAAGTGTTTCAATTTTGAACATTCAAATCTTGAAAGTCAGTCAGCGATCACTTGGTAAATTCAACAGAATTTGTGTTTGCTAAAATGCTCGATGAGTGAACTGAATAGACAGGGAATGTCTTGTGGACAAAAAGTTTTTTCATTATAATAGATTGAAGAACAAAGTATGTGTGAAAAATAAATGCTTATGTTGCTTGTTTTAGATGCAAATAAAAAAATTTATATAAGACATTTGTCATATTTAATTCATTATTAATAGTTTAATTATGTGTTTTATAAATTAAATATATTCTTCATAATGAAAAACATTTGACTATTAAAATGTTATTTAGTAAGGTAGAGGTTTCAAGAAATACATTTTTTCAAATAATGTTATAGAGACTGTTGGCATATGTAAAATTGTTTTACTTATTCAAAAGATGAATATATAAGGATAATTTTTTATGTTATGTGTTATTGTTTAATTTCATTTATTTTATCATTAAATTTTAATTAAAATTTATATTCCAATTAATAGTTTTATTTATGAACTAATATTTTGCCACAAAGTTTCAAAACTTCTGTAAAAATTGTCCTTTGGTTTTTGCAAACATTCATTATTTATTGTAGTATTGGGGAAAAGAAAATAAATAATAATAAAAAAATTTTACTACTATATTTATTAATTTAATAAAATAATTAATAAACTATGCACTATATTATTTAAAGATAATTATTATTTTATTCATGTATATTTTAATAGGTATGCCCTGGACGTGAAGCTCCTATATTTTTTGGTGATGATCACAGAGGACATGTGTTAAGTCACACATTTTTTCTCAAAGATAGTCAGGCTAGAGGATTCCAAAGTTGGTACAGTATCATAATTGTAATGCGTGATAAAATCTTTTTACTCAATTCCTGGCAGTTTCTAGTAAAATATCTTCAAAAAATCATTCATGAACTTCAAGAAAAAGCCAATAAGGTAATATATATTTCTGTTTTTTATTATTTTATTAAAAATATATTTAAGACAGAAAAAAATTTAAAATTCACAATCTGAAGATCTGATTTATGATATATGAATTTTTATTGATAGGTTTATTCTGCTGAACAATCTGAACAGAATTTACGAGCTGTGCGATTAAATAGTGTTACAAGAATGACTCTTGATACTTTTAGAAGACGACGTGGCAACATAAAAGCTAGGTCTTTGATAGATCTTACAAATGATAAAGGAATATTTCCTTTTCTTCATATGTGGTTCACTTGGATTTTAAGAGCGGGTGCCATGCGTATTAGTGAAAGATTAGTTGAAAGTTTTCCAAATGAAGATACTTTTATTGATTTGGAAAGACAAGAAGGTGAATAAATGTAGCTATTTTTAATAATCATACATTGTAATGTAATATATAATTAGTTATATGAATATAAAATTAGTAGGAATATAAAGAAATCTAGAATATTAGAAATCAAATAAATCACTTTTGACAACTTCATGATTTATTTCTATTGGAGAAATTAGGAGTATTCGCCATTTTTAAAATTTAAAATGGGAATAACATTTTATGAAAGACCTTAAAGGGCATAAAACATATTCACATCTTCTCCACAATAATGGGATGAAAATTCTGACTCAACTTTTTAAAAGAAATAAGTAATGACTTTTCTTTGTGAAAACCACCTAAGAATTTTTTTTTTTTTTTTTATTTTGATTATTCTTTATATCTTATTATTCTCTTTATTTATAAAACTTCTTTGGTGATTTTTTTTAAAAATTAAATTTCCCTCTAATTTAAAAAAAAATACCTGTTTATTTTATTTTCTAATATTTTCTGTTACACATGAAATTTTTACTTTGTGGAACACCATCAAGTATTTGCAATAAAAGGGTATGAAATTATAGAAGAAAATAAATAAATAATTATTTTTTTAAATTATTTGTTTATGTTGTACAGATGGCAGGAAAACGAGCCCTTTAATAAGTTTGGTAATTATTAAATCTTCATATAAAATGAACTAAATTATTGTGCAATAATATAGTGCATAGTTTATTAACCACTTACAAACTTGAAATTTCTTCATTATGGAACCCAAAATTTTTCACTGAATCTATTCAGCATGTAAAAAATAGTTTGGCCATTAATATTTGCAACAAAATTCCAAACTATTAAAATTATAGAAAAGGGCCCATACACAATATTACAATTATTTCCTTCTTTAATTAAATAATATATTACTGCTCTCTTGTAATCTTAAGAGAAAAGCCAAGAAAAGTTTGCTTGATTTCATTAAAAAATGTTCATAAAAAAATATAATTGAAATAATTTATTTAAATAATAATATTGTCACGTATTTATTATTTTTTGTAATCATACTATATTTAGAATTATTAAAATTATATGATTTAAGTGAGCAATAAAAGATAAATATAGACAGATCAATAAAATTACAGCATATATATATGTGTGTATATATATATTGTAGCTGTTTAAATTGCCACAAATAGTTAATAATAGAGGTTGACATTTTTTTTTAATTGCACCAGATTTACCAATGAGCTTTTATTTATGGTAGCTGTATTAATTATTGATTTTTTTTTAATTTATGGAGGAGTACTTATTATTTATTGCTAATTGATGAAAATTAAAGGATTTTTTGTATAATTGCAGTTTAATAAGAACTTGTTTTAAATCAAAAACTTATTAGAAATTTTGCCAAACAATTTTTTTTTTTTTTTTTTTTTTTTTTTTTTTAACTTTTAGAAATGAATTTAATAAAAACTAATTATTTAGAATTTTTATTCTTTAAATAAGATCATTTTTATTTTAAATCAAATTAAAATGAAAGAATGTGATAGTTATGAAGTATTATTTCAAATTGTAATTTAATTGATAACATTTTTAAAACTTAGTATTTTGTAATTAATTCGTAAGAAATTAACTTTCTGTTAACTCGTTATTTTAATAATGAAACAATAGTTTTAAAATATTTTTCTTATAACAAAACCTACAAATATTTTATTAGTGTATTTTATACACTAATAAAATATTTGGCAATAAAGATAAAAGAAAGACACTTCAGTTTGCAATAATGATGTAGTTATTTTATTTTTTATTCATGTCAAATTTTCCTACTAATATAGTTGGTTCTTATGAAGTATATAGTTTGTTATTAAAACACTTGTAATTTTCATTTAATATATTATTATATTTACTTGTTTTTAATTTCAATTTTTTATATTTTAGTTTAAGTCTATATATTCAATGATTTTACTTATATTTGTATAAAAATATTTAAATTGAAAAATAAACTTTTTAGATTTAGCCTTATTACTGTTAATATTCATGCCAGGAATAAATGCAACAAATCCATAAGCTAGAAATCTGTTTAAATTTTTTTTATAAAGCCTTTGTAAATTCAATTTTTGTAATTCTGACATGTTTTTTGTACAGAATTTGTTTTAAATGTATTTTTATTATTATTTTAATTTAACCTAAATGAAACCCAGATCATGCTAGTAAGCATTAAAAATTAGATTTTAAACATACAAGGGAAGAATTTTTAAATTTAATATTAGATATACAAAACAATATATAAAAAAAAGCAGGAAAATACGTTTTTATTGTAAAATGTAACATTTTATTTTATTTTAGGACAGAATAAGCATTGAATGCTATTGTTGAAAACAGAGTTGTTAAACACAGTAAGCATTTTTGAAGCAAACATATCTGAAAACTTTGATTATTCCTTCCAAGGATAAACATGATAAATGTGTAAGCTGGAAATATTCTACATTAAATATTAAGTAAAAGAATCAAGAAATAAGCTCCTCAGAGCTTTAGGGATATTTTTTTTTCAAATTTTGATTGCCGAAATTGGTTTATTAAATTGATATTTTAATTGTAAAATGATTAATAATCTCCATTGTCAGGAGCATAATTAAAACATCTAATGGATATCCCACATCAACATTTACTAGAAGACTTTTCAATAAAAATCGAATTTATAAAATAATCTTTAATTTCTTCCATCATAAACAGAATGTTTTACCTTTTTTGAAAATTATTTATTTTTCTTGTGCAACTTATACAAGTTGATTTTCATTAAGATACTTTTTTTTTTGGATGAATTTTATTTCTAAATCAAACATTTTTTTTCATCAAATAGCAGATGATATTGTGATTATAAAGCAGTAATTAAATAAAAAATACATGCTATAATTTTTTAAATCGAAAAAGTATTATATTCGTATGGCGATAAGCAAAAGTTTCATTTTACATTGAGGATGTCAATTTTTGAACCCCTATGTCTACAAAACATTATCTTTTACTAATTTCATCATGCTGAATCAATTGGTTTAAAAATCGTGATTCCCGTAATGAATTTTTTTTTTATTTGGTGGTTAATTAACCATATTATTTAATTTTATTGATCAATTGCATTGCACCATAAATTAGTTTTCTTGTGTGTTTCGAACAATACCGTTTGTGTTAAGTTACATGATAATTACTAAAGTTATTAAGGGTGTCCCATTTTTTTTGGGGGGGAGGGAGGGGCTGATTGTATTATATTTCAGAACATTGTTGATTATTAATAAGATTTCTAAAATATAAATATTTTTTCCAGAAACTGATGAGGGATTCATAAAAATCCACCTAACAAAACCTGAGTCTAATTCCTCACACAATATCAGTGACTTGTCTGATACTTTAGATGGATGTCACATTTCATCAGAAGAAGATAGTTCTGAAGATGTCATTTCATTTTCTTCAATCAGGGAACTTTTTCAAGTAATATGAATATCATATTTATAGATTTTCTGGTTATATATTTTTATTTAAAATTAATGTAATGATTTTTATAAAAAAGTTTTAAGTAACAAATAAATAGCATTTAATTGCTTTATTTATAATCAAATAAACCCATAATTTTTTCAATAAATCAATTGTTTTCTAATAATTTTTATCTTTGCTTTAATGTATTCTTCTAACTTGACTTTTTGAATATTAATTTATGTAATATATTTCATGATTTAATAAAAGGGGCTTTTATTTATTTATTTCAATTTCCAATTGTATTTAATCATGTGTAAATCAAAATTTATGTGAAAAATTGCATTTTCAGGTATTAGGGAAAGAGAAATTCCATTGCTTAGCATACCATACCATTGTTGGAAATCAGATTATAATCAAATCAACTTCTTTGCGATTGGGGAAATCAATGATTACTTGTTTAAAAGTAAGTAACAAGAAATATTATTATTATTATTTTTTTGAAAAATTTGCATCAAAATTAATTATGTATTTCATTATTATTTAATTTTGCATATCATGTATACATACATATACTCCAATCACTAATTGTAAGAGAAAATAGGTAGTTTTGATCAGATTCAAAAAATGCAATGTAATTGGGAAAGAAGAAGCCCTGTGATTCTCCTGTCACATACAGATTATTTACCAATGCTCATGTTTACGGCTTATTGTCTCAAGAAAGCAAAGCCTGCAGAATCACACATGCAAAATTTGTGTAACCACTTGAGTTCAGCATTCTTTTGTTCTTGTTCCCTGTTCAGAGGTTCATCTGTGTTATCTTTCAATGCAAAAAGAGTGTCTGAAGCATTCATTAAAAGATAGCATAGATTATCTCTTTATACATGCTCTTAGAAACTGTACACCCTATAGCAAGGCTGATATATGGTTTACCATTGACCATCTTGGACTGAGTGATCTCATCTCTATCTTTCTCTTGCTTCCAGCCCAAATTTTAAATAAATTGAGTGTTGAGAAATTCCATAATCTGTCTGCGCTTACAGTGCAGATTACTCATCACAGAACTGCCTCGTTACTGGTATAGAGTTGATCAGAATTCAGCATTTGAGATAATTCTCAAGTTCAGATTTCATTTCCTTCTCTTTTTTCCCCCTTTCTAACCTGTCAGCGGTAATAATTTCCAATATTTTTTTTTATCTCCAACTTCGCTTACTTTTATGAGCTCTCTATTCAGTTTTGAAGCTCTAATGTCTTTACTCCTTCTACCATTCCCTCACCAATTCTTGCAGATCACATTTTTAATTATTTCTGAGTAAAGATGCCATCCTATTGATTGCACTTGTATGGAACCTGCTTCACATTCAATATGAAACAAATTCAATTACATACATTTATTGAGTGGATATATGCATGTGAACCCTGAACAAAATATATTGAACATCCAAGGTAATTTTCCTTGTTCTCACATTCAACTACCAAATTAGAGCTGTACATGCACCAATATGTTGCATATTTAATTTTAAAAATTTTGTTATAATCATTGCTTAAAATATTGTAAGTCTTATAAAATCATCCCTTTTATCTTTAGTTATTTTGAATGTGTATCTTGAACAGAATTATGAAGTTGTGCATATGTTACTTGTGCTTTTTGTTGATTTCTATGATTTACTGTACAAATTTAAATATTAGCTAAATTTATTATATCTAAAATGTTATTTTTATTGAAATAAAAAGAAAAAATTAAATTTTGTAAACTGTTTTAGCAGAATCTTTTTGGGAGTTAGAAATTTAATTCTTGTATCATTTCTACTGTCATTGTTGCTGTCAATCTTCTTAATAGCATCATGCTTAATGAGAGGTTGTATTGATAAAATAAAGAAATTATATATATATAAATTCTGGAATTTATATATATATAAATTCTTAAATTTACCAAAAATGCCAAAAGCTAATTCTTTAAACATTCCATTATTATTTTTTTCTATCATTTAAATTTTTCGTTTCAAAGTTTTTGTTCCACAATTTCAATTTTACGTGAAATACAGATTTGCTGTTTGTATTTTTACCTATCTTTTCAAATCTTGAAAAAATAAATTTGTTTTTTGTTTTTTTCTATTATCACGAAATCGAGTATAAATTTAGCTTTTTAAGATAATATAAAAATTTTATCTTTAAAAATCAGCATTTGATAAAAATGATGTATAAAAATAAACAATTGCAATTGCATTTAAAAATAAACATTTGCGTACAACTTAAAAATTTATGTATAAAATGTACTTTTCTTTTTAGGATTTATTACCAAGAGGCTGCTTTCATCCAATTTATTACTCAAATACGTATGAAGACTCTTGGAAATGCAATTTTTTAGGCATTCCACCAAATGTTGTAATACCTGAACATGTTACTCAGTCTCAGTTGCATGTACAAGTTGATATCAATCCTAAATATAAAAATGCTGCTTTGTCAAGTCTAGAAGATTTAGTAATAACATTTCAAACGACAGCAACTCTTCCTGAAAAATGTAAGACTATTTAAATTACTTTTAGTCATTTCTGCTTCATTTTTGTTAAAATAGTCTTATAAATTTATATTTTTAAAAATATATGATGAGGATTTATTGCCAAAAGGTTGCTTTCATCTAATTTATTACTCAAATACTTAAAGATTTGGAAATAAAATTATTTTAGGCATTCCACTAAATATTATAATCCCTGAACATGTTGTTATTCAGTCTCATTTGCAAGTAGAAGTTGATATCAATCCTAAATATAAAAGCATTTCTTCTGACCCAATCATTCCTAAACCCAAAGTATATTTAAATAAAAAATATTATCAGTTTAAAAAAAAATGAAGTGAAAATTTATTGTGTTTAAAACTACATGTGAATTAAAAAAAATGTTATTTTAAATTCACAAAAAAAAAAATATATTTATATATTTTAAATTTAATAAATGGTTTTTCAATTTTTATTTTATCTCATTTTATTATTAATTTTCCATCAAAACTTAAATCAATTTAAATTATAAAATACTGCTACAACACAAAATTTTATTTATTCCATATTTAAGTTTTTTACATTTTATAAATAATGAAGAAAACTTGGGTGGTAGTTAGCAATTCCTGAACTAATAGCTTCAAAAATGTGACTTAATTCTTAAAAATTGGTATTTTGACATAATTTAAAAAAAAAATTAGGATTCTATGTATACAACAGATAAAACTGTAAAAGATTCAACAGAAAAAGCAATTGAACTTCTTAGCATTACTGATTTTAAATCATAGGAAATCCTAGCACAAATTTTTAGTTCTATAATTAAAATCATCTGAGAAAAAATTTACAAAATGCTATTATTCTGATTAACATTTTTATAAAACATTTTATGGGGTCCCTTAGTCCAAATATCTAGGGAAATGAAAACTGAATTATGGGCAATTGTTGAATATCATGGTATTGCCAAAGTTCAATTGCTTTCCAATGAGGCTATTCTAGTTTTAAAATATTGGCAAAAATTACATTGTCCACTAAGCTGTAATCATGCTAGGATTGGTTTCTAGGACATAAAATAAATATCTCATCTAGTCCAACATTTTGCCAGATAAAGATATACAGAAAGACAAAATAAACATCTCAGTACACGAGATAGTGTTATTGAGAAAATATATATGGGAGAGAAGGGATTAAGAAATTCAAACAACCCAATTTGACCATTTTTTGTGATTTGTCTTTTCTTATAATGAATATTTTCCTCTTTCTTATGACAGTATTAGTAAAAAATCAAGACTATGATACAAACTTATGATTTACTATATTAATATTACAAAGATGATTTGAGAGGAGTTCCCAGTATGAAATTTATCTTCAGTTTACTTGATATTAAGATGCTAGTCTCACTTCATGGAGATGTAGTTATTTGAATAATATTAGAATTATTTTATACAGTAACCTTATATTAATCAATAATGTAAGATATCCTTTTTATTTCCAGAATGTTTATATTTGAAAAAAAAAAAATTGTGGAATGTTAATGTTTATCTTGATACATAAATAGAAAAGGAAAAAAAAATTATGTTTGTAAATTTTGTTTTGTTAATTATGTTATGTCATTGAAGATATTCATGTTATGTCATTCTTCATCATCTTAATTTTTTAATTTTTCTATTACTATGTTCCACATTTAAATTCATTTTTTTTTTCGTAATGTCATTGGGTTCAAGAAGTAATATAAACATTATGGAAGATTTTCTAATATCATTAAAATTAATTATACCACTTAATAAATTTGTACTTCTGTTTTAAAGTAATGCATTTTAACCTGGGAGAATGGATATGGTCTTAAAAATTTTAATTATTGACTAATCTAATTGAAAGGTTTCATTGTTAATTGTCCATTAATTCATTGTTTAAAGGTGAAATTAAATGAAATAAAAAATTTGATTTAAAATTAAGAAATTTAAATAAAAATAAAGAAGATATAAATATTGCATATAATTTACGTGTTTTGAATTATTTGTATGTGTTTAAACAAAAACAAATATTTTTGGTTTCCATAATTAAAATGTGTTTCTTAAATCATTAATGAGTTTGTTTAAAACCATAAACTGTTGTTTAATAAATTGTAAAAAATTTTGTTTTTCAATTTTCAGCTCCTCAAGTTCTTTCCGAGATGGAAAGAGCAATTGCAGACTTGTCTTTTTCTCCTGCTGCCTTAGATAGCTTTCTATATTGTACAAAGGAAGCTTGGATGAAGTTAGTATAATGTTTAGTAATTAAGGAAATGAAGATAATTGACATAAGTACTCATATTTATAAATATATTTATAGTTAATACTAAACATAATTTTTTCAACTCTATCAATTAACAGCCATTTTTGTTGTTTTAATTGATGCTCTTTTGTCAGAACTAATGAATGATAATCACTTTTAGAAACCACATTTATTTTAAACAGTATTAATAACTCTATTTCAAATTTATTTCTATTGTGACATGCTGTCAGTTCTTGTCTTCCTGTTTTTTCATTACATTACTAATTTATGCTGTGTAACATACAACTTTTTTTTAATATTACAGTTTTATATTGGTAGCTCCTGCTTTTATAATAAATATCACTCAACTTGTAATACTTAAAAAATTAGAAAATTCTATATATAAATTTAATAGCTGCTATATTAATTATAATTTGTGTTTCATTTTCCTGTAATTTGAAAAATTCCCACTGTAATAAATTTAATTTATACAAAATTGTCTTTAAATTTCTTTAAAAATGCATGTTTTTCTTTTACAATTTAAGTCAATGATGAGTGAAAGATAATGATAAAGAAAAAAGAATATAAAAAGATGAGAAAAGAATATAATTATTATTAATTTCTTGTATTACTTACAAACCAGTTTAAGTGATTCAAATGAAAAGGGGGGGGAACTATTTAGAAGAACAGGCCTCCTTACAATACATTTCTTGATTGAGTCATTTGATAGCTTAATATATGAAAGAAAATACTAATAGCTTAATATATAAAAGATTTTCAATGTTTACAAACTTGATTTTTCAAAAATTATTGAAAGATAAGTTCTACAATTTGATCGTTACAAACTCATATGTCAAAAATGCATGTTATAAATTTCTAATCGAGTTCATTTCAGTATTAAATTACATCAATTTTAATTTCTTTCAGTAAAGTGAAAGTGTTATTTGCATTTTCTCGTGGTGGTCAGCATGGAGTGTGTGAGACAACTAAACTTCTAACAGTACTTGGAGCTCAAGAGCATGATAAATTGGTAAAAAATTAGTAAAACCTGTTATTTTTATATTGACCTTTTAATTACTAAGAGTTTCAATAATAAATGTTTAGAAATAAAATATTTAAATACTTATTTAAAATTACAATAAAGTTTTTTTTTTTAAATTACTTTGTAAAAAACTTTATAAAAATGATAGTTTATATTTAATTTTAATTTTTATACATATATTTAGCAAATATGTTGAGAAAAGTAATCTTGGAAGAATAAATAATATTCAATTTTATATTGTGTAGTAAAGTTAGTTTTTATGTTGCTCAAGTAGGAGTGCAAATCAAATTTAGAATGGATTAATCATATTAACATAAATAGTAAAGAAAGGTAATATGCTAATAATTACCTACAATTATTTTCAGGCAGATTTTTTTTTAAAAATTAAAGAGAAATTTTCTTCCATTCTCTTTTTCAGATTATCTGATACTTCCATACCCAAGTTCACATTAGGAAACAATAAAATCCTTTTTAATTCACTTGATATTGAAATGCTAGTTCTAAATTTTTAATTCACTTTGTTCCTTCAGTGTTAAATGGTTTGACTGTCTGATCAAACATAAAGAATGGTATTGAGTTTATATGTTGTTAACAATTTATTTCTAAATACAAAGTAAAATTCTGGATTCCCTTTGTGGAATTGTAATGAACAGTTTGAAATCTTATCATAAGATACCACAATTCCAATACTTTCATTATATTTTAGTAGCTTTATAACTTACAATAATATTTAATAGATAATGCTAATCTAATACAAAACCACTAATTTAACAGTGTTTGTTTAATCATGCCCTTTATTGGAAAGATTAAAAAATCTATTCAAAAATAAATGTAAGACTTGTACATATACTTAGATTTAAAAAAAAAAAAAAAAAATCATGTCTACAAAGAATTTAAATAAACAAAATGAAAATTGTATGCATTTTGTTTTTGTATTTTTCACTATGGCCCTCAATATGTTTTTCTTTTTTTTGTAGGTTTTAAAATTTTGGATGACAGGGTTAAGCACTCAATATAAGACAAGGATTTTGTCTGCATCTGTACAACAAAGTGGTTTTTCTGGTCAGAAGAAAAATTAAATTGAATTTTATTAATATATGTAATATATAAATATTCATTTAATCAGACATAGACCTTCTGTTATTGTGTAGAAAAGGTATAATTTCAGTATTTGTGTGTTTTCATTCATGTATGTATTAAAAATACATAATTCTTGTATATTTTAAACCTAAATGTAAATATATATTTATTTTGAAATGCGGAAAATTGAATAATACGACTGAACAGTATGGATTTTTTAATATTATCTTATGGTAAAATAAAAATATTACCTTCCTATGATTGTGATTATACATTCACTTTAGTTTTATTATTGAAATTCAAAATGAAATTTCCTTAATGGTAAAGTTGATAATTTACATCACAAATAAATAAAATTAATTTTGATGTTCTTATCTTAACTGTAATATAGCTACAAGATGTTTTTCTGCCATTTATTTCCTTGCATACTTTTTTGTACTTGCTTCATATTAAAAGTTTTCTCAATAAAGATGGCAATTTTCTTTATAATTTAAAAAAAAAAAACCTTCATAAAATTATTGATAAGACTACAAATTTATAGTGCCATTATATTAGATGAGTATATACACAGCTTAAAATTATTGTGTATAGTTAGTTTCAGAAAAAGTCTAATAATTTGATTAAAGCCTCAAATGATCATAATTTTCCCCTAGATATACACAAATAATTATAACTATTAAATAATGATTTTTGAGCAGTACAGTGGTTTATATATAAAGATAATTAAACTTTAATTTTTGAATAGGAGCATTTAAACATCCTGACTTTTTTTTTTTTCATTTTAATAAGCCTATAATTCCTTTTTACATGTTTGTATAACATACTACATTGAATAACCAAACAGAAAATTTACCATGCATCTAATTTTGAAAAAAAAAGTGGATATAATATTTATTTATTAAAGATTACTGAGAGCAACTTACATTTTCAGACTCAATGGTGCTGTTAAAACCAAAAATTTATTTTTATTATACATTCCATTTATAAGTGTGGGTATGGCCAACAGTTTCAAATAAATTTGCATGTAAAAAAAGCACACAACATATTTAAGATGGAAAATTTTAAAACAAAATAAATTCTTATAGACCAAATTAGACTAAAAAACTTAGTTCAGGGAAGTTTATTGTTTTTTTAGAATTATGGATAAGTTTTATTATATACAGTTATTACATAATATACTCTTTTTAATGATATTAATTTACAAAATGTATTTTAAAAACACAAAAAAGATGCAGCTCCATACAATAATTTTAATTAATTGATCTTTAAATTTTAATTTTAAATAAGTAAAAGCTTTGATTGACTAGATATATAGTTTTTAACTACAGCTCTATGGTAAAATGTGTTTCCTTCCGACTAGTCATTATTGTATATTTAAAAACTTTGATATAAGTCATTCTGATCATTAAAAAAAAAAAAAAATTCCCATCCTAAATAATTAAATCTAATAATAATAATAAACAAACAAAATATAACTTGATTTGAAATTTCTAATGTATTTAACAAAAAAATTTATTAACATTTCGTAAATTTCAAAGCAAATGAAATTTTATAATTTAATCAATGTTTAAAAGTACATGATTCATTTATAAAGAAATAAATATTGTAATAAAAATGAAGTCAGAATAGAACATAATTACAACACATCATTTATCTTACAACAGTACATTGTTATAGTAATTCTAAACAAGTGATCCACAATGAACTAACTATAAACATGACATGATGAATAAGCTTTATCTTTGAGCCATATGTGGAGGCATTGGCATACCCATTCCATGCATTCCTCCCCCTCCAGATACTGCAGCACTGGGTCCTAAAAGAATCTGAGGGAAAAAATAGTTACATTAAAAAAATAAAATAATTACTCTGTTTCTATAAAATATTTTTCATTTAAATTTACTTTGTCAGATATTAATTTATATAAATGAAAAAATTTTAAGATCTCAGATGAACTATTTTAAACTCGATCTGAGCTTAGAAATTACATGATAATCTTTGAGGTTATATATAGTATAATCTGATGAGTTGATCACTCAAAATTTTAATACATTACAATGAAACATAGCAATATAGCGACTACACCTATGAACACCCGCTTCAGAATTTTTTTACATTAAAAATAAAAAAAAACTAAGATCAATTAATCCAAGCTTTAGGAACAACCCATTTTAAACCAATAAATTTTTATTAATTAAAAAAAAAAATCTTTAGAATGGAGTTTAAAAAGATTATTTAAATATTAGGAGAAATTTAGAAAAAACTCACTTCACGTTTAAAAAAAGCCATTTTTATAGTTTTAGAGGATATCCAATATCAAATAGTTATTTATTAACCCAAGCCAGCAAATTTATATACAAAGAGAGACAATACATAGCTTTTTTATGTTTCTGAATTTAGATTTATATAACATTCTCAAAAAAAGCCCAAATATTCTTTATTGCATGAATGATGAATATTTAAATTGTGCACTCAGATAAAATGTGAATTTTTTCAATAAAATTTGTGTTTATAAAATAACTTGAAAAAACAGAAAAAGCAGTTTGTAAAGGAAAACATCATATAAATTAGGATTTCTTGTTAATTGACTTTCACAATGGTAACATTTCAGACAACTATTCTATCTGACAGTTTCATTTTATTGAAGGAACAGGCAGGCAAATTCAGAAATTTTACTGTATAATATTTTGAGACAAATAGTTACAATTCTTTGATGCTACATCAATTCATTTTAAAGTGATATACCAAGTAATTTTGTTTTGGATTTAAAACACTTATCATGTATAATACTTAATATAGTAGAAAACAAGCCTGCTCTATATATTACTAACTTAATTTCTGAAAAGAAATAGAAAATTAGCTCATTAAATATATAAAAGATGATGCTCCTGAAGTCAAATAAAATTTATCAACAGATACAGACAAAATGCAAGTTTTATGTTTATTATGCATTATAGATCTATAAACTTTGTAAATAGCAAATCAAAACATGTAAAAAAGAAGCTTATTTATCAAAAAATATTTTTTTCAAGCTCTGATACAATACATTTGTATTAAGTAAAATAAGTCAAAAAATTATGTTCTCAAAGAATCATATAGCATGTTAAAAAATCTACAGCATAGCAATCAGTACCAATCCTAGTTTCCTCATTATTGTCAATAGTTATATTTTCCGACTTAAAAAGAAAAATTTTTGCAAAATTAAATGGGTTTTTTTCCCATTAGAAGAAAGATTATTTTGATTTTAGTAGCAAAAATTAAATCTGCCACTTTTATTACACCATGACAGATATCCAATAACTTATATAGTTACAAATTTATATAAAAATCAATAAATGTATTTTAAGTGAAAACTGAGTAATCTTGATATATTTCTTGAGTAGATATATTTCTTCTTTGAAATCTCCATTAATGATATGTGATAATTTTAAAATTTTGGTAATCATTTATGTTTAACTATATTTGCTCTATTTTAGGAAACCAAAATCTAATTAGTTATTACAATTACATAACTTTAAATAAAGGGAAAATTATGTAGAAATTTTTTTATAAAATTAAAATAGTATCTAATGTGATTGATTTCCAATTGGTAATAATAATCCAGAAAATAAGATAGAATTAGAATAATCTTAATACATACTTGTCTCTGTTGTTGCCTTTGAACTTCTTCCAATTGCATTCTTTCCACTTCAAAGATAACAGGTGCGACTAATATTGCAGATGTTGTGAAGAAAATCCACACAGAAGATCGACTAAAACTATAGAGTTTTTTGGCACCTGATATAGATCCACACACTACAGAAGATGTAAAATTTCTAAGAGATTCAGGAAACATTTCTGTTAATCCCCATAACCTTTCACTCAGGGTTTCATCAATATCCTAAAAACAAAAACAATATTTCTTTACAAAAAGAATAACTATTCTTTTTGTACAAACTATATTCTTTTTATAAAAACTAAATCCTGTTACTATGAGTAATTTCAGAATACAGAAAAAGCAAGCTCATTGCTGTTAATTTTTATAAACTTAATCATCAATCCTCCCTAACATTCTAACTACATAGCAAAATCAATTTACATAATAATATTCAAGTTAACAGATAAATAATTTTTTTTAACAAACCATGATACAGATAGATTTCTTTAGCTATACTTGTTGGTAGCTAATAGATAGCTTTATAGATAAATAAATTTATAAAATAAAAGTAATATAACACATAATTAAATATTCACATTTATAATAACCTAATACCATTATATTAAATATTTACAACAGCTATTTGTCTATTTTTTTAAAAAACTTTTAAGAAAATTTTGAATTTTCTCATAGTTAACCAAAGATGATTAAAGATATTAAAGACTAAATTTAAAGGTTTTCTGATGTGCAACCTCGCTGTGAAGAATAATATAGTAAAAAATGCATAATTTTAAAAAGAGAATGATAATTATGAGACATCAACAGATTTCAATTTAGCTAACTATTACAGATTGGTAATCACTATGTTTTCAAAGAAATAACAGGCTTGAAAAATCTAGCAGGATGTGAAATACAAGTACAAGTCACTAATTATTGTTAAAAAAAAGTGTACTTTTTAAAAATTTGGTTTTAAATAACGACAATAGCTCTTGATAATTTTAAGCAAAACTGCTTTAAATTATGCTGAAAGTCAGGGGAAAAGAAATTGTTTTTTGATAAACCCATATAAAAAAAATTTAACATTCTTATATTTTAAAAAAAAATTCAATAAAAATGTTTAATACTAGTTATTTTTTAAAGTTTAGAAAAAATCACAAGAAAAAGAAATAGCAACATACAGGGTCATCTTCAATCATATTTGCCATTTCACTTTTCTTTGTAGTTGGAGAATCTTCTCTACTGTTTGAAGCACTAGTTGCATCAATTCCACTGTCTACTTCTTCAATAATAGGCATACTATTAATAATAAAATTAAGTTTAACTGCATAAATAGAAAAATATGCAAAGCAATTTAATTTTTTTTCACACACACAATCATATACATTAATTAAAACATTATAAAGCATAATCATACTGAAAACTAACTTTTTAACTGCAATTAACTAAAAACTAATGAGGAAAATTTTTACTATTCACAGGCATCATTTAAAATTAACTCATTTTATCTTTATTCCTAACTTCTATGATCATAAAAAAAATGTCATTCAATTATTTGTTTTAATTTTTTTATTTGCTATGATTTGTAGCATTTCACTAAATGTGTGTTCATTATAAACAATTGTTAAGTAAAAGATAAATTGCATTGTTATATAATCTAACTACATATTTAAACACCCTAAAAATGCAGGAGCATATTTACTGAAATTATCATGGATACAAAATGTTCATGAATGATTATTCTATAAGTTTCTTATAATGGTATGAATTACAAGTATTAAGTCAATGAATCTTCAATATTTGACTAAATAAGTAAAGAAAATTATTTTGAATTTTACATTATATGTGTAGCAAGTAGGAATTTTTCGAACATGGCTTAATGATTCCTTAAAGGACTATTAACCAGAAAATCTTAAAAGAAATCACTGAAGTACATCATTTACAAGTAATAACAAAAATTTAAGTAACACCAATTAAAAAATTAGAATAAGTAAAGAGTATTCAAATTAATTCCATATAAACGAAAATTTAATTACTTCAGGATATATGGTCAAGGTTTAATATAAGGCAAATTGGAAATGCATCTTAATAAACACTTAGTTGTAATTAATTTTATTTTGGAACTATCACAAAAATTGCTTATGAATTTTTGATCAATTTATGTCCATTTGTAAACAAAATAACCAAATATAATTCTTGAAATGGGTCATTAATAATAGATCCTTAAAAATTCCAGACAACCACTTATTTTGCGAGATCAGATTATCTGAACGAAAGTTCATCATGGTGAATTAGGAATTTTTTTTAATATTTTCATGCTAGTACTTTAAGAAATCGAGATTTTATAAACATGAGGGCATTTGCATTTGTAAGCCGGTGTAAAAAGAAAAAAAAAAAAAAAAAAAACGGTATTGCGTCATAACGTGTTCATTTCAGATATAAATTTATATAAAAGATTATTGATCTACATAATAAAGAAAATTTATCATAAAAAATACTTTAAAATAATTAATTTTTTACTCTAAGATACAAAAATTATTTAAAGAACTTCTATAATGAAAATAAATTTGTCATATATTTCAAAAGTAAAATAAGCATGTACTTATATTCATTTTAAAATATACACAAAGTTTTCAATGATAAAATACCTTTAAATGAGATAAATGCTCAAAGAAATTAAATTTATTTGTAAAAATAAATACTCGTTTCCAAGATCATGGATGAAATGAGGATTGTATCAGAGGAGATAGTCAGGATTGCCAGAAAAGATTACTAAATTATGAGTAAATAAAAATGCTCTCTAAAAATTACGATTAAGATTTTTTAGGTAAATAGAATAATCTTCAAGTAATTAAAATACAAAATATAATTGCGTCAATAAATTTTTAATATGTTAATACTTCAGATAAATATATAATTTCTCTGTAATCACTATGCCAGCAGGGCGACTAGAATTTTTAATATTTATTAACTAAATTTATCTGAATCGTTTTGTTTTGTCAACAAAAGTTTGTTGTTATTACTAGGCAATACTGTAGTGTGTAAATTCTAATGAAATTATGTTTATTGTATGTTTTCTATAATTTAAAGACATTGAGGATTACGTAATTTTTCAAAACCTATTATTATGATGAATTCTTTTATTCCTATTCGACTTTCTTCTCGTATCTTGTCTGGTTTCACTTCATCCAATCAGTATATATCTTGCCTATCTACTTACAATTTCTCAACTTTCAATAGATTACAAACCAATCCTTACTTGAAATCTTCAGCATTTTCTGTGAATTATAAAAATTCCTATCGGCTTTATGGGGATAGTAATAAAATAGGTAAAAGTATTTTTACGTTTTTGTTAGAACACAAATATAAAAATAAAATTAAATCACTAACTATTTTGCTTTTTGAAAAATGTATACTATTATTTTGTTACCTTAAATATTTCAATAATCATAAACATTCAAATTATCTGCATGACACATTTCAAAATCAATATTAGAAAAATGGGTTTTGTAGTGTAAAAAAATAAGATTGGTTATAATTTTGAATTATAATAAATAATAAGGGCACATAATCCCTTAATATGTGTTGAATAATTTTTTAAAGAAAAACTTATAAATAGTAAAGGAATCTATAGATACATGGGATATTTTTTTTCCTTTCTTTCTTTTCTGAAAAAAGAAAACCGTCAAGATACTTTATAAATTCATAAGCAGGTAATAGCTTGTGCTATGTAATATGATATTAATGCAGAGGTTTTTAATTATAGATACCAAGCAAAATTTAACACCAAAAGTTGAAAGTGTCATTCAAGATTCCACTGTTTCTAAAGTTAGTCAAAGAACACGCCTAAAACAAGCTGTCAGAGACTATGGAGCCACTATTATTGTGTTTCATGTTGCTATTTCTCTTACATCTTTAGGACTGTGCTATGTAGCTATTTCAAAGTAAGTTTATTCTTAATAAAGTTGGCGTCAATAGTATATAATTTATTTTTTTAAAGAAATTGATCATTAATAGGTATTTTATTAAAATAAATTTCAGTGATCTGTCAAATGATCTATTGTTTATCCAATTGTCTCTCAAATGGAATACTGAAAATATGTACTAGTAAACATAATAATATCATAGTTTAATAAACATAATAATATCATAGTTCATAAACATAGTTTTTAATATCTAATATATATATTAAAAAACGATTTAGTATCTGGGACAAAGGGATACTGCATATTATGAGTCAAATATCTTTAGTTAGCACATTTCTCAAAAAAAGTTTTACCATCAAAAGTTGCACTTGTATAAAAAACAAATTATTTCAATTTGCAAAAGTTTTTCTACTGTAACTTATTGAAAACAACTTCTAATAATCTTAATTAATATTTAAAAATGCAGCAAAGTTATACTAGTATTTATTAATATAATATATATATTTTTTTTTTCAGTGGCGTGGATGCAGTTCGATTATTAACGTATTTAGGATTTTCAGAGACTTTGATATCTAGCAAAGTAGCTGTTGGTGGAAGTACTTTTGTCATGTCCTATGCGGTGCATAAATTGTTTGCTCCTATTCGAATTGGAATAACGTTATCTGTGGCTCCATTTATTGTGAGATATCTTAGAAAAATAAATTGGCTTAAACCACCTAAAAGCAAAACATGAGTAACAATACTTGTAAAATTGAGTTTTTCAATGTGAAAAAGAAAAATCTATTGTATACTGTTATATGAAAAATTTATACTATATAAAGTTCCATGTGGTCACAATTATATACTTGTAAATTATGTATTCCATATATATTTTCTATGTGTATAAAAGTTTTTTCCCTTTCTAAAATGAAATAAATATCAGTTATTTACTTAATGATGAATAATCCAATGTTATAATATTTTGGAGTTAAGAGCTGTTAAATAAACTAAAGTTCTGCCTCGAAATCTGCCAGTCGGCAGCAGCCTTGGTATATAGTACATAATTGGGGTGTTATGCCAATGAAGAAGATGAAAAAATTTAAAGTTATTGGTTTTATTTAGGATAATTATATCAACTTCTAACTGAAAAAACAGTTAAATGTTTATTAAACCTCCCATCATTTTGTTAATTTTATTACAAATGGGTGTATTTGGTGATTGTTATAAACAAAAAATTAATTTCTGTAAAATTTGCTCCTTTAAATATGCATTTTTCTGTAATTTCTTTCATAAACATGGATTTTCTTGTAATTTCTTTTTATATCATTTATATAACTTTGAATTATATGGGATTTTTATACTAAGATTTGTTGCCTATCAATTCCTCATTAAGATTATTTGTCAGAAAAATTATGGAAATGATAAATTCAGTGGAAATTCTTATGCGTGGTTATTTTTGTTAGCTACTACTACTGTTATAATTGTTATATAATAAATTTCTATATAAAAATATAAAGATTTGAATTTATTTGTGTTTAATGACAAAGACAATATGCATATGATTATGCTGAAAAATGACCATAATGATAAAAATCATTATATTATTATGTTCATTATCATTAAATCATAGGCTTTATATTATGAGAATATATCAAATATTATATCAAACTGCATTTTCATGGAAATCCAATAATTTATATTAATCTATTTTCTAATTTTTGTATTTGATTAATTCTGAAATATATTTTTTAGCCAGAACAACATTTATAAAGTGTAAGGTATAGATCTATGAAAGATTTTTTTTTTTTCTTAAAATATGAATTAAAAATTATAATGCTTGACCAAATTATTAGAAAATAGAGAAATTGTAATTTATTTTATTGGAGAAATTGTTTGAAGAAAAAAAAAACTTTTTTTTCCTCTGTCTGAATTTTTGAAGTGATTTTTGTTTGTTTTTATTTTTGTTGTGTTTTGTTTATTCTATATTATTATTATTTTTTTTTTTTTTTTTTCAAAAGAAGAAAAAAATGTAATTCTTGAAGATTTCTAATAAATTTTATATATTTATAGTTCCTGTTATATTTTGGCAAATCTAAATTTTTCCCAGTAATTTATTTACTTCTATTTAATGGTAAACTCTAAAATCTAATAAATCTGTTAAAATCAATTTATATAATATTTATTGATTCAAATTTTAAAATTATTTATAAAAATCAATACGTAAAATAAAGGTTTTAATTTTTCTCTTTTTGTAAAAAAAAATTTTCATGTGTTTTCATTTTATAAATATTATTTGAAAATTAGATTTTGTGTTTCTCGTCACTTTTGAGTGATAAATGTTTGTTGATAAAATATATATAATTTTTTTATGAATATCTCATATTTTCTAAAGGTATGTTACATTAAAATAAATAGTTATTCAAAACATGAATACTATTTTAAAAAGAAATGTATAAATATGTAGTATTTATGATAATTGTAAAGAACATACTATTTTTATATTTATATAAATGTAAATAGTTTTTTCAATTTGCTAAAACAGTAAAAATATGTTAGTTGAATGTTTTGTAAAATTCTGTCAAATATATTGGAAGGCATATATTTTAAGGATTAAATTAATTAATTTAATGCATAAAATATGTATATATAAGTCTTCAAATGTATTTAAAATTTTAATTCTTTTAAGCCTTCAATTTTTAAGGTTATTTTTTTTTTAAATTTTAACTATATGATTTTGTAAATAATATATTATATTATTTATGCTATATTACTTATACTTATTGCTAACATAATATGTTTTAATTAATAAAATATATTTTTATTTTCCTTACTTGATAGAAAAGAATAAAAATTGTTGAATGATTTGAACTACTGTTAATAAAAGGGGCTTTGTCTTATTTCAATACTTTATTTTTTAAAAGTACAAACAATTGTGTTAGACTAATGATTTAAATCATAATGATAACTTACTCATTGACCTCAATAGAAGGTTCTTCTAATGTTTCTGCCTTAAAATGAAGTAATTTATTTAACTTTTTATCATATTGGTTGTCATATATGAATTATGAAAATCAATTTATGTCTGAATTTATATAGATGTATGTATAGAGTACTTCAGGGTGTCCAAAATATCACTTCTTGATATATTTTGTCAGCATATCTCAATTTGTCATTGTTTTCTCATATCTTTTAGGTCATAATTTTGCCTTGTCTATCTACATTGAAAGGTCAAATTTTTTAAAGTCCCAATGCTTGGTCTATAAAAGATTTCCTAAAAGCATTTTCATATAGATTCAAAGTTCCTCAAATTTACTTACTATGAGAATTTACTACTTTATTTGCTGTAATTTTTTTAATTACAAGTTCACTACCAAAACTACCATTCACAATTGCATATATCTTTAAGATCAGGAATGATAATTATTCAATGTATTTAAATAAATAAAAAAAAAAAATAGATTCATATAGACATTTTACAAAAAAAAATCCCTAAAAATTACTAATTTCAATAGTATATAAAATATTTGAAAATTGATAATTTATTATGAGCACACTTCTGTAATGCACAGAGGAATGTTTTTGTTTACTATAACCGTCCTCAGAATTACATTTGTATTATTGAGGATGAAAAATTTCGATTCAGCAAATTTAATTTCGTTAATGCACATGAATCATTTTTCAAAATGAAATCAAGTTATTACTATGTGTAAGCATAATTTTGTCTTGGCCTAGGGGTTCATGATATTGTAAAAAATTGTATCGGAGGAAATAAAACTCCATGTCGTATGTCGGCAAAAATAGCTGAATAACAACAGTATAACAGTAATAGACAAGTAGAAACATTACATTTGTTAATTTTTGTTACATGATGTTTTGTTATCAAACTTTGATATATTTCTGTAGCTCTTGAATTTGATAGTTCTTATAGTATTCTGACCAAATGGTTCATAAATTTCTTGGGTAATTGAACATTATATTTCCAGATGTATTGGCCCAGCACCATATGTTCCCACATGATAAATTAAATTCATGACTGGATTTCATTGTTTTCTCTCTTTTTTTTTTTTTTATCGTAGATTATCCTTTTTTTCGTCTTACCACAACTTTAATTTTAAAGTTTTGTTAATTTATATTAAGTCAAGGTGAAACTAGTAATAGGATTATGTTAACTGTTCATTTCAATGTCAGATATAAAATAAAAGATTGATAAAAGAAAAAACACATTTAAGAACTTGTAATTATTTACATTAGGAAAGAAAATTAGTAGAAGAATTCAGTTATAAAGCCAAAAAAAATTTATTGCATTGCTTTTCAGGGACAAGAAGCTTATTGAAATAGCATATTCATCTTAGTAAGAGTAAATATAAGCTTGATGTTGCTCCTCACTTCAGATTATGTCACTTTTCATTTGAATCTTTTTTTTTTTTTTTTTTTTTAATTCAGCTAGCTCCTTGAAATAAATTCAAAAATTGCATTGAAATTCTTGAAGGCCCCATTTGAAAACTTGCCTATCAAGTTGAATCATTATTGTGAGCTTTCATCATAACTTTATGTGGTTTAATATTATTAGAATGCTATTTTATTTGTGCTTATTGGATATTTTAAATTTGGGGCCAGTCAAAAGTTTGATGTATAAAAATTCATCATTGATGGATCACATATTGCATTGGCTTCATAGGAGCCACAAACTTCTGTCTGGAATGGATGGAAAATGATTTTCTGTCTATGCCATTTGATATTATAATCAATAATAAAAATAAAAAATAATGTGAAAAATTAAAGAAAAAGTTGAAGCAATATTTAAAAAATTCAAAATAACAATCGTAAGGAGCATTTAACTACAAGAAAAAAAGTCACTTATCGATAAAAGTGAAAATTTACGGGGGAAAAGAGCCCAATGAAGAAAAGAAAAATTTAATTGAAGTAAAAAACTTAATTGATGAACCTTCCAAAATGGGCCAAGCAGTAAAAGGTACTTCTGAAGTGGAGAAATTATTCAGAAGGGGGTCATTATTAATATTTTATACAGCAGAAGGCATTTTTCTGTTTCAAATATGCATGAAAATTAATTAAGATAATTCTAATTAGCAGCTGAAATATTGAAAGACAAAAAGCTATATAATGCTTGCTGATTTAATGATTATTTACAAATCATAAGGATATGCATTTAAAGAAGCAGGTATGACATTTTAAAGATATGTGTCTCTTCAATATGTTTATTTATTTCTTTGTCTAAAAAATTCAAATAGATTGTACATTTTAATAATTTAATGTTTATTTAGTTAATGTAACATAACTTACTTTAGCTTAATAGTTTAAAAATACCATTTTTTTTAAATTGCCAGTTTGGTCAATTCATTTTTTTCGGCATAAAATTTCATATTTTATGCCACAATTTTAATGATGGTATTTACATGAGCTTGATTATAATAATATTTTCTCCAGTTTTTTCTAATAATATTTTTTCCAGTTTCTTTGTTTCTTCCTCTATTATTTAATCCATATCTACTACTTTTTATTATTATTTGAAGAAGATGAAGCAACTAAAAGTATATTCAGTTGTAAAATTCGAATAGGAGGCATTTATAAAGATTACGATTGTGGATCTGAATGCCTTGGTAAAATTGGTATTATTGCGTGGAAAAATTATTATCATTCATAAACAATAAATTATTTTTGCATGAAGTTTTTGACAACCAATAAAAAAACATTAAAGTGTGAGCAAAAATAAAAAAACTTAAAAGTTTTATAAAAAAAAAATTTTTTTTCTTCTTGTATAACACAGTACTTATTAAGAATTGTTTCTCTTCAAATGGTAAGAATTAAAGTAGAAAATGAAAAATATGAAAGAAAAGTAGAAATTGATATTTTATATTCATCTAAGTTACATAAAAATTATGCTAAGCAAAGTAAAGAAACCGATTCTGATCAAATGCGGGAAATTTTCACTATCAAAAAGGGAGAAGAGAATAAATTATTATGAAAATTGTGGAAATTAAAACACAAATCGTGATTCAATGAGATCACTAATAGCTACACAGAAATAATAAGAATTTAGTGCAAAGACAAAAAAAAAAAAATTGAATTACGAATTCGAGCAATAGATTTAATGGTAGACTTTAATTTGAAATATGACGATGATGCGTTTCTCCTATTATTATTTAAAAAAAAAAAAAATAGCAATGGTTTTTGCTGAAAATGATATTATAATTTCACCACATGATACTACATTAAATTTCTTTAATGAAATACAATTTTTTGTACAATGATTCTTCTCCAAAATCAGCTTTAAACATTATGTAACAGCTAAAATAAAAAATAAAAAAGTTATCTCGTCGTACTCTAAAATTCATAAACGGATATTAAATTTATAAAACAGGTTTTCACATGATAACGACACTTACGTAAGGGTTCAAATCGCGTAACATATCCAGTTAATGAATAAAATCTTTTATCCCCTACTCTTATTTAACATGCTTACAGACAACAGCTCCTTCCTTTCTCTTATCTTCCCCTTTCACCTTTTGATGAAGATGTTCCTTTAGAATAGAAGTAATGTTCGCACATTTGTCCTTGGGGGAAAAACTGGACTTTCCATAAAATGTTTCGCCAATGTTGACCTCTCTGTTTTGAAAGGTTTAGCTATCATGTTTCTTTGGGGCTCTACGCTTAACGATTGGGTAAATTGAAAATTAGATAATGTCAACTTCGCAGAAACATTGAAGGAAGTTGTTACTTTATCTGATGTTGGTTTCATTTTATGATAGTAATTTCTTCACTGATGTTTGGAATTTGACAAGATGAAGATGCTTTGGGCTTTCTGCGGTAAGTCTATTCGACCAACTTTACTTATTTGTGATTTAAATATGTCATTTGTATTCTCGTCATATTCTCAGTAATTTCTCTTCTGTCAAGTAATCCGTTGATAACTATTAATATTTGAAATTCCTTCAAAGCTCTAATATATTTAATTCACCTTTTGTTTGTCATTACACTTATGACATTTTTATGCATATTATAAACACTTATATTAATTTACCGTGTAATTCTCAAGAATTTCTGTTATATTTTGCTTAATAATTTTGTAATTTAACTTTATATTACTCTAAAACAATTGAATCTAAACAACGTTTAATTTATTTATTATTTTTTTTACAATTTAATCTTATTTTTTTTCTCTCTCTCTTCTGTATACCGAATGATATTACTTGCACTCATTTTTTAAATTTTTATTGTATTATTTATTGTATACCCGTAAAAAAGTTAATTAAAGGAATATTTTCTTTTAAAAATCCAAAATATTTTCCAGTCAAATTTATATTTAAATTCTGTTATAGTAATTAAATTGCAAAAATTTAAAATTATATATATTTGAGTTTTAATGTATTATAAAATTTAAAAAAAAAATATTTAAAAAAAAATAATTCAAAGTCTTTTTGCCCGAATTACAAGCTTGTAATTTACGAATCTTATGCTATATAACAATTGAACGAATGTTCATCTGTTCCCGGACTTTGCAGATAGAACTTGATGAACAATCCCCATTATCTCCCCTTACTACCTAGTATCTAGCCGTCCTTCAGAAGGCCGTAAATCCTGTGATACTTTACAAAAAATCGATACCAGGCCGAGAAGTAATTCTTCTCTCCCAAAAGTTAAACGAAACTGCATCAGTTTCGATTTCCATTCAAATTGCTGTAAATCGGTTTGTTGTGCAGCGCCCACAACATTTTTCTGTAACAATATATTTTAATATTTTATGTTATGTTTTATAATAATCTATATTTTATTGTTATATAGTATTATTTTTTTATTTTAATAATATAAGTTTCATGTAACAAAATTTTTTCTAAATGTAACTGATTTAATGCTCAAACGTTAATGAAGCTGAGCAAAAATAATGTATATGACTGTGAATTATATTTTGCGATTTAAAATAATAATTAATTTAATTAACTTTCAAAGGTTGATGCTTATTGAAAACAAAGTCATAATTAAGATTAGATACTATTTAAACATTGAATCTGAAAAAATATATGTATTTAAATTTTATTTGCTATAGTATTGTAATTTAAAAAATTACGTTTTTATCTTTCAATTCTTATAGAAGAAATCGATTCAAAGATTCCATTGTATGGTATTTTTATTTTTTATATCCCATGAAACTAAATTTTATATTTAAATAAATGTAGTACACAAAATTTATTCAAACAAAATTTCTCAATAAAGATTTCTGTAAAATTTCGATAACTGAATGCATGAAATCATTCAAAAATTTCAGGTACTATATCATTTTATATAATATTTTTGCATATTTTATCTCTTTTATTTTTTAAAAACAAGATAAAAAATCTTTATAAACATTACAAATGCATCATTGATGATAAAATATTAGATTTAAAAATTAAAAAATTTCATTTCAATATATTTTATTCAATGTGAAGTTTCGAGCTTTTAATGTACCCTTTAACGTATTGTAATATTGGATTATAGCAATAAAAAATAATTAATTGAATAATCCTGAAAAAATAATAGTTATAAATATTTTTGAAAAATAAAGTAAAATTTTATCTTGCACAGACATTCTATGTTTTACATATTACAGAATAGAATGCATATTACTCTACATATTCAAAATCGCAGAATGAAATAACAGCTAGCGAGAGGGAGAGTTCAGAATTCAAATCCGCAATGGCGACATCCATTGCAATCAATACTTTAAAAAACGAGAAGTCTAGATGCGATTGTGAAAGCAGGTGTAATCTTCTCGCATCAGCAGGCTACTGATTTACAGAGTTTTTCCTTATGGTACGCAAATGTAGGGCAATTATCCTTAAAAGTGCTCCCGGGAGACGATGCCGTTCGTTCATCTCCTCAAAGGTGATTTATTTGTGGTATGCATAAGTATAAGCGAAACCGCAAGTGCCGAAAAAATAATGCTAATCTTTTTTCTATTTTGTACACTGATCAGTGACCGATGTTATTCACATGAAAAGTTCTAATTAAGTTTTGTATTAAACAATTAAAAAACTTAATTAGAACTATTGTACTGTAACTTAAAAAAAAAAATTAGAACTGTACAAAACTTAATTAGAACTATACTTGACTTCAAAAAAAAAAAAATTGGGTTAGTAAAAAGTTTTATTATAAACAATGCTGATGTTTGATAAATTAAATAATATTAAAATTCAATATGACATTAAAGTACAGTATTTTAATCTAAAAAGTTATTTTAGCTATATTATTAAGAAAAACAATTTTTATATTGAGGAAAGGAACGACTGGATTCTGCACTTTAAGGCTCCAATTTCGCCAAGTCTCTTTTTCAAGCCAAATGAAATCGCCAAAGGGCAATGAAAAAAAATGCGGCCACGGTCATTCTGTTTGTTTAGGAGGGGACTTGCCGAAAATCGCAAGGGAAAAACAATTTCAAAATAAACAAGCAACAATAAACTAAAGTGCAGAATTACCAAAATGTATTAATTTAATACATAAAAAGATATTGGAAATTCAGTGCACGAAGAAATGCAATGTTGTTGGAAATGTACTAATTTTGTTTTACCCTTTAATTCTTTTATTTATTTTTAAAGATATGTTTGCAGAATACTAAATAAAAATTGTCATATTTTTTTTATCTATTTTTATGAGCAGAAAATTATAGGTAATTAAAATACACTTATTTCTGAAATTTGGTAAAGAAGTACATGCAAAGTTCCTTAAAAATCATTCAATAAATTATTTTAGACTTTTTTAATAAACACAAATTTTTGAACAAAATATTCTTGGTAATTCAACCAAGATAATATAATTAGTAAAATGTTATTAAATAATTTCTTTTTACTTTTTATTTTGAATGCTTACACAGAATAACAATTTCTCTTTGGCAGTGATATTCTTGGGGTGTTTCTTTGATATTTGCTATGCTAGAGGAGTTAATCTTGGTTTATGCGACGATACCTTTTTTAACTGTGTTTGCGGAAAATCTGATTTTCGAGTCCGTACGAAAGTAAAACAGTAAGTATACAACATAGTTTTGATGTCATCGCAAAGAATGCTTCCGAGTGATATTAAAAACTAGCTACTTTATTTAAATTCTGCATGCTTTGCTTTGCGAATGAGAGTTTCAAATGTTTCTTTTTTTCAGGTATTAAAATAACTGCAGAAAGTTTCTAGTGACACAACTGAAATTCGTATATTTTGATAACATTGTTATAGCTTTATTTATTGCTATAAGCTTTCATGTGAATGATCATGCTTTCAGCTTACCGCAGTCAATATTTTCAAAAGGGAAATATTATATTTATTTGCATTTTGTTTTGTATCTCAAGTATTTGAAATATTTAGAATAGAAGCTAGTGTTAAAAATACATTGTCATCATTGCTTAAGGAGGTATTCTTAGGCAATTCAATTGGTCGGCCATCTCCCCTTACTTATGCTGCACCTTGTCAAAATAAAATAAATGTGCAAATAATAATAATAAATAAATAAATACATAAAAAAAAAATTGTGTAATTTTAAAAAAGTAGCAAAAAATTAACCATTGTACAATCTTGAATTTTAAAATGTTATTAGGTAAATGTAAACGAATTTTTATAAGTTTCACTTTCAAGAAAACAACAGGAGGAAGAAAAAAAAAAAACGTTACCAAATTGATAGTTAACTTTCCTAGTTAATATGTCAACTTTGTCTATCACTTCTTTATCAGTTAATCTACTCATCTGTTTATTGGAAACCCCTGGGATGAAGGAAGAGTTGAAAACAACGTCTCTTTTTTTGTGTAATGGCTCTCAACTTAAGCAACAGCACTGATAAAGCCTGTTTCTCGTGCTTTTTCTTTCTCTCTCTCTCGTATTCAAATTCGTCGATAAACCAAATATGCACAATATTTTATCAACTGAATGTTCCGAGCACAGTTTTCTGGCTGTGTCATAAAAATCATAAACAACACATACCCGCCTGGCATACTTTTGTGATTTCTGCAAATGCTTTGGTTTTTAAAGAAATTGATTGATGACATTTCATAAAGCTTTGATGCCAGTCATCCCGTTGCAGGTCATTTTGAAATCTATTCTGAAGTTAGATCATTGACATCAATGAATTCTTGCACAATTTTTTTTTTTTATTCCGTTTATCATAAGGTTTCAAACCCATTTGTGATCTTGCAATATTTTTTTTTTTTTAACTTTACCAGAATAACTTCAACAGGCCAACTGAATTGCTTAAAGAGGTATTCTTAGATAATTCAGCTGGCCCATCATTCCCCTTATTTATGCTGCACCTTCTTCATTTAAATTTATGATATATTACTGACATTGAAACGCCATAAGCCTGTACAGAATCTCTGTATATTTTTTTCTATTTATTGTATCCATGATGGCTGCTTCCAAGTCATCTAGATTGTCGGAAGATGGAGGCTTATTTTTCCTGTATGTACGTGGCATTCTGCAAACTTGCACAAATCTAAATAGCATAAAATCAGAAGATAAGTTACATTTAGAATAATTACCCTGTTACAAATATTAGAGTTAATTGTAAATATCACACTAAAAATGAGCAAGAACTTGTATAAACACAATTCAATAGTATTTTGTAATAAATTTACACAAGCTTGTTTTTCGAATGATGAGATCGTTATCAATTTTTGCATTAAAAAGCCCCTGATTACCCAGTTTAAGAAGGTTTTGTTCTTACAATTTTCTTACAGCTCGTTCTTACATACAATTCTTTCACAGTTCTTTCTTCCTTACAATTCATCTTAACTCCATATGGTCACAGTTGATGCTTATTTACAATTACCCCGCCTGACCATAAATATATAAAATAAATACATTATGAATTTCTTCAAACATAACAAAAAAAAAAATTATTTAATCATTACTTAAAAAAATTTTTTTTCACTATTATTCTTTCATAGGTGATTTTTTTTTTCCTATTAATGCTTTTAATTTCAAAGAATTAAATATTTTATGGAATATTTTCTGATTCTAAATAATTTTATTTCATTGTTGTATTGATAATGGAGATAAAATTATATGAGTCATTTTTGAAAGCATAAAGCTTCACTCTTTTCGTCCCGATTGAGACGTAAGGTGACAGCATTGGACACGACCTTTGTATCATGCCCAGTGGTAGTTCTGTCAAGCCATATACGAGTTCAAGAGAATTTTAAAGCATACATAAATCTGAAAAAAAGAATAATTCCTTAACGATTAGGACAGTGTGTTTCATATTGGTAGTGATACTGTCTGATGACTGTTTTGCAGGTTTCCAACTATGTGAAAAACAACTGATGACTATGCAAACCCTCTCGGAAAGCTATGCTATCAATTTATTATAGAAAATTATGTTGGCACACTTAAGTAATGCCCCCATTGTAAAGTTGAGTGTATATATAGGCCAAATGTAATGAAAAGGTGTCCTTGCGTTTGGAAAAAAAGTTAAAATAGCCATGAATATACTTGTATTGTTTTATTCAAATGCGTCACAATTCAAAATATTTTAGATTAATTTTATTTTCTTTAACAAAATATGCTTATTAATGTAAAATTAAATACTCTTGTGAGACAGATTAACACATGGTTTATATTTTCAACATATCTCATTATTTGAAAAGCGTCATTAAATAGCTTTCGTGTGATTAATTAGTTGATCTCTATGGATTTCGAAACTAAGAGATCTCGGATCGAAACCGGGCATCCGAATATGAAATAAAAACTCACGTTTATTCCGATGGATAGCACGATAATCTGCAGTGATGCTCGTTCTGAATTGCGACTGTGTAGCTCATCAGCTGTAAAATGCTGAATCTGCTCTTATCTGAAGTTTCAATGGCGAATAATCTCAGGTAAAGTGGGATATTTAAAAATAGCATCAGTAAAAGAAGTCTGTTAAAAAGCCTTTTATATTAATAAACCTTCAGTATTGCTATAGATTGATGAAGACCTTCAGTAATCTTTTAATTTTTTATGTATTAAACGAAAAAGTTAAAAATTATATAAATATTATGTATTACTAGTAGATATAGCTAGCAGATAATAGATATACATACTAATCCTTTATTAGGAAAATAGATGAAACTTGAAAATTTTTGCTTGGCAAATTATAAAGAAAAAATTATTCTGAATAACTATAAATAAAAAGAATTTTTGAAAGTAAAATATAAATAAGCCTATGTTAAAACATTTAGAGAAAGAGAAAACCATATATATACTCGTATATACATACATACATACATACATATATATATATATATATATATATATATATATATATATATATATATATATATATATATATATATATATATATATGTATGTATATACGTGTATATATATGGTTTTTCTCTCTCTCTCTCTATATATATATATAAAGAACACACTTTTAAATTTAAAAAATATATAATTAAATTAAAATTGAAATAATTTTTTAAATATAGAAGTTAGTATTAAAGCTATAAAAGTATGTAATAAAATTTAAATCATTAAAATTAAAATTTCAAAAAAATGTCAAAAAACAATTAAGAAACGATAAACAAAGCGATCACACCTGGCAAAAAATTTTGGTTTAGTTAAAAAAAATTTTTTTTCTATATACACTAGATAAAATAGAGAATCCAGTGAAAAAAATTAGGAACCTAAGCGTTATAATTTTCAAGTTCTTTCGGTTTTCGCTATTTAAAATAGCATAGTGAAATCCGAAATTACTTTCTTGCCGATCCTATATATGCAAAAAGAGAGAAAGTGATCACTAATTATAATTATACATGATATTAAAAGAAAGGAAAATCTAGAATACAAGCTGATCTTCAAAACACATAGTTCATTAATCAGCCAATTTAATCATCTTAGAATTTATTATAATTCTTCAGCCAATTTAATTTAATTTACCTAACAAATTTTTAGTATAACTATGGCAGTCTCATCCCCATTTATAAACACAATTTATTGTTAAGCTTCTTCTCATAGCAATGGAATTATATATGAATTAATTAATATTTGTAAATAATAAGCACTTATAAATACTTATATTCACCATTAGAATTAATAATCATACAATATCTTAGCTACGAATTAATAAATTCTAGATCCTAAAACAAAGAAATCCAAGCATAAAAAGTGAAAATAAAGAGAAATGAAAAAAAGAAAAAAAAAAAATTTTATTATCAACATTAAGCACACACAATTTGCATACAGAATTCCTAATTTTTATTTACATATAAATTTTTATATTTGCAATTTGCTAAGTTGATTGTCCTGAGTCAAAAAAAATCATTCAGTTGTTTGTTTCTATTTCTCGGTATAGCGAAAAAAGGATTCGAACGTCGCTTGAATTTGCCATTGTTTTACGACTTCCCTGAAATGATTGACTTCATATTAAAGTTACTGAGGAGGTTCAAGATTCTTGTCTCTAGCGAACAATAGCTTTATTTGGATATTCTTTGACTTTCCTCAGTTTATTGAAGAGTTGTAAAAGTTTCTGTAGATTTTTTTTTTTTTTTGCTGGAACATTTATTTTCTCATGGTTGTTCTTTTCACATTTTAACACCCTCTACTCGTTTTTTCATTTGCATTATGTTTTAAATATATAAATTAACGAAATGTTATTGATGAATATTACAGTTGGGCATAGCATGAGAAATTTAATAACTCATCGTAAATTACATGTTTACCCGAATGTGTCTCTCAAGTCGGTTTAAGTTGTGGTATTAAGTCCACTATCCGAATAATCCATGGAATTTAAGTAAAAGTCCAAATGAATGTTCACTCGAATAATATAAGACATTGATATGTAATTAATTCATGCATTGTATCCTAGTGAATGTTGCTTGAATTAGCCAAGTATAAATTTTCGTGAATTGTATTCTTGAATTCCGAATAATTTTTGGAACTGTTATCTGTCTTTTTTTGGGCAATGAGGTATAGATATTAGTTACTTATATCTGCATCCGGGAAGTCAATTTTTTTTTTTTTTTTTTTTTTTTTCGCGGTAGGAAGTAAGTTGCCTTGTAACACAACGGTGTAAAATATTTCGAAATGCGGACTTCTGTTTATAGGACGGCGAATTTCTTTGGTAAGCTCTTTTTTAATTACTTCATTTCCCCTGAAACTTTTGTTATTTGTTTCCGAAATTTTTCATGTTCATAATTAGGTCTACTTTTCAATATTAATAACTTTATTTCAATATTATATATATATAATGTAATGCAACTTTGATCTTTTATTTTTTTCAATTTAATTTTCAAAACTACATTACTTTTTTAATGAAAATGTGAATGTATAGTCATCAGTAAAAATCTTTAAAATCAGTCACAGATTTGAATATCATTTTAATATTATATGTATTAGAAAGCTATAATAGTATATTAAAGCAATAATTATTTTAATTAATCAATAAATATATTATTTGAAGCAGTTATAGTATATACCAAATTGAATGGAATTTTAAATTTTTACATTTCATGGACTGTTTTTAATTCTATTTTTAAATATGTTTTAAGAAAAATGTATTTAATGTATACACTATTGGATAACATTTTAAATGATTCTTAAATTATGTTTAATAAGAAAAGTTACTAGCATTTTCAATATGGTTAGATTAGAAGAGTTGTCAAAATACTATTTTTCATATTTATTTTTAAAAAGGAAAAACTTTAATTTTTTAATATATTTTATAATAAATAAAAATATTTTATACAAGCCAATATATCTGAATTCGAATAATTCTACAAACAATGTATAGTTTATTTAATTAATAATTTTTTTCCGTGAAAATTGTAAAACTGTTTGTATTTAAAAACAACAAATAATTTTTGCGAAAATATTCATAATAATACATAATTTGATTATGAATATTGTACAGTTGAGGATTGTATAAATTAAATATAAATAACTCATCTTAAGCGATTAGACTGTTATTTTCTGAAACAATAGAGAGGATTTTATATGCAATTAGTAAGATAAAAGTGCAATTTTATCTTCTGCAGGAAAAATATTTATATAAATAATTTTATGCAAAACAAAAACATTTATACAAAATAATTGCAAAAAAGAAATAAATTTCATTGAAAAAAATAATTAGATAAACAGTAATAAATTACATTTCACGATAATAATCAATGTGTTTGAAAGTGTTGTTTGTTTTTTTAGTAAATGATTTTAACAACATTTTCTACGCTTTAAAGTAATAGTTTTTGAGACGCTTCTTATTTAACACTGAGTTTTATGAAGTCTAGCCTTAACATATAAAATTCAAATTTCAATGTAAGTAATAATACCGTTTAAAGCAGGCTAATTCACCTCAGTATTTCAACATAACTTTTATGTATATGCTGTCAAGAGATTAGAATACTTATCCCATTAGAGAAAATTGCTTTTAAATAAAAATTATTAAATAGCTATTAAAATAATTTGACAAAAATAATTAATGATGTAAAAAAAATGTACAATCTGTTTGTTAAAAATACAGAAAGAAAAAAGACATTAAAATTTACATCAAATAATTATTAGTTTGCACTTTCTCATTGTTAATTGAATTGGCTTGTGTTAAAATTCACAATTTAAAATTTATAATTGAAATAATTGTAATTTTTTTTCTCTAAGGAAATAATGCAGTTGTGCAATACAAATATTGTTATTTTTTCAGTTATTTTAAAGTAATCAGATAAATTAAATACGCGATGTCCCCAAATTGTATACATGATTTGAACTGTTACAAAAGCAAATACTTGTAAATACATCTAAGTCAATCGTTTTAAGTCAAAATAAACAAGTCTAGACTTCTTGGAGTTTGAATTGATATTCATCTTAAGCAATAACAAGTCGGAATTTTAAATTTTGCAATCTAATTCACTTGTGTTTTCTTTAAAAGTGTTAGGTTCAAATTTACCGTGAATTTATTTCTGAGTCATATGTTTAAACAATTTTAATGTTTTTATATTTGATGAAAATGAGAGAACTTAAAATACAGGATGACCATAATTAAAGTAAAGTTATTTAAAGCTTTATTACAAAGAAGGGTAAACGCAAGACCATTTCGCATACATACTATTTAAATCACGGGAAATCGAACTATAAATAAATGACCTTGGATAGTAAAATAGGCATATGTATATATATATATTTTTTTTTTGTTTTGTTTTGTGACTGAATAACATTAAATATTTTAACCCAGGAATATTTCTAATCAGTTTCATCTATTTGTTTTTGTTATTGTTTTTTAATTTAATTTTTTTTTTACCTAAACAGTTGTGTGAAGGAAGGTTATGCAACTTTTTGTCAATTGCAATCTCTGATTCGAGCCGTTAGTCATCGTTACTTCCATCTGTTGTGCACATATTTGTGTTAAAATTTCTGCATGTTGCCGATTTTAAGAGTCATATATACACGTCACACAGACTGATAGAAATTTAATAGTCGATAGTGTTCTGAATATGCATGATACAATATGTGCAATGAAAACGTATTGAAACATTTTGTAAACTAAATTATGAAATGAAAGAAATAAAATTGTAAGCAATAATTTCTGAATTTTGAAGTCAACAAATGATTTTTACATAAGAAATTAGTTAAATGTAAAAAATCGAAATGTAGTTGCAAAAAAACATTTATGTATTAAAATGTCCATTAGTCAAACACATAAAACATTACCATTTTTAGTTTCTGTGCCTCTCTTACTTTTTTCATAATAAATCGATCACCGTGGTCTAAATATCATGCATACGAAATGGTGTTGCGTTTGCCTCAGTACATTCTTTATAATTGACCTTTAAACTCCTGAACTAAAGTACAGCTATAGCCACCCTGTATACATTTTACATATATTTAAATCACAAAATATATTACAATTATACTGGAAGTCAATCTCGTTCTCGGTTGTCCAATTGGCGGTCTAAATATTCCAATATAAATTACAAAATTCCTTAAAAACATTGAGAATTTTATGAACCTATTTATTATTTAATTCTATTTACGAGAAAATTTTATAAAATTATAAATTTTTACATTATTTAATCAATATTTTTATGATACTTCAGTATCCGAAAATAAATATGGCAGTATAAATATCGAAAATAAAATAAATATAAAATTGTCCGAATAATTTTTTAAAAATTAATAATTAAAAAAAAATCTTGCACAAAAAGAAATGAAAAATTATTAAATTACAATATGTTTGCGTATTTGTAGTGATAAATTATACATCGTTTATTAACTTTAATCATTTTACTAAGATATTAACTATCATTAAAGTCTATTTTATGTGAGAACCAATATATCCTTCCCCCTTGAAATAAAAACAGGATTACCAAGAAAACTAAAAGTTTGGGCACCTGAGATCTAAGAAGAAAAAAAATTGATAACTTTAAAGAATTAATTTCTATAATTTGCCATTACAAGTAAATACATTTTGGGGTCATCATATAACACTTTTATTTTTTGATAATATCAAATGGATATTAAAGAACTTTTAACATCTGAATACACTTAACAATCGAATTAATTTTGCCACTTTCAAATACTGGAGTTGTACTCTTGATGGGCAACTTTTTATGTGTTGCGTAGGTTATGCCATCCTGACATTGTTGGCTACCTCCGAAGGTCACCTGTTTATGAAAGATGGATTCGTCGGGATTGGTTTTGACTTTTCGAAGCTTGGCATAGGTGGGAAATGCCCTCCTTCTGTTAATGTAACTTGTCCTTGTGGTTCCAACAAACTGACTACGGAAGCCGCCGTTCCAGTGTAAGTAACAATTGATAACAGCTGTTTGAAAATTTTCTGCATGGAAAAAACATTTATTCTTTTCTTTTATTTTTTCTTTTCTGGTTTGGGTTTCCTCAAATTCTATATCGGAATTTTAAAAGAAAAATTCGGAATTGAATTGATTTTTTTTAAATATTAATGTGAGTTTTGATTTTTTTTTTTTTTTTTTTTTTTTTTTTTTTCGTGTTTAAAATAGGTGTTTACTAAAGACAAACATTATTTTAAACTATACACAAAGTTATTTGAAGGGTGTTTTTTTTTAATTCTCTTTAAAGGCATTTTTAAAATTTTTCGTTGTATATGTCGTTATACTTTTTTTACGAATCTCTAATCTATCTATATACGATAAAAATTTTGCAATTTTGAAGAACTGCAAAGAATATCAATACAATCATTATCAAAGATTTTTTTTTTACATTGTAGAATAAATATTAAAGTATAAATTTAAAAAAAAATAATAATTTTTTTTTTTCAAAATTGTTATTTTCAAAAATAAGATTTAATTTTAAGCAGAAGGCATCATTTCGAAATTTGTAACTTAAATTATATCTTTATAAAATTTATTATTACGAGATGTAAAAATTAACGCTGTTTCTATTTGCGTTAAATTAAATATGATTTCAAAATTATTTTCATTAATTTAAATTTTTTTAATAAAATAGAAATGTTGATGTTTTAGATTGATAAAAAATAACGCGAAAAATTTTTCCTGTTAGTGTAAAAACGAATGATTTATGAAATTATTTCTTTCAAAACAACGAAAATTTTTTTTTATAAGATTCTTTTTTTTTTCCCTAAAATTAACATCTGCATCATGTTGTAGACGTTAAAATATTAAATTAATATATAAATGGGAACAAATAATGAAAAATACTTCTCATACATTTATTTTATTATTTTTTGCAGGCTAATTAATTTTTCTGTGCATTTGTCTAACAAAAAATCTTTTCATATTATCTTTAGCCGAGTCGTAAATTCATATCTCTAATCATATTCTAATCTTCTTTTACAAAAATAAATATTATAAGAACAGTATACATTTAATGTAATTTTAGCATCAAATAATGGATATTTTTTTCAAAATACTATATAAAAAATTTGTTAAATTTTAATAGAAAGTACCTACGTAAAAAAGTCTTATAAATGTATGTATGCTTGTTTATTATTTTCTAAATATTAATAATAATACACAGCAAGGTACAACAAAAATAGCAATAATAAATAATAATAGTAATTTGACTTTGAAGGAAAAAAAATTGGGGGAAAAAAAAAAACTTTTCTTGCTTTAGCAGAAAAGCCACATTTAGCAAATATTCTATGCTTGCAATCAAAGATTTCAGCATGTTTTTCTGTTGCATTCTGTGTCGTATGTAAGTCATTTTTTTTTTCAATATATGTGCTTATTTTGTTAGCATGCCTCGATAATAATTTTTAATATTTTCTCATCAGCTAAATATGTTGCGTATTTTATAAATATGCATTATGCTTATTACATCAAGTGTCCTATTTCAATGTATTGCACATAACTGATATTGCAATAGCTTATAGATATTGCAACAGCTTATAGTATTTTTACTGATTTATAAAACTGATGTAGAGTTTTTAACAAGGTAATTGACCTGAACCTTATTAATTGCCAATTGATAAAACTTTAATTAATCGACAGTTTTATATTCCTTCCGAAAACAAAATGTACCAAACAAGTTTCATCTTAATATATTGTAGAATATCGAATATGCTTATGAAATGTCCACAACTTGAATAATTCTGTTTACGAAAATAACAGTATTTTATATATAGTAGCAAAAGACGTATTATGATCTTGATATGAACATTAACATTGGAATGTACCTGTTTACCAAATTATAATGGACATACTGCAGTAATATAGCTAAAAATGGAATCTTAAGTGAATGATAATTGCTTTATTTTTTTAATAACCATACCAGGTCGCAAAAAAGTAAACGATAATTGCCTTTTTTAATTACCGCACCAGTTAGCAAATTTGTATGGATTCGTTTTTACAGTGTAATTGTATAAAAAACTGTTTTAGAGACACGAAAGTTAGAATATACTGAATGCTAATGTAAAGGATTGGAAAAAAAAACATACAAGAGCAAAAAATGAATAAGACATATTCAATAGAGATGTAATGAAAGAGTGAAGTTGATGTAAATTATTGTGGACTTAAGAAAGAAAACATTAAACGAATGGTTCTTAGTATAAGATATGACATCACCTAACTACAATAGTTGCGAGTCTGTAAGATAAACAATTGTTACACATTTTTCTCGTGCATCGAATATTGTCATGTCAAAAGGCGTCTGTCGAAGGCACGCGCTTTCTTTCAGATTTAAATCAAAAGAGAACGTTAGTGAATTTGTTCGTGCAATATCCTTTTTTCCAACAACATCGTCAACAACACGTCCTCAATGTCTTCTAGTATCACACCTCCCTAAGAAGTAAGTCACAAAGAAGAATAGTAGAAGTTTCTTCTTCATTGACGCAGCAACCCCATGGGGGGTCAAGGTCGTCTGCCTACTGGCAGATTTCGAGACAGAAGATGTTTTCTTTTTTATAGGGTAGGGTTGTCAGTCAGTCATACGCCCGAAGCTCTACAATCATATTAAACTAAGACCCCGATTTAAGGAGGATTCCGGATCTCTGCAAACATCCATAGCACAACCAGGACTCGAATCCTGTGGCACTGAACGTCAGAGCACTAGTCACTCGGCCATCAGACCCTCCAATATATTTGGTCAGTTAAAACATTATTATAAACCTTGTTATGATAGAAAAGTATATAAGCAAATTACAATTGTATGAATTCACATTTAGGTTACATGATTTTATTCAAAGCAGATTGATTTACAAAATGATTATATTCAAAACATTCTCAATATACTGTAAATCAATAAGAAAAATAATAAAATTAAATTAATAAATAATAAAATTTAATCTAATTCATTTAAAAATTAAAGTTTATTACATTTAATAGTTTCTTAAAGGTGTCACTAAATATTATTTTCTGTCAAATTCATTTGCATTTCTGTCTACCGGGTATTCCAAAATTCACTGGCTTATTTGGAAAATGAATAGTTGAGGATTATTACTATAATTACATTCAACTTTGTTACTATTTTCGAAATTCTGTGAGCCAAAATTTTGAAATGTGCCGTTTTACAAAGCACAGTACAATTTTATCATTTTTTCCAAGACTTAAGAATTATATCTTTAACTACAAATACTAATATTAATTATTTCTTTTAATAATAAAAATTATTCTTAGTTTAATAAAGGGTAACATTTTAAAATAAAACAATTAATATAAAAAAAAAAGTTGTTAAATCAATTCCTATTTTTTTTTCACTATATTGCAGAAAGTACTTTATAAATAATTTTCATTCATTTTTTTAAGTTTATCTGGCGCCGTCTATTGGTAGATATATGCAACTTAAATCTAAAATAAACTAAAATTAATTAATTAAATTTAATTAATGAATGAATATTTGAAAAAACTGTATTAACATCAAGGGTCATCCACTACAAATTCAAAAGAAAAATGTATTTGAACTTGAGTGGAGGAATAAAAAGTATTTTATGAACGATTGAAAATTTGAACAAGATCTATATAGAGAGAGTGTGAGCTAATAGAAGGAATTGAAAAAATTAACAGATAAATCAATTTGGAAAACTTTTAATTTATTTTAATGAAGATAAAATCAGTTTTTATTTTTTTACCAGCATAGAATATTTTTTAATAAGATTAAGAATATTCTTATTATGAGTTTTACATTATAATACAAGCATCTACATAAAATTTTGACGTATAGCATTTTTCAAATCTTCTGTTTCCGATTCTCATTTTACAGATGCAGTTACTCATATCGATGGAAAGTTCGATGCAAGCCATGCAATGATTTGAAAGAGGAGGACATATGTCCAAGATACCAGAGATGTGAACAGTGTCACTCAAATGGAGGAGACAGTTGTGCCACTTGCCCCGAAGGAAAGTTTGGAACTTGGTGCGAAAATGGTAAGAATGGCTATTTATAGTTTGCGATAAAATATTAACACAGAATCGTTTCTATGAAATCAACCTTTTCGTCAAATTATAAATTATTCATCTATCAGCCAAAGTAACTTAATTTTCTGAGTAAGTTCCACCACGAGCCTAATAAAGCGTATATCCTTATTTAGATTTCAAAACAACTTTGATACGAGAAACCATGCCTTTATCTGGATGTTGACTGGATATCACGGATTATTTTATATGGTATATTATTTATTTGGAAATTGGCGAAAAAGACACAATTTTGAACTTTGCAAACTTTTTAAAGATATTGACATTCTAAAATTTATTAAACTGAACAGAATGAGATGGGCTGGTCATCTCATGAGAACGGAAATTGATAGAGCTGCTTTGAACGTTTTCAATGAAATCCCTTTTGGACAATGACTAAAGGGAAGACCGAAAAAGAGATAGGTCTACGTTTTAGACTCTGATTTTAATGTTATTAAGATCAAAAACTGGAGGTTCACGGCCAAGAGGAAAACAGCCTGGCTGGATCTTTTAAAGAAGGCTAAGGTCCACAACGGGCTGTCGAGCCAGTTATGATGATGATATTATTTATTACATATAAAATTTTATTATTTTATATGGTATATATTATATATCATGGTATATTATATATTTATCTGTATGTCATGGTATATTATACCATTATTTCAACAGAAGTTTGATCGGTTATTTAAGCCATGAAAGGGGAAGTGAAAAGGTAGGACATAACAGGGCATATGCGGTCTCAAAGACAGCTCGTCGATATAAATTTTTAAAAATAGTTTAATTAAAATATCATCCTGATATTTTAATGACTTGGAAGTTCTTTGAACTTTTAATTGTCAGAAAAAAAAATATGTTTTCACATTTTAAAGTGGAATAAGACATTTTCCAGAAAACTTTGCAGAGTCTCAAATTTTTCCATGAAAATAATATGGCCCAGTAAATTTTATAAAATTAATAATAAATACTAATCTATTACGTAATAATTATTGTCTTTTATTTATTTAATATGTAAAGCAAATTTCAAATAGGAAAAAATTCAATGTAGTACAATAAGAAAAAAATTTGGCAGTACTTGAAGTGTCAATATCTCACAGTATCAATCAGATTTCTTTCGTTCTTCGCTATCATCTGGATTATCAAATCGCAAATTTGGAAGTACAAATTTATAACGTTTCAGTGACATTCACTGCACGAAAAAATATAGGATCCAGTTCAGTCCGTGGGAAAAAAAACATTTAATATCTTCATGATTTGGCATATCCAAAAGTGCTCTCAGTTCATTAATACTGGTGTTGTCAATTCCACCTTTAATTGAATGGTAGGTATATTTTCTCTTTCTTTCAATCCTTAAACTTGTCCATTTCACAACTACACGAAAAAGTTGATCAGTAAAAAGTTGTTCTCATACGTTTTTTGGATTTGAATTATAAATTTTTTCATAAGATCTTAGTCCAGGAAGAAGAGTTGTGAGCGGAGTTCTAGCATTTCAATCAGCTTCAACGGATGGTCATTTGAATCGATTTTTTCCATAGTAGTACTTCACAAAATTATTAGCTGCTTCTGGTGCAGAGAAATCATTGCCGTCTGAAGAGATTTCACGGTCTGCTGAGGGGTAACTTTCACAAACAAAATATTCTTCACAGTAAACTTCTCCACTTTAATCATTTCCAACTTCATCTAGAATCTTTTACAACTTTTCCGCATGACGTGGATCAGATAGATGAATCAATTTCATCAGACTGAACTTCAGACAGGGTCGGATTTTCCTATAGGCTAACTAGGCTTCAGCTTAGGGCCTCGAGATCAAGAGGGGCCTACATTCAAATTGTTAGCAAAATTAGAATTACACTATTCTAAAAACAGTAAACACTAAAACACTGAATACAAAACAAGGAGAAATTCTACACATATGAATAATAAACAAACATAATAAGTAATTTACAAACTTAAAAATGGACGGTGAAAGGGTCTTATAAGTTTAAATAGCCTAGGGCCTCTTTTCATCTAAATCCGGACCTGACTTCAGAGTTATATAGTATGTACTACAGTAGAAAAATTGTAATACTGATAGGGAGATGAGGATAGATGAGAATAGGTTCCAGATGTTAATAAATGCGATGAAATTTCTACCAGATGGAAGTGCCAAAACAAAGTGATAAGAAGGGGTTATGTACAAGTTCACAAACTAGGAAGCTAGAGGAAGAAACCTATTCAATTGGACTAAGCATGATATAAAGTAAGAGGAAGAATATTTTGAGCTGTTATCCCCTGTTACGGGTTAAACTGCGTGTATACGAGGTTGATGCTCGATTCCATTGTCTCGAGTGAAACCATTAAGGCTCAATGAAATTTATGCCACTTTAAGTTGGAACGACAATGATGAAAATTCATTATCATGTTCATCGAACTTTTTCAGAATCGTATGAACATTCTGAAAGGAAGTACTTTTTTAAAATTATTATGATGATAATTTTTGCATCTGGAAAGAAGAGATGTCACTAATCTCCCAAGATGTTTAGATAAGTAGATATGCTGAAAATTTCTTTGGCAACGACGACGTCGTTTCCAATACGTATCCAACTCGCATTTCATATCATACTAATGGAGGATTTAAAATCATTTGCAGCATTTAGTTCCAGAAAATATTTTTGAGAATACATATTTATTTTAATATAACTGAAACTCGTTTTTATTTTGCCAATTTAAATCATTTATTCTCATTCCATGCACAATTATTAATCAAATCCAAATTTTAGGACTTCAATCAAAATATCCTTTCATTAAATGTAAATCAAAATTTTCAAATAATAAAAAATAGCATTCAATATCCAGTAGTATTTTATTTAAGGAATTTCGTATAACTTTAAGAAAATACAAAAAATAAAAAAATTTGCGAACATTTTTAAAATTTCAGGTTTATCATATGTTTGGAAAATTACTTTCCCATATAAAATAATCAGAGCTGACATAATATCTTACTAGGTATGCTAATTCATTATTTTAAAGGTTGCTTAGTTTTTTTAGAATATTTTTTTACAGAAGAAATCAGTGTCGGAAATCGAAATATCTGTATAATATAAAAAATTATATATTTACAGTTCAAATCATAGCTTTACAGTGGCATTAAAGGAAACTCGAGTTTCTAATTTCTAAAATTATAGATTTACAGTTCAAATCATAGCTTTACAGTATCATTAAAGGAAACTCGAATTTCTAATTTCTAAAATTACAGATTTACAGTAACTTTAGTATTAGTGCGAAACACTGTATCACAATCTTCATCACAATTTTAAAATTAACTACTATAGCTCACGACATTACCAAGTATAGAATTACGAAAATGTGTGTGTTTTTAAATATATGCTGCAAAACATAAATGTATTTTAATTTCATACATTTAGATATTTTTAAAACACAAATATAGGAAACATTATTATTTTTTCTTTCAGACTGTACTTGTGTGAATAATGGAATTTGTGAAAGAGATGGTCGATGTACATGTTCAGCAGATTTTGAAGGAAAGAACTGCGAGAGAAGGAGAGGTATCTATTTTTATGTAATAAGCAACGACAGATATTTGATATTACAATAAAAAGTACTTGATGGTCTGTCTATTATAAGGGGGGGAGGGAATATCCGGCCGTCTTTAATTCATCTTCATCCGTCCGTCATCTTAAAACCCTCCATAAACATATAGAGGGCATGTTTATTTAAAGAGGGTATGTATGTTCTTTGCCGAACAGTAAATGCATTTCCATTTAAAAGATGAAATTTTGATAACAGGAAATTATATATAATGAATATAATTATTAAAAGTTAATGTATATGTCTCTAATCAAAACTCCAACGAAAGAATAAAACTGAATTTTAAAAAATTCAAACAAACACAGCATGCATATTTATTTCATAAATAAAAAAGAAGTGTATACTTAACTATAAATGCAAATGAAAAAGTAGTGCAGTAAAACATATAAATTTTTACTTAACTATAAGTGCAAAACATTCATATTAATGTGTATAAACATTCATATTAATATGAATGTTTTGTACTTTTCAATAAAACTAAAAAAACTAAAAAAAAATCTTTTTTTTTTTTTAAATTTAGGTTTATAGTTTAGTTGTCACTCACGATTCTTCGTTATGTTTTTCCACTTTCTATCCACTATATTCTATTACTTGTAGCCTTAAATTAAAATTCAGTACTTTTTATTTGCATTATAGTAGTTACTTGACGCTCCTGTTTTTTATTTACATCTACACCTCTTAAGACCTCATCAGACTGGCTTGTTTCGTTTCCTTCAATGTAAAGAAACCGCAGTTGTCTCTGAAATAACGAATTTATTGCTGAGCGCTCATCTAACTTTTAATCTTAGTTCAGTTCCATGAAGCTTTCTATCACCCATTACGCGAGAACCAATGAGGACAGCGGGGTTTATGGTTATATGATTTGTCTTTATTCGCAAATAAGTTCGGTTTACGATGTGTATTCCTTAAGAATGTGATATGAGTCTTATGCATAAACAAGTAATATAAAAAAAAAATTTTTGAAAGTCAATTCCTACTTTTTTTCCACTATATTGCAGAAAGTCCTTTATAAATAATTTTCATTCATTTTTTTAAAGTTTATCTGGCGCCATCTATTGGCAGATATATGCAACTTAAATCCAAAAAAACCTAAAATTTATTAATTAAATTTAATTACTGAGTTACTATTTGAAAAAACTTTATTAACATCAAGTGTCATCTACTACAAGTTCAAAAAATGTATTTTAACTTGAGTGGATGAATAAAAAGTATTTTATGAACGATAGAAAATTTAAACAAGATATATATAGGGAGATTGTGAGCTAATAGAAGGATTGAAAAAAAACTACATAGAATGTTAAGTTCTGTAGTAAATAACTATACATGCTAATATAGTCTTAGTAAATAACTATACATGCTAATATAGTCTTAGTAAATAACTATACATGCTAATATAGTCTTAGTAAATAACTATGCACTCTAAGTTGGCATTTTTTTATTTTTAAAATATCTAAGGTTGCAACCAACCGGAACCAGGCCTGCCTCCTCTACAAGTTGTCCTCAGCCCACCGGACAGACCTGTAACAGCAGTCTATACTTGTCCTAAGGAATATGTGTTGAGAGGACAACCTGTACTCACATGTCTGCCTAACAATAATTGGTCCAGCAAACCTCCAATATGTCGTAAGATTAAAATCAAGAAATCATTCTCTTACAAATATTTTACATCAAGAATTTACGATGTTTAAGTGCATCATGACAGTAAATTAAAATAAATTATTTTCACATTTAAAAAAAGTTAATCATCTTGAAATAATTGTATTTTGCAAAATTGAAGAAATTTTTAAAGTTTTCTTAAGAAAGAATTTTATCATTTTGAACAGTATGAGACGCTTAAATGTTTTTTGTAAAATAATTTATCATTAAATGTATATCATTTATTTTAATTTAATTTGAATTGTTTGTTATCAATGCATCTTTAGTAAATATGAAGAAGGGATTTTTAAGATTTGATGTCTTAAATGTAACAAATCTTTTAATTTTATAATTATTAAAAACATTTTTTTAAATATATTTTATGTTACCCAACAAAAATATTATAAGTATTTTTATATTATTTAAGGCATTTCAGTTATTCTTCAAAAGAAATATATTCGATAGCATTATATTTGTTCTTAAAAAAACTTTGATAAAGTCCTGTATTTTGTGAGTCAAAGTAGCTGTTTTTTTTTTTTTTTTTTTTTTAAGATTGTTTCTTTACGAATATATTTTCAATTATTAGATTATAATGTATTTTTAAAGAATGAAAATATTTTTAAATCTATATTTTAGTTCGCAAGTGTCCATTACTAAGTGCACCTGCAAACGGACGCTTGGACTTTTCCGCCAACGAATTAGTAGAAGAAGTGACTGCCACTATCACTTGCAATCCATACCATAGACTCATCGGTAGTGAGACACTAACTTGTTTGGATGGTGGGAAATGGAGTGGAGAACTTCCAATCTGTGGTAAATTATATTGAACTTACTTTAAAATCTCAAATCTTTAAATCTGTGCAGATATTTTTTTTCCCCTAATAAAATTTACGAAAGCTAAAAAAATGTTCTCTTTTCTGTAACCAGACAAATGCCAGGTTGTATCTACTGGTAAAATTTTAAAAATTAAAACCAAAATATATAAAAATTTGGAATTAAATGAATTTGCCATATTGTTTATTGAATACATCAATGAAAGCTATATCTTTTTTCTTTTAAGAAAAACTGGCCTCGTGCCCAGATCCAGGAAATGTGCAGTTTGCAGACCGTATCATACCATCAGATGCTGTGAAAATGGGAGGTCACTTCATCCAAGATTCTCGAATTGAATATAGATGCGAAGGTGGTTACGAACAACTTGGTGCGGATACTATTTTATGCTTATACGACGGAACCTGGTCAGATAATTTACCAACATGCGTAAAAGGTAATTCGAAATCAAATTATTTTATAAATCTGTAGATAGAAATGGATCATAATATATATGTTCTTCTAAAACTATCTTTCAATTCATTTGTGTGTGTTATTTATGTATATAATTTATATTTGTTATTAGATATAGAATAGGTAATGATGACAGGGTTAATTATAATAGGTTAATAATAAATAGGTAATGATGACAGCATAATTCAGTTAATGATAACAGTATAAACAAGTAAAAAATAAATAAACAGTGAACAATATTCATCTTTGTGAAATAAGAACACATATTAAAGTACCAGTCAAATCCCATGAAAAATAAAAGTTGATGTTGACAGAATTTAGCTAGCTGAGTCTTTTTTAATTCACTAACTTTATTTTTTGCATAATCTTATTTAGATATCATAAACCGAAAGACTAGAATCTGGGAACTATTATGCAAAATCCAACACATTTAAATATTTGGCCTATATTAGAGATGATTGTCATCAGTGGTTCCTCATCGTGCCCAAATGGTACATAATTCAGGCCTTCAGTTTAATACGCCTTCAGTTTGCAACGCTTTTCTCTGTAGTCTTATGCAAAGGCTAACTGGCCAGCCTGTCCATTTTACATGGCTCCTCTTTATCATTCACCTCCATGTCATTTTGGGACTTTCTAGTGATCCTTTTCCATCTGATGATCATGTGTGGGCCACTGCAAAGGATTCTGTAAAGGGCATTTTGAGGATACGTCCAATCCATCTTATATGTTTACGTGTATTATAAGGGCATTTGTCCATTTAATAAGAGTAGATTATAGTGTGATTGAATCAAAAAGTCTTAATTGACAAAAAGCTCTTATTTTTCATTTAAAGGGAATTATTTAATCTTGAAATTCTCATGTATTCTCTGTTGAATTGAATCTATCCTATATTTGAAAAATTACTTTCTTCTTTCAGTATCAACAATAATTCCAGACTGTTACACTAAAGGTTCAGATGTTGTAACTGGTGAGGGAGTATCTGTAAGGTAAGATATGTTCATTCTACTGTCTATAAATTTAAGCATCATTAAATTAAAACTTTCATGATTTGCATTAATTTGCATTCAAATTGCTAAAATTTCTGATGTTGAATTGGATAGAAATAATTGTAATTAATTTTGGAAACACTTAGAAGCTAACACATCGTTGTTGGAAACTACAACGACTTGAAGAAAATTCATTCGTCAATATCGATATTTATTAATTACTTTTATTTTTCAGAATTGTTTGCCCGCCCGAATGTGTAGATGAAGATTTTAATTTGTGGGGAACCTCTATCTACCGTCAGGTTTCATCCGTTTGTCAAGCTGCAATCCATTCGGCGAAAATTACTAACAGTGGTGGTCAAGTAGCTGTCATTAATAATGGTCCTTACTCACACTTTACAGGAAGTTACTCGAATAATGTTGAGTCGGAAAGGTATATAATATTGTATAAAATTAATGCATCAAAATTTTATTTTTATCATAAATAATTATAAAGATATACACATGTATATGCAAAATGCATATTTATAAGTTAAAACTCGAAATTCAAATTTGAGTTTTGAATAATTATTCTAAAAATTTATTTGATAATCCTTAATTGATTTTTAAATGATTAGCTGCTTTTAAATTCGTTTCATTTAAAAATTTCCATGCATTAATTTTCATTTGGTCTTCAGTACTAAAGAATTACCAGCATACAAAAAAAATCAGGTATATGAAAAATGCATATTCATAAGTTAAAACTCGAAATTCAAATTTGAGTTTTGAATAATTATTCTAAAAATTTATTTGATAATCCTTAAATGATTTTTAAATGATTAGTTGTTTTTAAATTTGTTTCATTTAAAAATTTCCATGCATTAATTTTCATTTGGTGTTCAGTATTAAAGAATTACTAGCATACAAAAAAAAAAATCAGATATAATTTTTCTGAAAGAAAATGTATATTTTAATTGGAAAATATTGAAATTTTTGAAAAATACTTTTTTTAAAGTTTATGTACAATATGTTTTAAATGATTGATTTCTATTCAAAAAAATTCGTATTATGTATTTCTTCTGTCATGGAATCATATAACAAATAGCACTATGGAACAGATTATTTTGAACTCATCATGAATTATAATAAAAAAAATTTTATTCGAGCTATATAAATATTTCAGCTTTGATGGACGAGACAACAGTTTTCGATTTGATAGGCTTCCTCCTTTGAGCCGATCGGGATCTCAAGGTAATTATAAAAGAAAGCCAGGAATTAAGCCTGAAATTTCAATGTCTTAATTCAAGTTTACATTAAAAAGTTTCAAAATAATTAATAGAAAACCTTAAAAATGCAAATAATAATAACATCCATGTATCATTTTTGATAAATAAGAATTATTTTGAGTAATTTTTCCTACAAAAATTTATTGTAAGTGATGCTTATATTAGCATTTTCTTGAACCTGTTTTCATGTGTATAATAATAAATATTCTAACGTATTGCGAATACTAAACTAATATATTTGCATTGTTTAAAAATGTGATGCCTTTCACAGAATTATGCATTATTTAGCTACATAAATAAAATTAGCTAAATGACAAATTGAATTTAAATGTGTTCCCTATATTTAAAAAACTTTAAGTACATGTTTTTACAAGATATTCAATCCAACCATTGAATAGTTTAAATTTATTATTGTGTATTTTAATAACTTTTAACAAAATATTCTATAGTTAATCATTACTTTAAGAATACTGTACTGATACTTTATTTTCAGATTGTGAAAAAGGTTTGGTGAAATTGGAACATATATGTGCTTACATTTCAAACAATAAAAGAAATCACGAGGAAGCAAAAGCTGTTTGCTCAAATCTCGGATTAGAATTAGAATTACCTTCATCTTCTGATGATAAGCTTAATCTGATAACACAGTTACATTCAAGAAGTAACTATTACTTTTTTTTTTCATTTATTAAATAAGAACCATAAAACTAAATATGAAGACCCATTAAGAAATATTTAATTAATTATATTTTATAATTTTCTGATAATTTTTCAGGGATTTGATTGATTTTCGTGGTAAAATTTAGAAATTTAAATTTTGGCTTTTAAAAGATAATATAATAGTCATGAATCGTATTCCTTGTTGACAAAAAAGAGGAAGGTGATAGTTATCTATCATTAAAATTAGTCAGTGATAAATTATCTATCATTTAAATTTTCATCAGCAAAAAAATATTAGAAAATGATTTAGATGCAAATATTATGAAAACATAAAATATCGAACGTTATTGATAGGAAAATATCTAAATAATGTAATTTTACAAAAAATAATCTTTATGTAATTTTACAAAAAATAACCTTTATGTAATTTTACAAAAATTAATGATAAAAGTCAGTGATAAATTATCTATCATTTAAATTTTCATCAGCAAAAAAAATATTAGAAAATGATTTAGATGCAAATATTATGAAAACATAAAATATCGAACGTTATTGATAGGAAAATATCTAAATAATGTAATTTTACAAAAAATAATCTTTATGTAATTTTACAAAAAATAACCTTTATTTAATTTTACAAAAATTAATGATAAAAGTCAGTGATAAATTATCTATCATTTAAATTTTCATCAGCAAAAAAATATTAGAAAATGATTTAGATGCAAATATTATGAAAACATAAAATATCGAACGTTATTGATAGGAAAATATCTAAATAATGTAATTTTACAAAAATAATCTTTATGTAATTTTACAAAAAATAACCTTTATTTAATTTTACAAAAATTAATGATAAAAGTCAGTGATAAATTATCTATCATTTAAATTTTCATCAGCAAAAAAAATATTAGAAAATGATTTAGATGCAAATATTATGAAAACATAAAATATCGAACGTTATTGATAGGAAAATATCTAAATAATGTAATTTTACAAAAAATAATCTTTATGTAATTTTACAAAAAATAACCTTTATTTAATTTTACAAAAATTAATGATAAAAGTCAGTGATAAATTATCTATCATTTAAATTTTCATCAGCAAAAAAATATTAGAAAATGATTTAGATGCAAATATTATGAAAACATAAAATATTGAACGTTATTGATAGGAAAATATCTAAATAATGTAATTTTAGAAAAAATAATCTTTATGTAATTTTACAAAAAATAACCTTTATTTAATTTTACAAAAATTAATGATAAAAGTCAGTGATAAATTATCTATCATTTAAATTTTCATCAGCAAAAAAAATATTAGAAAATGATTTAGATGCAAATATTATGAAAACATAAAATATCGAACGTTATTGATAGGAAAATATCTAAATAATGTAATTTTACAAAAATAATCTTTATGTAATTTTACAAAAATAACCTTTATGCAATTTTACAAAAATTAATGATAAAAGTCAGTGATAAATTATCTATCATTTAAATTTTCATCAGCAAAAAAAAAATATTAGAAAATGATTTAGATGCAAATATTATGAAAACATAAAATATCGAACGTTATTGATAGGAAAATATCTAAATAATGTAATTTTACAAAAAAATAATCTTTATGTAATTTTTACAAAAATAACCTTTATGCAATTTTACAAAAATTAATGATGAAAGTCAGTGATAAATTATCTATCATTTAAATTTTCATCAGCAAAAAAAAATATTAGAAAATGATTTAGATGCAAATATTATGAAAACATAAAATATCGAACGTTATTGATAGGAAAATATCTAAATAATGTAATTTTACAAAAAATAATCTTTATGTAATTTTACAAAAAATAACCTTTATGCAATTTTACAAAAATTAATGATGAAAGTCAGTGATAAATTATCTATCATTTAAATTTTCATCAGCAAAAAAAATATTAGAAAATGATTTAGATGCAAATATTATGAAAACATAAAATATCGAACGTTATTGATAGGAAAATATCTAAATAATGTAATTTTACTAAAAATAATCTTTATGTAATTTTACAAAAAATAACCTTTATGCAATTTTACAAAAATTAATGATAAAAGTCAGTGATAAATTATCTATCATTTAAATTTTCATCAGCAAAAAAATATTAGAAAATGATTTAGATGCAAATATTATGAAAACATAAAATATCGAACGTTATTGATAGGAAAATATCTAAATAATGTAATTTTACAAAAAATAATCTTTATGTAATTTTACAAAAAAATAACCTTTATGCAATTTTACAAAAATTAATGATGAAAGTCAGTGATAAATTATCTATCATTTAAATTTTCATCAGCAAAAAAAATATTAGAAAATGATTTAGATGCAAATATTATGAAAACATAAAATATCGAACGTTATTGATAGGAAAATATCTAAATAATGTAATTTTACAAAAATAATCTTTATGTAATTTTACAAAAAATAACCTTTATGCAATTTTACAAAAATTAATGATGAAAGTCAGTGATAAATTATCTATCATTTAAATTTTCATCAGCAAAAAAATATTAGAAAATGATTTAGATGCAAATATTATGAAAACATAAAATATCGAACGTTATTGATAGGAAAATATCTAAATAATGTAATTTTACAAAAAATAATCTTTATGTAATTTTACAAAAAATAACCTTTATGTAATTTTACAAAAATTAATGATAAAAGTCAGTGATAAATTATCTATCATTTAAATTTTCATCAGCAAAAAAAATATTAGAAAATGATTTAGATGCAAATATTATGAAAACATAAAATATCGAACGTTATTGATAGGAAAATATCTAAATAATGTAATTTTACAAAAAATAATCTTTATTTAATTTTACAAAAATAACCTTTATGTAATTTTACAAAAATTAATGATAAAAGTCAGTGATAAATTATCTATCATTTAAATTTTCATCAGCAAAAAAATATTAGAAAATGATTCAGATACTAATATTATGAAAACATAAAATATCGAATGTTATTGATAGGAAAATATCTAAATAATGTAATTTTACAAAAAATAATCTTTATGTAATTTTACAAAAATTAATATTGTCGTCGACCATTATTAAGACAACTGTAATTTATGTCTCAGGTGCTTTACCTTGAAAAAAGAAAAATTATTATTACTTGAGAAAGAAAAATCATGAGGAGAATTTTCGGACCTGCCCGAATGGGGTGGAATGTGTTTTGGAGAATCTGAACAATAGTGAAATACAAAAACATACACAAGAAAAAAAAAAAAAAAAAAAGGATATCATAAATGCAATAAAATCTAGAAGAAACCAGTGACTGGGCCATTGCATGGAGTTGGATAGAATAACTAAGAAAATTAAAGGATAAAATTAAACTTAGGAGACTAATGAAAAAATGAATGACCTGAAGGCAATGAAAGTAAGACAATGGAAAAGAAATGCAAAGAATAGGAAAGTATGAGAAAGCCCATGCACTACCGTGGGCTGTAGTGACAAAGATTAGCATGACAAATGTTGCCATTATCTAGGTAGTTCCTCGCAGCTGCGTTGAAAAGAAAAAGTTTATCTTTTTGAATAAATCTGTTTAAATGAACTTTAAATGATTTTTTATAAGAATATTTTATTATTTAAGATTTTCAAAAAAAAAAAAAAAAATAATAATAATAATAATAAAATTTAAATAAAAAAGTTTTATAAAACAACCACCAAGGTTTCTTTTTAACATTGGAAATCTGTAAGCAATTGAATATATATATATATATATAACAGTTTATTTTCAAAAGAGAATAATTTATAGAGATTGAATTGCATGCTTATTTATTTCAAAAAGTTTTAATTTTTTTAAAAAGTAATATTGATTTTAAGTAAAAATGAAAGTAATCATTACCATATCCTATAATCTAATTGTTGAAATGTAATTTTTAAATATATGATTTCAATAGTTAAATTATTTATTAAAATAAAAATGAAAAATAGCGTTTTTATATTTTGTCTATATAAAAATGGATGTATTTACTTAATTAATTTAAAATATTTTTTATTTGCAATATATAATATATAACGATTATTCGTATAGATATTGCCTCTATTTGGGGTGAAGCTTCATTTGAAAATGGAACAGAAGCATTAAATATATCCAATGGAATTCCTGAGTGTCCGAGTATATCTATTGTAAACTTGGAATTCAAATCAGATGATAAGCTCTGCAATGAAATTACGAATTTTGTGTGCCTCAAAAAATCAGAAGCAAATACTCTAGGTTCGTTTCTATTTTTTCTTTTAATTCTAAATTAAGATAATTTATTTACCTTTCTTTCTTAACGTACTTTTATTTCAATAGGATTTACTTCTAAGCAAAAACATGCAAATTCTAATTTGTTTTTTATAATTTTAAAATAATATAATTGATAAAAAAAATTACGAAAAAAAATTATTTAATAATAATACATTTTTGCATTTGTATCTTTCAAATATACGATTATTTCATATAGCATATTCTTCTATGTTGTAGCATATCTTATTTTTATATTAGTTTTCAATGTATTAGTTTACGAACTTTTTAACAAAATGTTAATTTTGTATATTCGAAGCAAACATCGAAGTAATCAATGCCGAGTCCTAAAAATAAATTTTAAGTAATCTATAATTTTAATGAATATCTCATATGCTCTGCAGCTAAGTATGTTTCTTCAATAACTGGCATTCTTTCCGTCCGCAGAAACTCTCTACTTGCCAAGTCACATATTACAGAAAATCTTCTGAGTCAACTCTTAAAAATAATAACCGCCTCATTACTGTCACAAAACGTGTGCTACTTTTTAATATATTTCGATTTTTATGGAATTTATAATATAAAAAACACTTTCTTTATTATACACTTTCTATATACTTCCTATGCAACTATGCCTTTCTTTATTTAACATTGGTTTAAAAGTATTATGAAAAAATTCACCCTTGAAATTTGATGGTTAAAATCTTTACAATAAATTTAATTGTTACAAATTCAAACAAAATATAACAAACCTTTCATCGAAAATTAATTTTCAGATTTTGTAGAACATGAAACTTTTCCTACTCATGTCCTGTAAGAAAAGTAAACATACAGATAATAGAAATATATTTTATTCAATAATTTTTAATTTTTTACAAGTGTGATGTCATGATATGATGATTAACAACTTTCAAATGTTGGTGCTATTCGCGAATGCTTATCCACTAATTGGCCACATCTTCTATCCGCCTTTATAAATAACTGGCATGAGCTCATTTACAATGCCGAAGATTTGTAACGTTAGCCTGCATTAATCTCAATCCAAATAGGGATTTATTTTTTTCTTACTCTAACACCAGAATGTCCTATCTGTTATCGTTCAAGATGACATTACAATAATTTATTATATACTTTGAACAGTTTTTAAAAACAAGTAATATATAAAAAAAATTTTTTTTAATCAATGCCTACTTTTTTTTCACTATATTGCAGAAAGTCCTTTATAAATAATTTTCATTCATTTTTTTTAAGTTTATCTGGCGCCATCTATTGGTACATATATTCATCCACTCAAGTTCAAAAAATATATATTTGAACTTGAGTGGATGAATAAAAAGTATTTTATTAACGATTAAAAATTTGAACAAGATATATATAAGGAGAGTGTGAGCTAATAGAAGGAATTAAATAAATAAAAGAATATCATTAAAATCTGATTCAAAACAACTAATGGATAGCGAGTTTGACTTCCGATCTATTGGTGGTTGGTTCGAAAGTCGGCAGGCGATCCCTACTGAAAACTTTCATTTCCATGCCGGGTATAGGCACGATAAATTTGAAGGCCAGAATGTCCTCCCTTTGTGCTCGAGGGGAGGTAACAAGATTAAACCTCTAGATTCTAGGCTTGAGGTGTTCGTTTAAAACTGTAATAATGTGGATTCAGAGTAGCAGGCCACCTGCTCTGCCTCCTAAACAAGCCCTGAATCTGCAACACATATACCATTTTAGAGATGAATAACCTCTGGTCAAAATATCCAATATTAGAAAAATGCTGTTTTCTAATATTGGATATTCTATATTATATCGGAATTCTTACATTTGATATCAAAATAACTCTTTAACCAAACAAACTCTTTTTTTTTTCTTAATATCTTCTAGCAATATGTGAAGATCCAGGACCAATAAAGAATGGAAATGCCAGTCCGATTGGAAAAATTGACGATGTTTATTACGTTGGATCCTCCATTTCATACTCTTGCCAATCCCTTCATTACTTAAAAGGCTCTGAATCGATATCTTGCACTTCGAACGGAAGCTGGTCTGATCAAAAACCTACATGCATTAAAGGTAGAATTAATTCAACATAAAATTTTTATTTATTATTTCAAATTCTAAAATGTTAATTCAGGATGATTGTGAGTACCATTGAAATTTTCTAAACCTATGCGTGAAACAAATTAAATCTCCCCTGCCCCCCAAACCCTTTGCAATAAAATTTCTTGAGGGAATCAAGTTGAATCGTATACCCAAATAATGTATAACATTCAATATGCAAACCATATTATAATATAAATATCCTTCAATTAAGTGAAATGTATTTTATTTTTCAATTCAAGTCAAGTGGCAAAATGTATGGTATATTTTACCGTTCACTACAGAAATCCTACTAACTTTTTATACCTATTTCTATTGAAGAGTAAGTAACTATTTTCAAGATGAATAACACGAAATTTTCTGAAATATCGGAATACATACATGTACAATCATCCCTTTATTAGTTCTTAAAAATTAATCAATTTACACGAAAATATTTATTTTTCAAAGAATTATTTTGATTATTGAATGATGACTTAAATGAAACAATTTCAGTCAATGCATGTGAGGCTCCACCAGTTCCTATTGGTGGTTTCGTGACATACTTAGCACCATTAAAGACCCCAACGCAGCAAAGGGCAGCGGTTCACACAGCAGGGCTCGTTGGAAGTAGGTAAGTTTCCTCCAAATTAATGAATTTCTTAATGAAATGAAAATATAGACTTTATGAAAATATAATTAGGATGTTTAAGTAAGTTTAATTCATTTAACGCCCTTTTAATTATTTTGCATCGATATGTCTTTTTCTGTAGATAAAAGTTGCATTCTAAGTCAATGACATTTAGAAACTTTCCTGGCAGTATATTATTAATAAATAAGACGCATCTGAAAGTCGATGATTTTGAGCTCAAATTTATCTTACAAGTAAATAGTTAAAGTTAAAAAAAGAGAGAAAATCAGTGATTGGATTTACTAAATTAGTTCTGTTAATTACTCCTCCCGCCATAAAAACAATAAAATATGCGTTTGATATGTAGTTGAAAAGAATACTTATCTTCAACTACAGAAATTTACTTACAACTTTCAACTACAGTGCGTCTGCTCCGAGGTGCTATTGGTCCAGGCATTATATTTGTGGGCTACAATGCACGTCCACACAGGACCTCTGCTCTTGAGGAGCTTCTAGAAAGTGAAGATATCTGCAGAACGGATTGGCCACCGTATTCCCCTAATTTAAATCCCATCGAACATCTGTGGTATGCTTTGAGGAGACGCCTGGCAGCAACCAGACAGCTGAATAGATGCTCCTTGAAGAGTGAATAACTCTTATCTCAAGAACTGCTGGATAATTTGGTATTGAGCATGAGCAGACAATGTCGCGCAACCATTGCAGTTAGAGGACGTCATATCCCTTATTAAGGGACTTTGGACTGTTGTTCTTCCTCATGGCCAGACAATGTTTTTATAAACGCCATTTTATCAATAAAGCCTTTTTCTGCTTTGTTCCAAAATGTCTGCGTTTAATTCATTTTTTGGCTACAATACTATCTTCATCTCACAAGAACTGTAATGTGCCTCTGTAGTATGAATTTCATGTCTTGCTCTTGATTTTTTGCTGAATTATGGCAAAATCAGAAAAGTTACTTAAGTTTTGCACACTATATATATATATATATATATATATATATATATATATATATATATACTAGTATATGTAAAAGTTAAGCAATTTTTCTGATATATATATATATATATAGTTGTTGTTAAAATTACTTATGTGTAACTAAAAGTAGTTATTATTGTCGAAAAAATAGAATGAAACTTCAAACTACTCATTTCTTTTGGCTTCAATCCGTTAAAAAAAATTTTTTTGAATATTTTTTAATTCTATACTTGCATCAATATTCATAAATTTATAAAAGCTTATCAATGTCCAAAAATGACCTTTATCACTTTCTTGTTATTACTCGTTATATTTTCATTTCTGTCCGATTTCTTAAAGCAATATTCTTCCACTTAGGGCAATTTCAATCTATGCCGATGATTTTCTTTTAAAAAATACTTCAGGAAAGCAATTTTTCCAATCTGTGTTTTGTGATGTATTCTTCTAAATTTTATAATCAAATACCTAGCTTTGTAATCAACAATAATATAAAAAAATGATAAATAAATAGAATTGGCACTCATTTCAGTTTTATTTAATTTGATAAATTCTTTATTCACTTTGAAGTTAATTTGTTGAACAGATCATAAAATATCTACACAAATTGCAATGATTCCATTTATAGCATAACTTATATGCTAATTAAACAAAAGAGCAATAAGAAACTACATGTGCACTGAGGAACTACACGTGCTGGGCTCTAATAATTTTTCTATGCAAAGGTGTTCATTTTTTTATACGTCATTTCATAAAGCGGCTAAACTTGTTCAACATTTTATAATGGGGACGCCACTGTGGTCTGCAGATTTAACGTGCCTGTAACCTGGCATAGACTTGGAATTATTCGAACTAAGCACTTTCAATTCTGAAACTCAATGCTCTAACTTTCAAGCCCTAAAATTATTATTACTTTCATTCAGAATTTTTTTAGTTACTGATATTGTGTGGGAAGTATGATACTTTTAAGTGGAAACAGTATAGTGAAGAGTAGTTGTAAAGGGAAAACACTATCAATAAGTTTACTAAGAACTTGTTTCATAATGAATTTCTAGTGTAAACCGGGAAATTCTTGTACATCCACAGGGCTGCTCGGCTTCCAGCTGGGCTATCGGCTCCTCTGCCTGAAAACCTGCTTCAGACTGTCACAACCACGATAGAACCGGAAACAATATCTTTACCTCCAAATGTGCATAGAATCGGAGTGCGTGCTATGTACGACTGCGAATCAAGGTATTATAAATTAATTGGTTCAAGAACAAGGCGCTGCCAAGGAGAAGGTGAATGGAGTGGAAGGCCACCAACGTGTATACCAAGTCAGTATTCATTGATCCTTACTCAACTGTGATATGTTCCTTTACTTTAATTAGTCAGATTTCAATTATATTTCGTTCATAATTAAACAAAATATTAACAATAAACACATTTTAAATATTGCTTAAACTGAATTACTCGTGATTCCAAGGAAACATATTCAAAATATATAAATTGTATTTCTTTTAAGGTGGATTTATTTTAGTTAAAAGGTGTTTAAAGCTGGTTGAAGCTAATAGCTGATCTTTAAAGCTATTAGGTCCTACATAATAGATTTATTCGCCAACCCTTACAGTTTTCATTTACTTAAGTGCTTCAGGAAATGATAAAAGTACTACACTCACACTGAATCATAATGGAGAGCATCGCGCTATTCTAGAAACTATTTTCTCTCAGTAAAAAAATGTAGGGAAATATTTAAATCCATTCTTTTGGAATAAAATTTTAACAGTCGCTGCTAGGAAACCTCTCAATTTTGAACTTTTGAAATGCCGAGGATTTAGTTAGCAGATTCAACCACTTCTTGATTTGCAAGCATATTTTGCTTCTAACTTTGACTCCTTTAAAATTTTGCTTATTATTTAATTTATTTTATACATATTTTGATTTTGATTTTGAAACGTATATTTTTAAGACATCCATCGCTCAGAGTACATAAATACTTACTAGATAACCATACCTTTACGAAGCATAGTTTTCGTGAGTAGCAGGTAAGAAAAAGTATGATGTCATATCCAATGCACAAAAAATAAACTTTATTGGAATCATAAACTACAAAACGGAGGAAAAACAAAAATATTAAAGCAGAAAATAATAAAAACTAAAAACTTCACCCATAGTCTTATAAAAGGGGAACAGTATGAAGAGAAATGGACGATAGGTGCATGTTCTGTCATGCGAATGCACAGCCATCATTAGCTCGTGTTGCTTGAAACTACATACAATTTTGTATAGTGATAAAGTATTTTGTTCGTGAATTTTATATTATGTATTTTATCTATTGTCAGTGTAGTATCAATGCATTACAAACTGGGAGGGAGAATATCTATCACTATCCATTACTGTGCCATCCCGATTCCAAAGTCATCAGCAGGTTGATGACATGAGCCTTATTATGTTGCTATCCCGATCTATAGGTCCGACTCTTTTGGTTTTTTTCCTTATTGGGATATTTGAAGAAATTGGTGCAGTTACTACAGAAAGGAGATTTGTTGTTTATCTGCATGCTGTTATCAGTTTAGCGAAATATGTTAGGTCGCTGTCGTACAGTTTACCACTATACAGCACACACATGCATACTTTGAAATGCGTACACATAATTTTGAATACCTCCTTATGAAAACAAGTACTGCTGTTCCTGCCTCTATTAAAGTATATTTACCATGCATCAAATGTGATGTACTATTATTTTTTTTTTCATTCTTTTTTCTAAAACAATGCATCGTACAAGTATGGTGCTCTGGGCAACTTTTATGTATTCCAAGCGAGGATTCTCACTTTTCACAATTTATGTAGTATTGAGTGTACGCTCCGTATATGATAAATTCAATAAAAAGATTTATTTTCACAGTATGTGGTCGATCTGATTCCCCACGTTCACCTTTCATCGTAAATGGAAATGCAACTGATGTAGGACAATGGCCATGGCAAGCCGGCATTGCCAGATATCTGGCAGACTTCAACCAGTGGTTCCTCTTATGTGGGGCCTCCTTACTCAATGAGCGCTGGGTGATTACTGCGGCTCATTGCGTCACTTATGCGGGAACCATACTCACAATAGAACCGGACAAATTTCAGGTTTACTTGGGAAAATATCACAGACAAGATAGCAAAGACGATGAATACGTACAAGTCAGAAAGGTAAATAGGTTGTTATGTATTTATTTCAGGTTAAAAATATGCATAATAAAATTACTTAATTAGTAATGTCTGTAATAATACATTAATTACTGCAAATACTTATCATCAAAGATAATGGCAACTCACTATTCAGCAATCTTTATTTTCTTTTAAAATTTACTATACCATGCATTATAAACGATATGTATAGAACATATTAAATTTACACTATAATTATATCTCATAAATGGCACGTAATTTCCACATATGCCCTTATGCATGCCTATATATATATATATAAATTTGAAAATATGTTTATTTGCCTTTTATACAAATTCATAGTTTCCAATCTGTAGCAAATTTGACACATACATTGACTATGGCTTACAAATGACCGTAATTTACTTTAAAATATGGAAATTCCCCCCGATTTCTGCTCTTAATTCTCTCAATTTAATGAGAGTTCAGATGCATCTTTGTGCGAGATTCTTATAGATCCAAATGCCTTGAGTGCGATGGCATTTTCAAATTTTCTTTTACGACTAATATAAAAGAGTAAAATATGAAACGTTCTGGCTTGAATTTGAAATTTATATTTACATTTTCATTTATTTGCGTTGCAATTACAATTATTATTTTATAGTTGATTTTAATTAAATCACATATTATTTTTCATTTGTTTTTTGAAAAGAAAAATATTGCTGAAGCGAAACTATTTTATATAGACGATTCATTTAAACCATTAGTGCTGATAACATTTATCTTTTTAATAAATTTAAGCTGTTAGTCAAAAATTATGCCGTCAATTTTGCAGAATCTTCTTTTTTATTAAAGAGATTGTTGAAAATTGGACTTCCGTTTTTTGTAAACGCGATTGAACACATGGCACTACATTTTAAGACGTTTCTTGTAGAATATAATATAACATCGTTATTCGTATCCTAAATTGTTTCTCGCGATTTATCTAATGTTTTTGGACGATTTTAATTAACCCTTTCTCTAATGTAACCTTATAGGAGAAAAATAAGTTATAATTTTATAGCATATATTTTTCAATTGAAATCATTAAAAATTAATATCTTTTAACTTAATAATATTTTCAATAGATACATTCTATAAAAGTTAATGTTAATAATTTTATCGTTTATTTATTTATTTTTTGAAACTGTAACCAATGTAAAAGTAATACGGATTAACGATATTATTACTTTTGATTGCCATATATAATAATAAAGCACCATTTATTTAAAAGATTAAAGAAATCCACATCCATCCAGACTATGATCCCGGCTTATTTGATGCAGATATTGCCTTGTTACAACTAGATGCTCCTATTCATCTTAACAGCAGAGTACAACCAATTTGCTTACCTACAGAACAGACTACGAGAGAAAACTTAGTTGAAGGAAAACGAGGAGTAGTAAGTTATACATTTAATATAATATTTCTTATTAGTAAAGCAAAAAATATGTAGGACACCGAATTGTTTTTTAAACATACAACAAATATATGTTATATTAGAGAGATAAAAGCTGAATATATTAAATATCAAAGCTCTTTCACGATTAAGTTGCTAAAAAATATCTCTAATAAAAATAACTGAAATATAACTTTCCTTACAATTTAAAATTATAAATCATCAATAAAATTATATATAATCAAATATTTGCAGTATATATTTAAAATGGCCTGTCAATCCAGCATTACAGAGGGGACATTTTTGTAACGATTTTGATTTTCTCCATGAATTAAATTTAAATGAGTAGAAAAAAAAATTGAATAGCATCAATTCGTAAAAGGGTTTAATTATCATCTGCATCATTAAAATTATTCTTTGCTGTAATATGTTGCTGAGAAATTAAATATAGATCAAACACTATATTTTTGTTCCTTACGAAGAGAAATACTTTTATTCGATTATTAAAAAAAAGATATAAAAAGTACGATTTCAATATTTCTACGCATAAAACAATAGACATAAATAATAAAAAAGTTACGAAATGACAAAAATCACATTTGGCTGGGAAAAACCGGTAAAAATAATATGCTATATATATATAATCTAAGATAATAATCTGTAGATAATATGATATATATATATAATCTATAGATATTTTATATGTTCAGAATCGTTACAAAAATATGTGAACACACTTTGTATAGGGGATAAATATATTGATTAAAATAATTAAATTTTTAAGTAAAAATTTGACTGTAGAAAAAAATATCTCTTTGTAAAAGTGATGGAAAACGTTTTATCAGAGAAAGCAAATTTAGTACTAAAAGTTTAATAAAAACTTTTTTTATGATTAGACAGTCTTCCATTAAGCCGAGCATTCGGATGTTTTGAGAACTGTTTTTAGAGGAAAAAAACCGCACTACTTAAGTATATACTACTCATCGATTATATCGTGTTTTGTATCCTAATAATCCAATAAGCTACTGCATTGTAATTTCTGAAACCAATTACAATATATATTCTATCAATTGTTAAAACTATAAATTGTTCAAAAAATTTATTATAAGATTATTCAGGAAAATGCAACATAAGATACATTATTTATCCAAACTCTGCTTAGGCTAAATTTTGTATTGTGTTCCGAATCTTTATTAAAGATTCCTGTTTCGAAATTAAACTAGGACAATTAAAAATAGTAATAAAAAGTCACTTGCTTTAAATGGGTCTTTTCTTAAATTATAACAGAAGCATTAACCAATGTTCCTTATCCATATAAAGCAATAATTTTAGAAGTATAGTTGAGATCGAAATGGTGTTTTTATTTTCCCAAGTGCGTGATTCAGCTTATTAACGATTCTTGGGCCGGTGTGTATCACAAACTGTCCCTTTATGTGTGAAAAAGAGATTTGTATTTCTCTACAATATTCGCCATGATTTAATTTTAAATGATTTATTTTCCAAGCATGTTCATATTCATAACTTTCCTACATACATAAATTACTTGTAAAGATATTAAATTTATACTTTCAGGTTACAGGCTGGGGTATGAATGAAAATGAAACCTATTCGGAAACTTTACAGCAAGCAGTTTTACCCGTAGTGGATCGTGCAAAATGTGAACAAGGCTACATAGAATCAGATCTCCCACTGACAGTCACAGAAAACATGTACTGTGCAGGCTTTGCTGCTGGTAAGTCAGATGCATGTAGTGGTGACAGTGGAGGACCCATGGTCTTTACAGACGATTCTTCAAAGGAAAGGAAATGGGTTCTTGAGGGAATCGTCAGCTGGGGAAGTCCTCAAGGATGCGGAAATCCAAAGCAATATGGAGGCTTCACAACTGTTAGTCAATTCTTGGATTGGATTCATCTCTACTTTTAAATTTTTAAAATAAAATGAAATTTGTAAAATTGTGGTTTATATTTACTTCATTTTGCAAAAAAAAAAGAAAATTGTTTATTCTTTAAACAGATGATCTCCAAATTTTTGATAGTCGACCCCTAAGACGAAAATAATTAAAAGTTGTATCCAGTATAATACAATGTGTGTGTAGTAAAAAATCAAATATCATTTATTTTAAACAATATACATACACATAAATTAAATTACAAATTTACATTTTTAATTAGAATTTAATGTGAGCAATGTAACTTATCAATTTTTATTTCCGAGTAGCCGTGTATTTTAATTTTTGAGGTAAACCCTTTATCTTTTGCAGCCCACCATCTATACAGAGGTTAATCCTTATTTCTACTTTGTATCTTTAATCAATTTTTTTGGGTATTTCTTAGTAAACTTTTTATCTTTTATAAACAGAGAGTTGAGATTGAGATGTCCACAGAGTTCTTGGATGATGTGTTTCGTTGCCACAGCAAAAAGTTTAGAATCCTGTGTATTAGGTCTGGCAATTCAGCACATATAAATTCATCAATTTGTGAGGGCAACATTTTGTTCATTAACCAGATTCAATTGTGTTAATGTAGCAGTTCTTGGTTTAGCTATTCAACTGTATACATCCAAGCATCTTGTCATTCCAAAGACTTTGCCATAACCCCAATTGATTTCAATGGCCTTTTTTTAAAAATACCCTCCCAATTAAATCATGGAAATTACTAGATAATTGACCATTAGTAAGTACATTCTTGTTCTTAATCCCAATCAGATTGCTGGTGAAAGTGACAAATAAATCTGGTTTCCTGTTTGTCATAACATCTTATATGTAGTCCTATATGTGCCTAGGACTGCCCATAAACCATAATTGGTAGTGACCAAGGTAACATATGCTACAGCATCTCTCAGGTGAATATATCCTTTAACTCTCATTTTATGTTGATTAGCACATTGCAGATTTATTCAAAGTATTAGTCTGTATGTATATAAATCCATCACTTAAGCTTTCTTGCTGGCTATTTTTTCTGTTGGGTTAACCTGCACAGAGATCGATGTGTTTTTGAAATAAATTGCAACTATTTTCTTTGTTGGAGAATAACAATATCTTTTTATTTAAATTCATCATCTGGTATAACTAATGCAACTTCATTTGCCTGAGGAGCATTGAAGCACTGTTCATGTTTGCCTGTTGGTCTGCTCTTATTATTCCATGTTCATTCATTGACATATATTCCAAGGTTGATTTAAACCTAGAATATTTAAAAGTTTTTACAAAATCATTGTGCCCATAAAACATATTTTGTAAGTTAAAACAATCTGATGTCGTGTTCTTTGGATATAGGTACACCTCTAGCCAGTTTCCATTTGTTTGTTTCCAACAAAATATAATTGAACAAGTTTTCATTTTAATCTGGCAGCAGAAACAATGATCATTAATTATGGTAAACTTGCCCTCACACTTTTACCATAATGCTTTATCTCTCTTTTCCTATAGTCAGGCCTTAACTGCAGCACTATTTTAAAGCTCTAGTTGTAACAGCTCTGTAGCACAGAATCTCAAGCCTTCTATTCCTTTTTTAGAGTTTCATGTCTATGCTGTTATTTCATTTTTTTAGTCTTCAAATGCACTTAGCTACTCACCTTACATTTTCATCAAGGCATTGTAAAGGGAAAAAAAAAACCACTAATACAATGAAATAAAAAAGTGACATAAAGCTACCCTATTCATTAAAATGTATATTATGTTGGAGCATACATACAATGCGTTTCTGATTAACTATACACTGAAGTGACAAAAGTCATGGGATAGCAATATGCAAATTTTCAGATGGCAGTAGCATCGCGTAGAACAGGTATAAATGCGCAGTGCTTTCGCAGAGATTTCATTTCTGTTCAAGTTATTCATGTGAAGAGGTTTTGACGTGATGATGACCGCACGACGGGAATTAACAGACTTTGAACGCGGAATGTTAGTTGGAGCTAGACGCATGGGTCATGCCATTTCGGAAATCGTTAGGGAATTCAACATTCCCAGATCCACTGTGTCAAGAGTGCGCCGAGAGTATGAAATTTCAGGCATAACATCCCACCATAGACAGCGCAGTGGTCGACCGCCTGCACTTAACGACCGAGACCGGCGACGTCTGCAAAGAGTCGTAAATTCTAACAGACAAGCAACACTGCGTCAAATAACCGCAGAAATCAATGTGGGACGTACAAGGGACTTGTCTGTTAGAACTGTGCGGAGAAATTTGGCTTTCTTGGGCTATTCCAGCAGAAGACCGACTCGAGTGCCTTTACTGACAGAACGACATCGCTTGCAGCGACTCTCGTGGGCACGTGAGCATGTCGGTTGGTCCCTAGATGAATGGAAAACCGTGGCCTGGTCCGATGAGTCACGATATCAGTTGGTAAGAGCTGATGGTAGGGTTCGAGTGTAGCGCAGACCCCACGAAGCCATGGACCCAAACTGTCAAAAGGCACTATTCAAGCTGGCGGTGGCTCCGTAATGGTGTAGGCTGTTTTTTCATGGCATGGACCTCTGGTGCGACTGGACCGAACATTGACTGGAAATGCTTACGTTCAGCTACTTGGAGATCACTTTCAGCTATTCATGGACTTCATGTACCCAAACAACGATGGGATTTTTATGGATGACAATGCGCCATGTCCCCGGGCCACAACTGTTCGCGATTTGTTTGAAGAACATTCTGGACAATTCCAACAAATGATCTGGCCACCTAGATCGCCCGACATGAATCCCATCGAGCATTTATGGGACATCATCGAGAGGTCTGTTCGTGCCTAAAATCCTGCACCATCAACGCTTTCACAATTATGGACGTCTATCGAGACAGTATGGCTCAATATTCCTGCAGAAGACTTCCAACGACTTGTTGAGTCCCTGCCACGTCGAGTTGCTGCACTTCGCCGGGCGAAAGGAGGGCCGACACGATATTAAGAGGTATCCCATGACTTTTGTCACTTCAGTGTATATTAAGCACTGATACTGTTATAAAAATAAACCATTATAATATATTAATTCACTTTTTTAAAGTATTATAGCAATATAATGTGTTAAAATTTATCCAATGCATCATTAAAATATGTTGAAATCACTGTTTTCATTTAATTAATAAAGAAATAATTATAATTTTTTGTTTAGGAAGATAAATTTGAATAATTTCTCAATAAATGAATTTCTAATGCATATTATTATTTGTAAATGATGTTCAATCTCCCAATACGTAATGAAATTTTGGTAAAGAATATATTTACAAGTAAAATTTAAAAATAATAAGATATAAAATATAGAAAAATAGGTGCAATTTTTTTTTTTTTAACAAATGCTATAATTTATAAATTTCTGATGCAATTTGGCATTTCCTTTCAAGTATATTATTTATACAGAAAGGAAATCACACATAACATTATAACAAAATTAATCTTAAGTTGTTTTTATCAAGAATCATTTAGTATTCTATTTTTTTCCTAAATGAATATTAATAATGAGGTTATTTTATTATTGCTTATCATTATTCAATTGTAATTTTCCAACTTAATACACTCCAAATAATATTAAAAAAACAAAAAATAAATGAACAATATACCAAAAGTTGGTGAGTGTTTAAAATGTCCATGAGATTTTAATTCACAATATGAAAAATATATATTATACAGAAATATAAATCTTGACAATTATTCTGTAGATTCAGTTCGTCTATACCAGAACCGAGCACGAAAATCATCACTGCAAGTGATAAAGGATGGTCCAGTAGGTGAATGAACAATATAACGAACAGTGTTATTGTGACCTGAGAAGAAAAATATCATAATTTTATTTATTTTAAAGCATAGCAGCAGATATATTAAAATTCTATTTATCTAATTAAAAAAAATTAATTCTACAGAAAACTTAACTTACATTTTAAATCTTGCTACTTTTTTTTAAAGAAAATATTTAAGATTCAGATATACAAAGAATACATGTCAGCTTATTAATGATTAAAATGCAGATTTAAGATGTATATATTTTGGTAATATAACAATAAAATAGTTTAAAAATTCACAATGAAAAAAATTTTAGAATAGGTAATTTTTAAAAAAAAAAAAAGTTAATATGTTTCAGGTACAAATTCAAATTTTTGTATTTGAATTATTTATTTACTATCCAAACAATGTATAACATTTAAATATACACATTTAAATAGGATTACAGAAAGGAAGAAATAGAAATATTTAGAAGTTATTTATGTTAAATATAATTCTAGTAAAATGTATTATACCTAAAGATAATAGCCTTTGTCTTTCAGCATTCCTAGCATCCCAACTACATAAACTAGTAGTTTTTTCATCAGGAAATAGTACTGAAGTAAAAATATATGTCAATATTTAAAAACAATTCAATTCAATAATTCAATAAAACAATAAATATTAAAATATACAATAACAATATAAAAATAATAATATTTACCAACAAATACAGTACATAATTGTAAAAAAAAATATGATATTTATTCCATTAAAGATAGTTTACAAAATTTTCAGATCCAATACAGGCCATGAATAAAATTTGAGGGCATCCTTTTTAAAAAATTTCACTTGTTATATGAATATTATGTTGTGCTTAAAACCTGTAATTAACTATAAAAAAATTAAGAGGCTTTGAACAGTTTTAATATTTATTTTTTAACAATTATTCATGTTTTATTGATATATATGGTGATCAAGTTTAATTTAACTTAGCTTTGAAATAATTTTACTACGAAAAAAAAAAAAAAAAAAAAAAAAAAAGATATTAAAATATTTTTTGCAGGAAAACAAAAGCCATTTTCATAGGTTTCTTTAGCTTGTCCATATTTAATAGAAATAGATCACAACATAATATATAGAAAACACAAATGGAATTACAGACTGAAGTAAAATTTCACTCTTTAATTTAGCTAAAAAATTACTTCCTTAGTTGTCCCCAATTTAAATTATTCTCAAATGCTGTTAAGAAGAACACAAAAATCTTATTGATTTTGTGAAGATTCCCTTTCTGATCTATAACCTAGTTATCAGCAAGTTCACTTTTGTATTTCATAATTAATAAAATTATTTCCTTCGTTTTCTGGAATTTCTAACAATTAAATATCACAAAACAAATGCAACTTATATTAAATGTGTATATATTACAGCAAAAGCTTAAATATCAAGAAGTAGCCAAAGTTGCTAATAAAACAACTACCCCACAGCTGAAAAAAAAAAAAAATTGACTTTCAGGCTTCAGCCAGGTTTTTAGAGCTACTTTGCAATTTGGTTGGATTTCGGTCGTTAGCATAAATAAAGGTTAAATAGAAAATTAATTGCTTATATTATGGGATGACTCTCTGAACTTAAATTAAGACTACATTTTATCACAAAATGAAATTTAGGTTTGACAGGCTACATTATCTAGAAAAGAATTGACTGATGCATTCATTCCAGCCTGACAGTAGGAGTAGGCAGTCACCTGCTTGGATCAAGAATCAAGAATCAGTTCATGATTTTGATCTTCAAACTTTTTAGATAACTATTAAATGTTTATTATTTTTTCTTTTATAATATTTCTTTTATATTCTTTTCTAAATTAATCCAGATTATTCCCATGTATACAATTTTTTCATAACACTATCAGTAAAACTACACATACCATGATTTGGAAAATTGGATTTGAAAATTTTTTGGCACCATTTGCACCAGAGTTAGTTGATATGCAGCACATCTTAATATTAATAAGTTGATTTATATCCTACCAGCAAAATAACTAATGATAGGCAAAATATATTAGTAACAGCAGTGAAGTCAGTTGTAAAATATTGCTAGACACTTAAAAGTATTTAATACATGCACTGGAGATAGCAAAAAATATTCAACACAAGGAAGAAATTATTTTTCCATCTGCGGTATAGATAATGAAAGAGTACTAAAAAAAAATACCAATTAAATGTTGATCAATTTTTTATGTACATCTAACATCTCTCTTCTCACAGTCATGAAAATTAGTTTTATTCCAATGATGATGGATTGAATGAAACTTTTCTAATAAATTTTTGATTGTCCATTACAGTTTTTAGTATTCATATTTAAATAACATGTTAAAAGGAAGAAAATCTTACCATAATCTTCAGTATGATTGAATACAGCTTGACTACGGTGAGCTTGTTTACCAGTAGATCCAGCACCAGTATATTGTATCAAACATCTTGCCATAGAAAGTTCCCATAATCTAACTAATGAATCTTTACCACTTGTTAAGAGATACTAAAGAACAAGTTTTTCCATTTATTTATAAGTTAATATTAAAAAATTGTTAGCATACAGTTTTATTTTTTAAATTATGGGCAAAAGTGTTGTTCTTAGTTATTTTATTTATCAACAAACAGTTTAAATTTATTTAGCATGTCAATAAAAAAATTTGATTTATTCTGAATATCAACATCTTAAATATTTAAATAACAAATAAATTGAACCTAATTATGCTGGAGATTTGCTTAATAAAATGAAATTAAAGATATAAGAAAAATATGTTTAAGATATCAAAAGTGAAACATTAAATTGCCATTTTTACATAAATAATTTTTATTGTATAACATATTACAAAAGTAACTTATTTAAATTAAATCTAAAAGACTTCTGGGTATATTCAAAAACTTATAATACAAAAGTTATCTAAACAAAAATTTGATTAACACTTCAAACATGATTATTTTTGAATAAATTATAATTAAATGAAAATTTGTGTTTAAAATGAAATACAAAATGATGCTAAAATTTAACTATAACAAAATATTATTATTCATACTTTTAGGCATTATTATAATTTAGAAAGTTTGATAAAAAAAATATGTGAAAATTCTTTAAATATAATATACCTTTGAATTTCTAGAAAATTGGACAGAACATACTTCACTTCCATCATGAGCATTAGGAAAAGTATTAAAGCATCGATTACTCACACCATCCCACAATTTTACATCACCATCTTTTGAACAAGTTGCGTACATATTTGCATTTGGACTATATTTAACCTAGACAAGAAGAAATGCAAGATAACTTTTCTGTATGAATGTATAAAATTACAAATATCTCAAGTATCTATACAATTATAACTATTTTGTTACAAATTATTTTAATAAAATATTACCATTGTGATAGGTGCTTTATGTTGATCATCTGGTTGGTCACTAACAAAACATTGATTTGTTCTTACATCATATAAACGTACTGAAAATTAAAAAGACCGATGAAACGAAATCTAAACAAATATTAAGGGAAGAATATAAAAATAGTTAAAAAATTATTAAACTTAATAACAAATAAGGATTACGTTTTTCTTTGAAATTTGAATGGATTACACACTTTTAAAGATTAATACAATCGGACAGTAATCTCTTTTATTCTAATAATACTGCAGTTATTAGCAATAATATGCAAATTTCATTTTTAATTTTATCAAATTTTATGGTATTAAGTTTAAAATTAACAAAAATTTATGAGATCCAAAGTAAAAGTAGCTTTAAATGGTTCTTCAAGATTAACAAAGTTTTAAACATTTAGCATATCTTTACTTTCTGCAGAAAAAGAAATAATAGTCTATAAATGACTTCTAAAATATTTATCAAAAAATTATCAGTTTTTTCCTTCATCTAATTTAAAACGAAAGGGATACTTTTTAAAATACTTACAAACAGGATGTTGTGTCCCTACCAATACAAAATCACCAGATGGATGTAATGCTAAACATCTAACAACATGAGCTTCCTGTTCACAAAACACAAAAAGAATATTAATATGAACAAAATATATGCAAAAAAAATAAATAGGTTAGTATTAAAAATTGTTTTGAGAAGTAATTTTAATTACTGTAAAATTATAAACTGATGTAAAAAATTATTTATTATAAAATTTCAAATTTTAAAAATATACACAAAGTGAACTATACAATTAAAAAAAATTACAGCTAAAAGTCATATGAGCCAATTCAACCATCATCCAAGTTAGCATTGTCATAAATCCATCCCAAAAATTTCTCATTTTGTAAATCTTATAACTTGTTTCACAATGCATAAAATAATTAAGTTAATATAAAGACCATTCAAATATTATATTTCTTTAAATATTGTAAAATTCCAGTTAATTACTTAAAATTAAAATCAAATATGTGCAAAAGAATACATTGAATAAGCTATCCTATGATACAGTAATATATAAGAAGATTATTCAACTAAATGAAAATTATGTCTATATTACAAGAAGCTGAATAATAATATTTATAAAATGCTATTACATTATTAAAATAATGACAGATTTGCTGGATATATATGTGTGTTACAAGAAATCAAACAGAAAAAAATTACAAAGAATTATTTAAAAGCTACATCTTATAAGCTGTCTGATGAATTTATTACTTGCATTTAAATTTTAATAATGCAACTAATTTATTAAAAGAAATTCACAAACAGAATAGCTTACATGAATAGTTCTAAAGGCACGCTTAACTGATGGTTTGGAATAATCAAAAAACTTGACAGTATAATCTCTACTTCCAGAAACTAGAATTTGTTCAGTAGGGTGAAACTCAAGGCAAGTCACTTCCTATAAAAGACAAATAAAAAAATGTTATGGTATTAACATCAAATAAAAGTAAAAAGTATAAGCCCATTGTACAAATTTCACATTATATAATTTTACTATACATACAATAAAACATCAATATAATAGTCTCAGGCTATAAAAAAAGACATCAAGATAGAACAAAATCAAAATATTTAGCATGAAATAAAGATTAATTTAAGCTATATGCTTTTTACTTCTTCCTTTACAATAGTTTAGATATCAATTTTTAAATTATGCTTAAATCAATTATTTTGTTTTTATCAGCTGTATTACACATAGATTTCTGAGCACAAATTAATTTTTTTGAACTTTTTGTTATTTATTACTATTTGCATAGAATGCTTTCACTACAATAAATAAAAATTTATGCATTTCTACAAGATGCATATAATTTTTTTATCTATTGAGTGAAGCATTGCTTTTTTAAAATGTTATCTTTTTATTGTCCTCAATGTGAATTTTTCCCAATACATTTTTAAAAAAAATTATGTATCAATTCTGCAATTGATTAAGAAAGACAGGGGAATTAAATTTATTTTTGAGATTACAGGAAAAAAAAAAATACATTCTACAGTTAAAATATTAGTTGTGGAATTTAGAATCACTGTTAGTATAGAGGATCATATTTAATTATTGGATTATGAAGTATTATAAGTAGAAAATAGTATTGCAAGAGCCAGGTTGATATTCATAGTAAAAACAGAAGTAATATATTTTGCAATATATAGAATATCCCATGGATGCTGAGTTTGTATAGCAACAGAGATTTCTGGATGCGCTGACTGGGAAACGAATGCCCACATTTATGAAAACAGTTCACTTCTTTACTTTTTCTCACTGAAAGTTAAAGGTTGATTAACTTCTGAATTTAAGATTTGTAGGGTTATTCTATACAGATTGAATATATATATACCCAATAAAATAGTCCATTGTCCTCAACTATTCCATAAACTAAGAGCATGTCTGCAAGCTCACCCTTTTGTATACCGTTTCATGCTCTTCTTATGGTTTTTCCTACATGAATAAGGACATCCTCACTTTCACCTCCAACACTCTTGTGCAGAGTAGTAGTTTACCACCTGTTTCAGGTTATGGATTGCTATGCGATTTTCAATCCTTATGATGTGCCCCCTTCAAAGCTTGTTACTACATTTTTTAAACATCTTATATAGTAATAAAAAAAAGAGTTAACAAGTACTTTCATGAAAATAGTAATATGAGAAAAAATAAAAAAAATTAAGAGTATGTATTTAGTATAATTCTAAGACCTAATCTCAACTGTAAATTTACCTCTAGATGGTCATAGAGTGTCCTTATAACTGGATGAGTTTCCATGTTTTGTTGTGTAGTTTCTTGAGCTGCAACTTCAGCTGGAGTTGCACTTTTTGCAAGCATACGATCTACATCCAAAATCTTAAAAAAAAAAAATTTTATTCTTATTAATAGTTATGATAAATTTTATAAAAGAATTAAAGATTCAATAAAAGCCACACACACACAAAATCAATAAAATATACATTTCAGCATAAAGTGGCTCCAGAAAAAGAAATTTTAACTAGTAGAACATTTTATTTATGGTGATTAATTTTTAAAATTACTTTCTTAAAATCAAATCATTGAAATTTTAAAATATATTAAAAAATGCAACGATATTTATATGCATTGATAATTTTTATAATTAAAAATATAAAGTAATTACCTTTATAGAAGCATCATAAGATCCTGTCGCAACTAATTGTCCTGAAATGAAATATATATATGTATATATTTTGGCATTTTTATTATTTATGAACACGTTTTATATATATGTATAAATTACAGCTTTTCCTTACCATCAGCACTAAATGCCCCAGCTCGACATTGTGCTTTATGTGATGTAACATAACATGTTTCATATAATGCTGGCTCAGGAGCCAAGGATGGAGCTATAAAAGAAATTAAAGGAGAATAAATTTATAATTCTTAGCAATATTCAATAAACAAAAGTATAATAGAAAAGGTCAATAACATAATTATAATCAGTATTATATGTTTGAATAATATTTAATAACAGTAAAGCACAATAACTTGGCAAGATGTAATTTTTTCAGAAGGAAAATACATAGTAAAACAATGTTTCAATTATTCTTTAATTAGAAACAATATAAAACTTTAATATACAGTTAAAGGTGGTTCAAATTTGAAATTTTGTATAGTATTAAAAATTGTGGAGTACTTAAAATTAAAAATAAGCATGGTTATTTCATCATTCTTTTAAATTACTCCATTAGTATTAAAAACAAGACAAGGTTCTATAATCAAATCAAAGAAAGTTAAATTTTAATAACTTTTCAAAATTGTATGAAAGCATTTATTTAAAATATTACCTTCGGTTTCATATTCCAGATCTATGCCAATTCCTACTGTTGTGGCATCTGCTCGCATCGCATCATGTTCTTTATGATCTAAAAAAGAATGAAATCATTTATTTAATGAGACATAAATAAATTACTCTGATACTTTGATTATTTATAAAAAAAAATAAATTAAACCAGATAAAAAATATAATTAAATTATATATATTTTAAAAGAAAATAAATAAATATTTTAATAGCTTTATTTTATGTCTGTTGAGTGAAAAGGTTTTATGGAAATTTCAATAATTTCAGGAATTATATTAATTTTTTTCTTTTATTATTTTGTACAAATGTAAAGCATTAGTTTATAAATATGTTTTTTAAAGCATAATAAAACTTCTTTTGTATGTATATATTATATTTATTTATTTGACAAATTCATAAAAAGTTTAAAATGATTAATAATAAATGGAATACATAATATTTTCTAAAAAAGTTTAAGAAACAAAAATATATATGAACAAATATTTCAATATAAACTAGAAATTTAAAAAAAAAAATCATAATCTCGAAGAGAATGTTAAAAGATATTAATTTTTTTATTACTTGAAATATTTCAGGTACCAAGAGGTCAAAGCAATAAAAGAATCTTCAAATAATAACAATTTTTAGAGTAAAATAAAATTTTGAAAATTATTAAGAAATAGTATTAAAAGAATACAAATACAAAATTCAAAGCAATTCTAGACAGCAGAAGATTTTTAAAATTTAATTATTTTTTGAAACTATTAATAATTATAGTAGCATAGAATAATTTATATGCCAATTTTCTTTAAAATTTTCTGTACTCTATTTTAAATGAGTTAAAACAAGTTTATAGCAAATGGTTCCAGAAGTATAACATTCAGATGAAAGAAAAGAAAATCAATTTGCTCCAGCAATTTGATAAAATATACATTGTTTGAAATTATCTTCCAGAATCAATAATAATAATAAAAAAAAAACTTTAGTAAATAGTTTTGATACATATGTGATAAAAATATTTGTCATGTATTAAAAGTAAATTTCACTATTTATCTTGTCAGATTCAAAAAGATGATTTCTGATCTAATTAGTCTCAATGCACTTAGATGTATTACTGATATAGATTTTTTTTTATATTTATTTTTATCAACAGAAGACATAGGCATAACTAGAGTTTATTCTTTTTTGTTTAATTTCTGTTCACTAAGAAATTACTATGTATCTATAGTTAAATTTTCTCCCCTATAATTTTCGCACTTTTAAAACACACATACAAAATTTTAACTAGTAATTAAAATAATTTAATTTATTTTAAAATAAAATAATTTAATTTTTATTTTTTTTAATATAATCTTCAGTAAGATTAATTTTTCAGACTATCTGTACAATTGTAATGGCTTTTTAATTGTTCTATTGACATATCCAGTATATTATTTTTAACAAAGAAATATTTATCTAAGTTAATGAATAATTTCTATGTATAAAGTAATGTGATATTAAAGTTCTAGTGTACATAAAAAAAAATTAAAAGCAGTTAAAATATTTTAAAATTTTATTGCTGCCATTAATTATTAAACATTTTCTATGATAAGCATTATTGGAAAATTTATATTTAATAGTTGTCATTCATTTCTATAAAAATGCTTTTAAATAACACTCAGCTAACAGTGGACACCTGTAACACTTTATTTTGAAAGAATAATCATTTCATAAAACCTTTCAATGAAATGAATTCATAAAAAAAAGTAATAGTGCTTTTAAATTAACAACATCTCATTGGCAGATGTCAATAAAGATAAACAAATTGAGAAACAGATTTTCTGGCTCTGATATTAATATACACTGAAGTTAATATGAATAATCAATCACAGACATACAGTTAATATAAATACAACAGGAAGAATTATAGAAATATTTTGAAATTACAACTTCTTTCAAAGAACATTATTGGTTATTTGTTAAAATTTTCAAAAATCTGTAATTAACCAGGTTTTTCTAATGAATTTTCTTTCTACTAAAACAATCAGTGGACAATAAAGATTTCCACTGATGGAGTAGATTTTTTTAAATTTACAACTAATTGTGTTAATTAAAAGTTATTATAATTGTATAATAACAATGCATTGTTCTTTTATTTCAATTTATCTGTAAAATAATAGGAAAATTTTAATAGGACATTAATATTTTTTATTGGCTCACCTAACTCGGTTCTAATTCCAAGAGCTACAAGATTAAAAAGTCGATCTGATGGAGGGCATGGAGGTTGAGTTTTGATAAGATTAGATAAACTTACGGCTAGAGTTTGATGTCCATCATAAAAGAGTTGACTGTAACAAAAAAAAAAACATTATTTAGCTAAAATAATGAGATTAGTATATTCTAGGTTTAGTGAATTTAAAATACCTTATAATCAAACGATACAATTGATCTCTTTCTTTATAATTTTTCCCAACATCATTCTTATGCATAATTAGTATGAATTTTATAAAAATTCAGCAGAAAAACCACCGATTTATTAGTTTCCTCTGAAATAGTCGAATAATGGAATGAAATCAAATCTTGTAAATATACATCGCAGTTAAAGCTACAGTTAATATTTTTGTAAATATTAATTTTCCTTCACACTATGATCTAATAAGAATTTTGTAAACTTTCTAGAAATATTTTCATTAATAATACACACAACTGTTATAATTTCGATTAATTTATCTGCAAATATGATTTCATTCCTTTTTCCTAAATTTCTACATTTGTAAAATACTTAAAATACTCTTATTTCTACATTAAATCTGTGGATGTAACGTTCTGTATTTTCTTTCATGCATTCATGGCATCGTTTAGTAATTTGAAACAGAAACATGTGTGTTTAGATTTGAAATAAAATTTTTATTGTTGATGACTTATAATAAAAAATTTTTTTACTAAGATCATGTCAGTTGAAACATCTATTTTAGCACGTAAGTAGATTTATTATTTCATTATAAAGTTCCTTTCTTAATTACTTTTGTTTTTAAAACACAAATAAGCTTTCGTGTCAAAATTTTGCCTTTTCATTACAGATATTTCATGTAAAAAATTTCTTTATCTCTTTTTTTAATGGTGTTATCACTTCTCATAATTATTGTTCTTCTTTCATTTTTAATTAATAAATGAGATAAAAAAATATTTAAGAATGTAAATAGACATAATTTTAATTTAAACATTATTTTGATAAACATGTTTTTTTTTAATGCTAAAACTATATATATCTTTTGCTCAAACACAAAATGCTGGGCTCTTGAAAAAAAAATTATAAGCTTTTAGAGAAGCAAATAAGTAATTGCTACTAGAAACATTTGCTCTCTGAAAATTTACATTACCAGTTTAGGAAATTTCATGTTATATGTTCATTAAATCTGTTCATATGTTCGCTTGTACAATAAATATGTTCTGTTTTAAATAAATTCAACATATTAAGTTTTATCATATTATGCTACTTTTCAAATTTTTTGTTGCAATTTTGCTGAAAAGATGCAGTGGGTGGTTTTGTTTCATGCACAATTTTGAATAATTTGATGTGCAATTCAGAAAAGTTCAGTCATACACACAATTGCCCCTGTATTCTGTAAATGCTGTTATAAAACTTATTAGAATGATATTCATGCTCAAAGCAAAATGCTACAGAAACTGTAAAAAAATTTCCCTGTCTAAACTTAAAATATTTTCCTGGCTTGCGGCTGCTAATTATATTAGTTTCCTGGATTTCTCCCTATTGATACTTTGATCAGTTATTTTATATGGAAATAATAATATATTTTTTATGAAATTTAATTTTAATAAAAGAATAATCCTTATCTATTAAAACATTGTATTACAATAAACCTCTAATTATTGCAAGATAACCACTGTTACTAAAATAAATACTTATCATTAATTTCAGTTAAACTATTTGTAAAACGGACTTTAACTTTTTTTTTTTTAAATGGGATTTATTTTAACAATTGTCTTCATTTTTAAGTATCTTAGGAAAAAAAAATAGCAAAACATCATAAAATAATGGACGACAATTGCTCCTGAATGTGTTTTTTAAAGGCAATACTGTATCTTTGAATTTTATTCTTTTCCCTCCATATACACATATAATGGAAGTTTGATTGAAGAGTAGAATTAGTAATTAAACACACAAAATAAGAAATTAAAGCATCCAACACATATGCTAAAGGATACTCAATCAAATAATTTAGGCTCAATACAGTTAAAATATATATGACTAATAATTTATTAGACTTAATTTTCAGTAATTAAATTCTTAAGTAACAAATACCAATCAGTGCAGATTCTAAAGAATTGTGAAATTGGTTTTAAAAAAATTTACTGTGAATATACTACTGTGCCCAAAAAGTAAGACCAATTTTTTTTTTCCAACTCCATTTGTCTCTACGATAACTAATCCCTCCAACATTCAGCATTTTTTTTTTTTTTTTTTTTTTATGAATTGAAAGCATTTACTAGATGTCAACTTTAACCAGACCTCTTTCAATGATCTATATATAAATTTTGACTTGGAAACGACTACAAAAACTTACCTTTCTATATTTCAAGCTGTAAATAGCAATATTTACATTTTAGATGATTATGTAGGAGGAATCATATTTCTTGAAAATGAACTTGATACTAATGTTCCGAATTCAAGCAGATTAATTACATACACACATGAGTTTCTTATAATTGTAGCATTTATTGGATTAAAAGTTTGAAACCCAATCTATGTCCATGTAAGAGTTTTCTAATAGCTTTTTGTAGTTATTATTATGTAGCATTTGTGGGGATTCTTTGATATCAGGTCCCCTAGTTTCAAACCATTTTTCTGTCGCCAAAGTGACAAGAGTTCCTCAATTCTGAAAACGTATATAGCAATCCTTTTTTATGATTACCTGTCAGGTTTTGAGAAAAGAGAGTTACCAGTTAGGATGAGTTGTACAAAATTTAAATTAATCTCATTTTAAATGTGGTTGTCCAATGTGCTAGACAGTGTGTATTTTAAGCATGCTAGTCGTGTGTGTGCTTTTATGGATTATTGATATTATAACTGGGTTATAAAAGTAAGCTTATACTATATGTAATTAATTAATTTGTTTATTTATAGTGTATTATTTGATTTTTAGTATTAAGCCAAAAATTTCTGCATTTCAAAACTAGAATGCATCGTGCTTTGGTAAATTTCTCTGTTATCATGAGAACCTATTTTACAAATAGAGAATACCACTATTAAATTTATGCAGGAAGTTTGATTGATTCCATCAATATCCACTCATTGCACTACATGCCCTAAATATGAAGAATCAACCAATATCGACAAAAAGTCCTGTTCTGAAATTGGAATTCTGGTACTTATATACTCAAAGGGGGAAAATTTAAGTATCATAATTGTAGAACAATTTAATAATTGTAATTTGAATTCTGTAAATTGTTTTTTAACAGCAATAAATACTTTAATAAAATTAATTAAAATGATATAATGTATCAGTATTAAATTTATTTTGTGGGGTTATATTATGAAAAATTGGTGTTTTACAGAAGGTGTTCCTTTAAGTTGGTAATATTAGAGTTTAAAAAATAAGAGTATGCTGTAAATTTCATTTAAGCCTTCTCACGAAGTTATTTTTCACCTACAGTTTTCAGGAACACAAGTGGGTGGGGGGAATCTGGGTGAGTTGAAAAATGCACAAAATGTGAGGGGAGGGAGAAATTAGTGGATGTAAAAAAGTCAAAATCTTCAAAAAAGGGGAGGAGGCTCAATATCATAGACTTCCTACATTTGTAAAATCATTGACATGATGCAGCAATTAGTTTAATTATTTAAAAAGAAAAAAAAGACATTTTTGAAGTTAACTGCCTTGTGGCGCCAGGAGATTGTATAGTTTGCACAGTGTATGTAGTTATATTTGTCTGAAATATTTTAATTTTATGCTAATTATAGTGCATCAAAACTAACAATAGAATTTTAGTAATTTTTTTTATTTTGTTGTATATCATATTGTAAAAGGAAAGGAATTAGCCTACATGAATTTAAAAAAAAATTGTATTCTTGTTAGAAATGAAAAATTGTTATTTATGTACAGCCTTATTAAATATTAATATTGTGGTTCTATTAAAATTAAATTTGAGTATTTAAAGATTTTTTTTGTGATAATTTCTAAAGTGTTATTCTTGGAGATCATTAAGAAGTTTTAAAATTAAAAAATTCTTTTTAGTTCGGGGATCCAAGGGCATAAAGTTTTGTTATGGCCCGCCAAATGCAGAACCATTTGAAGCATTCTCAAAGTAAGCATATTTATATTTTATAAAAAAAAAAAACTTTTTTAAGCATAAATATATTTAAATTTATATCCTGTTATCAACAACTTTGCTGAAATGAGAAGAGTTGTTAATAAAACTTCCAAGAAATTATTTCCTCAATTAGTTAAGTCATCTCTGAAAAATAAGTGTGCTTAAAGATACTAAAATGAATAAACATAAATTCTTTTCTTTTATATGTAATAGTTAAGATAATTTAAAAAATTTAAGCAACTACAATAGTGTAGATATTTTAACAACTAACTTTGAGATGTGGAGGTTTTTGTGGTTCTTAAAACCACATAAGAACTCCGTAACCGGTATGCCCGTTGGCCTAGACTGTTTCTGTAACATTTTCAAAGAAATGTATTAAAACATAATTTTTTTAATTTGCTGTTGCCTTATCAATTCACTCATGGTCCAGTAATGACTTCTAAAAGATACGTGAAACCCAAGATTACGATAGTATTGGGTACTCGTTACATGAACTACTGAATGGTATAATGTGGTACTCAGGACTAAATTTTGGTTCTATTTGTATGATGATTGTCGCCGGGGGGCGATCGAGCCAATCCGATATCTATTGTTGAACGTCATACCGTTTGTCAACGAAGCGTAATGATTTTAGACACCCTTGCTACGCACCAGAGACGCACTGATGGCATGATGATACATTGATGAGGTGCTGCAGCCGGTTGGGCTACCTTGCTTTCAGCTGTTTTGAAATGATATTTTCCAGCAAGACAATCCAACCTCACACAGCATTCAACAGCAGACAAACCTTGCGATAGATTCAGTTGCTTCCTTTGTCTGCAATGTCAATTTTATATGACTTATAATTGACGACTTAAGGACTACGACTGATAATTGATCTTTTACCAATCGAACATATCGGGAACATGATTGGTCATCATTTGTCTACACTGCCCCAGCCTCAATAGGAGGACGAACTGTAGAGGATGGTTTAAAGCATATAAGCTTCCATCCCTCATGACATAATTTACATGCTAATTGAATCTGTACCTTTGTCAGGTAGTATATGTTTTTATATAATAATGATTTGTTATTTTTTGTGTTGTTATAGAATTGGTTAATATATTTTTTGATATATATAGTAAACCCTTGCCGAATTCAGATGTTACATTATTAATACTTTACATACGCAATGAAATCCTATGCAAAAGATGTGTTAAGCTTAGTTCAAATCAAGAAGGTATGCATAATTTAAACAATCCTAAATATCGTTTTAATTAAAAGGGAATGAAATGACTGATAATTGAAAATGTTTTCTGGCAGCTTAATAAGTAGGTACATGATACAACTAGTTAAAAAAAAAAGCTGATGATATTTTTTGGGGGGTAAGGACTGATCTAGAAATAAATAATAAAATAATCTTAAAGTTTTGTAATAAATAGCACAGAATTCTGTAATACCTCTCTTAAAATGTCCTCTACTTTTGGATCAATTTCTATTACAAAATAACAATTAAAAAAAATTGTGCCTTTTTCAACTTGTGACTTAAAAGCGTTTATCCTCTTCTCCATTATTTCACATTTTGTTCGAGGATGTCAAAACTTGCTTAATCATCAGCAGTTAATTTTAAAAAGTGTCCTTTTGTGAGGATTGATTGATTGCAGGCCTGATCCATTGATTTTTTTAGTAGTTTAAAAATCTGAAGTAAAGAAGAATGGTGGTAATCTCAGTTTGTATAGTGGACCTCAGTGGATTCAGGTTCATTCATCTTGGTTAGTGGAATAAAGGAGTTTTTTGATAATTTCTTTGCATAGATTCTTTCTATTTATAAGATGTGTAGGCAGAGTGATATATTCATCCTGATCGTAGGTTCTGGTGGGATTTAGTTTATTTTTAGTTGGCAATTTAATTGGGTTAACTTTCATGTCGATTTGCTGAATTGTAGTAGGTGCTGGATGATCTGGTGCAGAGATACATTTCTTCTTTAGTTGGTAAGGTTGTGGTAGTTTTTGTAGAAGTTGTAAGTTCTTCGTAGAAGGTAGTAAATTCTTCTAGGGATTTGGAAAAGTCATCTTTGGTTAGTCCTGTTTTTAACTTGGCCCACTCAATAGCTGATTTCCAGAATTTTTTGTAGGTGTTAATCAAAAATCCATTGTCAGCTTGCTTAGCTTAGCTGCTTGCAAGAGTTCCTTCATTCTTTTTGGAAAAATGGGATTTTATCTTTTGCCCCGCTGTTTTTTGTTTTGTTTTTGTTTTTTTCGTAGATCATAATGGTTTTATAGTTCAATATTTTGGGTAGTTGGCTTGTGGGAGCTGTGTGAAGAGAGCTGTTTCTTTTCGTGTTGTTTTAGCATGATGTGACAGTTGATAATAGTAATCACCTTGAAATTGTTTATTCAATTCAAACAAGTTAGAAATGCAAAAATAAGTGCATGCATTTATTAAAATTTTGTATGAATTGGCAGTGAATTTTAATATGAGGCTGGAGATAAACTTCAGTCTTTTATGTGAATTACTGATTGATAAACTATCCTGTGGTGTAGTTGTAAAGAAGGAATATATAGAAACTGGGTCATTCTTGAAAATGTTTTATTTTAATAAGTGACTTTCTTTATGCTACGCAATTTAATTTTTTCTTTAAAGCAATATTAATTTGAGAAAATATTCCACAGTATAAGCAATAGGAAATAAAATAATGAATATTGCTGGGGGGGTGAATTTGCAATTTTTAACTGTAAATAAGTGTCATGGAGGTTTTTAGTTTTTTTTATTAGCTTCACCTGTATGTATGTAACTGACTCTTTGGGCCCGATTTTGTTATTGATGGCGCCATCTACTGGCGAATCAGTCAACTGATCAAATCCTACCTATTTTGTATAATTATTTTGTTTAATCTTAATTCCTTTTGTTTTATTTTACTTTTATCTTAAAATTCTCATTTTAACTTTAACCTTTTTATTTTTGGGCATCGTTAACGGACTCCTAATTGTACCGATAGTTTTAGCTTTTTCTATCTTCTGCTTTAATTGTTCTCAAGCAGGAGATGTTTTTCCTAAATTATACTTTAGAAAAACTAAAAAAACACGCTTTTAGAGTTAATCAAACTAAAAAGTAAAAAATAAATTAATAGTTTAAAAAAACTAAGAAACACGCTTTTAGAGGTAATCTATCTAAAAAGTGAAAAATTATTGGGTACTTACGTATTAACGGTACCTTGGCGACAGTTGTGCCAATAAAGAGCACACGCGCCAACCGCAGCTACAGATTTGGCGGTTTTTAAGTGGCACAAATCTATTCTATTGGTTTGGTAACCTTAGTAGTTAGATTGGCGACACTTAAAAACCGCTAAGTCTGTCGCCAAGGTACCGTTAATACGTAAGTACCAATAATTGTTAACATAAGAATAAAATGACTGGCCAGAAAGTGAATGTCGCTGTTCTAAAAGCGTGGAGTGCTTTGTATGACATTTTTAAACTAACTCTGCATTTCGGAATGAACTAGTGAAAAATTACAACGATTGATAACGAGCACCCCCACGCTTTTAGAACAGTGACATTCATTTTCTCGTCAGTCATTTTATTCTTATGTTAACAATTATTTTTCACTTTTTAGATAGATTAACTCTAAATGCGTGTTTTTTTAGTTTTTTTAAACTATTAATTTTTTTAGAATTTACATGTTAAAAGATATGTAATAACCATAGATGCAACTACTAATATATTTATCGCATGCAATTGTACGAAAAGAGGAGATTTAATTAGATTCAATTAAAATAAAAAGTATAAACAAATATATATATTTCTTTCCATGAATATTTAAAGAGTCTATTGTTTAAACAAATGTAAATTTTTTACATTTATCATTAAATATCATTTTCTATATTGATATTAATTTTCAAGTGCTAGTATAGATTTTTTTCTTTTCCTATCAATAGAGTTGAAAGCCCATCTTGCCGAGATATGTTATTTGCATCTGATGGCAATTTATTCTCCTGGTGCACAAATCAAAGGTAATGTTTAATCATTATAATATGTAATTGTACTATTTTTAAAGTTTTTCTAATAAGAGTAATTCTTATTTCCTTTTTATGTTATATATAATAATTATATAATTTTTCTTTTCTAGAGCCTGTGCTACAGATTGCAAAGAATATAAAACCTTATGTAAAATAGATGACGCTAGTATTAATTCATTGCATTTGTCTCCTAAAGGAACCTATTTGTCAACTTGGTCAATATATAAAGGTAATGAGATTTCCTCATTTTTTATATGATATTGCTATGGTTTGTGTATAAAATAATGAGAGTTTGTTCAATTTTATAATATTTAAAAAAAAATAAATAGTATGATCTGAATTGATGAAGTTAAATCTTCATTCTTCTTTAAGTAATATTGTAAAACTATATATGTCAGTATTTTGATTTTTTAAAGAAAGTAGAAAGATGTGTGCTGTCATATCTGGTATGGGATATATTAAACTTATCAAAACTTCAGTTCTTAACTAAATGTGAATATATAATATCCAACTGTATATTCTACATATTTATATCTATACATGTTATATTTGTATATATGTGTTTTATTCTGGACAGTCATGATCTACGAAAATGACTAACTAAATGTATTTTTCTTTTTTGCTGCTTCTTATTCGAATACAGTAATTTTTTTTTTTTTTTTTTTGTTAAATATTATTTAAATATTAAACTTCACTTTTAAATGTCATAAAGTTGTTCACCCAATTGTTGTTTGACTTTTTTTTTCTTAGCAAAGGAAAATGTTCAAGAAAGTTGCAATCTTCACATTTGGGAGGTAACGACTGGTACATGTATAAAATCATTTATACAAAAAAAGCAAAGCGGTTGGTAAGCAAAATTTTATTGATTATAACTTAGTTTTTTTCTATTCTTAAATTAAAATCCTGTTTTTATAAAAAATACACTTTTTTAGGCACCCACAGTGGTCAGATGATGAAAAAATTTGTGCGAGAAATGTTAACAATGAAATACATTTCTTTGAAGATGCAAATTTTGGTATGGAAAAAAAAATGTGCTTGTGCTTTTTCAAATGCGCTACTTGTTCCTATACACAAATATTCTTTTATTTATTGAAGTTATTTTAATCATCTACTAAAAGTAGTCTCATAAACAAGTTAAAAATTTTACTCTCTATGTTTTTTTTTTACTCTTTTGTTTAATTTAAAATAAAGAAAAAGCAGATTTAACCTCATTTATCTAACATATAATTAAAGCTTCAGGCTAATTTTCACGGTTTTATCTTGTAATGAAATTTGTTAAGTGATTTTATTAAAACTTTTTAATCATAAGCATAATATTTTTTTTTTTTGCCATAGGATTGATTTTTGTTTTCAAATAAAGTTTTTAAATATTAAATACATTTATAAATTAATATTTAATGAAAATATATAGGCAAATTTCTTGCTCATGATCAAACTAAATCTGAGGGATAGGGGGTAGAAATGTTTTACAATTTAACTTTTAATGAAATTCACCATTCTGTTTCAACAACTTTTTGATTATCTATATATTATCATTTATAATCAGTTCATTTTAATTATTAATAGCTATTAAATTTTTTTAATTGTATGAAATTTCATGTATTTCAAAATGATTTGAATATTTGTTGGCATTGTAAAGATTAAAATATTATCTTAATTTAATATGAAGAATTTGGATGTGTAAGAATGATATATAAAAAAATATATAAAGAATTAAGAAAAGAAACTTGGTGTCTATTATTTCAATTGAGAACTTTTACTTTTTAAAATTACTTAATTATTTAGATTGATACTTTCTCTGAAGTATACCATTTGCTGTACAATAATTGTTTTTTTTTTTTTTTTTTTTTTTTTTGGCCAAATTTAAATAATATGTTTTTATACTTTTTTTTTATTAAAAGTGTCATTAACATGTTCGTTTTACAGAGAAAATTGCAAAGAAGATTTTTATACAGAAAGTTGCATATTTTAGCTTAGCACCAGGTGCTGCACCATATCATGTAGCTTGTTTTGTTCCTGGTATGAAGGTAAGTTTTTTATTCATATATATATATGTATATATCCAAGTAAGCATCATAGAATATTAGAAGAAAAAATTATAATATTGGTTAAAATTAGAATATGTTATCTAATGATAAAGTAGCTTTGAAAAAACTGTAGTTTCTGTCTTTAATTCATTGCATTTGTAATTGAGATATTTTTGTTCTCCCAAAAATTGAGTATTTCAATATTTTTTTTAATATATATTTATATATATATTGTTTCCTAAATAATGACTTAAGAAGAAACATTTTAGCCTGTTAGTCAAATCAGAATATTTGTTTTAGTTTTTATCACAATAAGGATTTGTCACAGGATTTTAAGAACCCCTAATAATAATTATTGCTAATGCATTGATATATTTTTATTATTCCACAAAAAAATGAAATTTACAAGTTTTTGTAATGGTAATAGTCATTTAAAATTTAATCACTAACCTGATTAATTCATCTTTTTCAAACTAGTAATTAAAACATCATTTGAAGAATCTTAATTAATAAATTGTTCAGAAGGCTTAAGTTTTTATTTAAGCATTTATCATTGTTAGAAAGTATTAATTATAATATACAAATTAAATTATTCTCTTTGAATTTTTCAATTTCTAAACAAATTATTACATTGTTTTTATTTTATTCAAATTGTTTAGCTATTATTTTTTAAATTATTCAACATACCATGGTTTCCTGATTATAATCTACAATTTATAAATGTTTTTTTTTTTCTCCAAATATTTTCTAAAAGTTGGTCCTTTAAAATTGTTGCCTGATAATGCTAGTTGCAAACAAAATAAATAAAAAAAATTTTAAGCATAAGGAAATAAACTTATTAAAGTTGGGATTAGTGGAAGAAAGCCTTACTTTTACACAAAGAATATGGTACATCCCTGTGGGCTAGTAGGTAAAAAGGCTTGGGTTTAAGCCATAGATAAGAACTCAAAATGCTTTATTGTAAAATGAATAAAAATTAATCCAGCCAAATTAATAGCTGATATTGATATACAGCCTTCTATCAAATATGAGATTTACAAAACATGGGTAAAATATTGTCTTTTTTTACTATATTATGTGCATTATTATTTTATTTTACTATGTTATTTTATTTTGCTATATTATTTTACTATGTTATTTCTTCCTTGTTTATATATATATATATATATATATATATTATCAAAAATGCATTTTTTTTAATGATGAACTTTTTACTAATTGTAAGCAGTGGACATAGAAACTGAACCTGATGGATAAGTCAAACCACACACAAATGAACAAACATGAATCATCTGCAATTAATTACACCAAATATTTTTATTTTTAAGCACCAAAAATTATACTTGTGGATTATTTGTTAGAAATAATATTATTTGTTATTAATGGATTATTTCTAACAAATAATCCACAAGCATACAAGAGAATATTTTGTAGCAGTATATATTTATTTGCTATAATACAGAATGTAATTTCACAATTTGTTTATTTGTTCAAATCATAAAAAGGACTGTCAATTGCTTATGAGGGTTTTTCTTCAGTGTTTTAGCAATTTAAAATTACACATGGCAAAGAAAAAAAGTCTCAGTACAATAGTCTGCATTTTTTTTTTATTATTTCCATGCCAAATTTTCTTTTAACTTATAAAAAAAAAAAAGAACTATTTATTTGAAAATAACTGTTATATTTATATCTTAAGTTATTCATTTTTAAAAGATTTTTCTGTGGAAACAATCATTAAAAATCCTTTCAATTAAACATCTTTCTGATTCATTTTATATTCCTTGTTTAGCTGGTGTTGCCAAATAATATTCTATTTGTAACCCATGCAAATCCTTAATTCGGAAAAAAGTTCTTAAATGGTTTTTTCTTTTTTCTTTTCCCTTCCCAATGGCAGATTATGAACAGTTACAGCAAAAAAAGAACAACGAAAATATATATATATATACAACAACAGCAAAATAATACAACAAAACATGCTGAAACAGAGTTCATTAATCTAACAATAGTGCCAAGTTGCAGATCTTTTAAAAACTAAAAAGGGTTACCAGGTGCACCATGGGAAGGTAGATCTTCTGCGCACCCAGTTCTTAAATGTTGTTATAACTATATTGAAATTAACTTATTAACTAAGAATGTTTAGCTATATTGCAAAGAATTAAATGTTTTTTTTCATTTTAATTATTTTAAAATTATTTATTTGTTTTGTAACTGAATATTCTATTTTTTTATATTTTCAGGGTCAACCTTCATTTGTGAGACTGTTTAAATATCCTAATTTTGATGGTCCTAATGCTGTAATTGCTCAAAAAAGCTTTTTCAAAGCTGAACGGACAGATTTTTATTGGAATAAAACTGGTAAATATTATAAACTGCTACAAATTTTGTTTTTTTGTTCATAAGTGTCCTATTAATAATCATTTTCCAAACAGTTAAAGCTACTCTTTCTTATAATGTATAACTTTTTAAGAATGTTTGCTTCTCTTCAAATATATAGTCTTAAAAGGTCTATATGATTTCTGTAAACAGCGAGAAAATATGACATATTAATCACATTTAATGACCAATATGTTGTGTTGCTGTTGTTTGTTAAACATATTTTTATATTGACTGTAGGATGGGAATGTGCTATAGGCTGTAATTTGAGGTCCTCAATGAATTGTACATTAATTTTATTGAAACAATATGACAGAGGTGTAATTTGTTTGGACAAAAGGTTAAGAAAATCTCAATCATACTCGCCCTTAATTTTTATTTTAATTATGTTTTCAAAAGTCAACTATTATTATTTGCAGGATAATTTTTGTATTACACTATTTATATGATAAATATTAATAATATTTCTTGCATTCAAATTCTGTTATACAGGTCCAATACAGATTTATTTCAAGTTATCCATTATACATTCCATTTTGTCACTTAGTTTTCATCTTGAAAGTCTTGAGTTGTGAATTCTTTGAAAATAATAATTATTAATTGATAAATTTGTATAATTATTTTCATCATTTATTATTTCTTATTTGTGTTCTGTTTCTAATAAAATATGCTACATGATCGAAAAAAAAATTTGTGTGTACAAGAAACATCTGTAAATTTGCTGTGTTTTTTGGTTAGTTTGGTGACATTGTAGCCTAACAAATGTTAGCACCAAATTTTATGCTGAACATAAGTTCAAGCCAAATGTAATTATGGCAAACATTTTATTTAAATACATCAGTAATACAAGAAACTGAAAAATACAAATATAAAAATATTGAAAATTCAAAAGAAATTTTCCCACTATTGTGGAAAAATGTCTAATATGCCAATTCTTACAAGTAGTTTTACCACAATTTTCTTGAACTGCAAATTTCAAGAAAATTCAAGATTCAAGATGAATGAGAAAGTAATACATTGCTTCACATTTATCACATGTAACTGCTTCATAAATGCAAAATAGAAAATCAACAGTTGGGATTCATTTTTCACTGGCATTCATGTATTTATACACATGATAATTTAAAAAATAAATAAATAAATAAAGCAAATGGCAGTCAAGTTAGAAATGCAAGAACTGCCAAACCATCACCATTTTAATAGTAACATACAATTTTATTTACTTTAGAATCTTCACTGTAGAAGCATTTTTCGTGAAAAAATTGTTGCAAATTGTCAGTTGGTACTGTCCAATCTTATGATCTATTTTTTAGTTTTTCAAAATGAATCCAACCTTTAAAAATTAGAATGACTGCTGCAATTGGCAGGTTCACTTTTTTCAAATACTGTTAAATTTCTTTCTCATCTGTATTATTTAAAATCAGCAAAAATACTGATATTATTAATAGTTCAATTTATTGTAGCAGGGTTTTTTTTCTCCTAAATGTAATTTTGTTAATATTTAAATCTATAAAACTGAATTTATTAAAATACAGTTATTTAAATTTTTCTTCCTAATATGAATGCTTTTGGATAATAATTTTTGTATATATTTGTTCTAATTTAAAGTTTATTTCATTTAGTGAAAAGAGAAAGTTTGCTTTAAAATTTTGATTGAAATTTTTTAAAAAGAACCATATTTATATTTTATGTGTAAAAGTATGTTAAAAGTAGTAATAATGATAAAAAAAACAAAAAACATTGAATTGGTGCTGAGTGTAGGCTGCTGTATATAAATTAAGGAGAATATATATCTTTCATACAAATAAGTTTTAAAGCTGTCACCTTAATACTTTAGTGTTAGCAAAATAAACAATCTTCTGAACATAACAGTTATGGATTATGAAAAGGAACTGAACTTGTATAAAAAAAATAAAGCACAACAAAAATCCCATATCAGTATGTTCTAATGGGTGTAAAAAGCCTAGCATGAATTTATATGAAAGAATTAAAAATGTGAGCAAGTATGGATAAGAAATAATTGAATAATAACAAATTGTCAGAAAAATATTGTGTTTTTTATCTCCCACCATAATTCTTAAATAGATATTTTTTATGTATTTTCTTTAAAATTGGTAAAAGTGGATACAAAAACTGAACTTAATTTATTCATGGAACAATAAAAAAATATTTAAAAAGCACTCAAATCATTCATGTATTAAACTGGATGTCTTATATTTTCGAGCCAAAAAATTATGTCTGCAAGCTATACTGTATTTTTAATTATATTTAGGATATTGTGATAATTTATATTTTGCTAAATACAGTATGCCTACAATACCTATTATAATGTGAACATGGTTATGAAAAGAATGTCTCAAAGAAAAATAAAACTGCCAATTAAAAAAAATTATTTAAAAATATATTATGTAAATTATAATTTAATTATAATAATTATTTTAATTATATTAAATTTTTATTTAAAAAAAATTTCTACTTTTTAGTAGGCTATATAATTATTACATATGAATGTTAAATATTCGTTTAGTAATATATTTCTTAAAATCTTTCTATATATACTCAGATTTGTTGTGTGGATGTAGTAATGTGTTCTGCTAAACTAATGCTGAATTCCGATTGGTTACTGCAGTCTGCATTTTGAATTAAGCTTTAATAAGAAGTACATAAAAGTGCAATTGCTGTATTTTAACCATTTGAAAACAAAACCAAAAAAAAAAAAATAATAATAATAATAATAAATCCATCTGTGAAATTATAAGTACCATATTCACTACTGCATTTTATTCTTTAATTTTCTCATTTTTAACTATAATATATTTTATTTTAATTTTTACAATATTTAAAACTCAATGGATTACTTTTTTCACTTATTACTTAGCCATCTATATAGCATTGGTATTAGCAGTTATTTCCTATGTTTATGTTATATTGGGGCTGTATTATATAAAACTGTTGCACCTGTTTAAAAATTATAAGAAAATTTAATTTTATTTATCCTCAGCATTATATCATAATTACTGAAATTAGAAGAAATTGGTTTTGTGCATTACATAGAAGAAAAGATTTTAAATTTCATTTAATGCAATTTTTTTTATTATTCAGGTAGAGATTGTATATTTTTGACATCAGTTGATGTAGATAAAAGTGGAATGTCGTATTATGGCGAACTGAATCTTTATTATGCATCAGTTAAAGGTGATACTGCTAAAATCAAACTTGGTAAGAATGAGTAATTTTATATTTTTCTGAGAAGATGAATGTTTATTATATAATTTCTTTAATTCTTCTTCTATTTATAATACTAGAATTTTTTTTATATAATAAAAAAGAGCAATATTGTTAAAATTTGTGGCATAATTAAAAGAATGAAATCAACCAGAATGATCAGACTTAATACAATAATTTGAGATAATTTAAAATTAATGAGGACTTTTTAATTACATGTTATGTATAAAGAAAATAAAGATCACATGATTCATATAAGATAATTATTAGAAATTTTTTGAAGGTTATGAAAATCGCTTCATTCCTTTACATACAATGTGATAAATACATAACAATGTGATATTATTATACTTTCAGTAAAATCAAATATCAGAAAGAATTTATTTCCTCTTATCAATTTTAAGAAAATTGAACATCAAGCATCAATCATGTTTAATAAATTGTTCTATATTAATTATTGTTAATTTGCTAATTTAAATAGCTTTGATTTAATATCAAAAAGCTTTGAATCAGCCATTTCTTTCTGAATCATTTATTTATTCTATTTTCTTGTAAAGCTTAAACCACACATCATCTGAGGGAAAAACCAGATAAATATTAATTGGCATTGTTAAAACTTATTTCATTAGAAGCATTTTTCTTTTAGGAAAAGATGGTCCTGTTTATTCTGTACAGTGGAATCCTAATTCAACTGAATTTTGTGTTGTATATGGATGTATCCTTTAATACTGCTTGAAAATGTTTAAAATACAAGTAAAAAAAAAAAAAAAAAAAATTGGGGGTAGAATGTTTTTACTTCTCAGTCTAGGTATTTATTATTTTAATTTAATATTTAGTATATTAAATTAAATATTTAAAAAAATCAATGAATTTTGCTTATATTTTAAGTAATCGATTTAAGTTTTTAAAATATATGATTAATTTTCTTAATGAATTAAGTTATGCCTGCCAAAGCTACAGTATACAACTTAAAATGTGAACCTTTGTTGGATTTTGATGGAGCCCCTAGAAATGAAGTCAATTATTCACCTGTTGGAGATAATATCCTTTAAATCTCATTATTTAAAAAATATATATAAAAATTGCTTATGTATATTAGTTTGAATTATTTCTTTTTTTAAACCTATAAGAGCAATGCAAGCTTATTTGTCTCATCAGATTATTTAATTAAAACATGTACTTACATTGGTTAATTTAGATAAAAGCAGATTCATAAATTAAATTTTTTTTTTCTAATTTTTTTCAAGTATATGCAAATTGGGATTCAATTTTATAAATAAGGAAATCAAACATAAAAAAACATTTTCTTTATTGTTTAATTAATGTGTTCAATTTTATCTGATAAACCAAATTTATAAATGTCTTTTTCATTTATGATTACTATTATGTTTTCTTTTAAATTACAAAATCAAATGTTTTTTAATTTAATTAAACTTGCTCTTTTTTTCATTACTATTGTTTCATTTAAATTATGTTGTTGTCATTTTGCTTTGCTAAATATATTGTATTTTGCTCTTTAACTTTCCTAACGATTGTCTCTTTCTGGCTTTGGAAATCTACAAGGAATGATAGAAGTCTGGGATTTGAAATTGAAAAAGAAAATAAGTCAATTCAAGGCGCAAGATTCTACTTATATTCAATGGAGCTATGATGGGGAATATATTTTGACAGCTACTACAGCACCTAGACTGAGAATTAGCAATGGGTGCATTTTTTATTTATTTTTTTTTTTTTTTTTTTTTTTTTTTTTTTTTTTTAAGTTAATTCGTTAAAGTTTTGTAATACAAGAAAATATTTTTTTAATGTCTCATTTTATTTATAAATGTAGATGAAACAAAAGGTGAAGTGTTATATTAATAAGCCAATACCTTTTATGGCAAAAGATGAAAGTAGGCAGTTTAATTAGGATTAATTGACAATATTTACTTGTTAAAAATTTGTCATTAATGCTGCAAAAATTTTATGTATTCTATCAGTAATTTTATTTTATAATAATCATGATAAAATTAACTATTTTATTCATTTTTTTTTTTTTTTATCTTTTGTTAAAAAAAGAATTAAATTGATATGTTCCTCAGTGATAAGCTTCAAATTTACTGAAGTTCAATTAATATATGCTTATCTTTCATTTCATCTAGTAAAACTAATTAATAAATTCTGCTCAGCAAACATTTTCTTCAAAATAGTAATAATAAATAAATAAAAAGATATCACCTTCCTTTTCATTATCTTTGATACTGAAAGTCTTAATATGTTATACACTTCATTAATTTGCAAAAGGATTAATAGTATAATTTTTAACCTATCAAAATTTCTAAATGGATTAGAAAATGATAGTAATAAAAAAAAATCCTATCTAATTTTTCTAATCATAGTTGGTAGAATTTTGTATTGGTTATTAGTATTCCCCATCAGTTTGATAAAAAAAAATTTTTTTTTTTCTTTATCAACTAAACTATACCTCAATTATATAAATTAGCTTCCTATTTTCAGGTTTCGAATATGGCATTACACTGGAAGTTTATTAACAGAAGTGTTCCTAGATACTTCTGAAGAATTATATGATATTAAATGGAAACCAGTCCCTAATGAAATGTTAAAAGCAAAACCAACAATATTTTCACCTGTTAGTGGAATTAAATCTTCCATTCCCGAAGGTTTGTGAGCCTTTTAAATACTTTTTTGAAATTGCTAAGTAAAAGTTGATATATCCATTCAATTATTCAGAATATTTTTATTTAGCTTAGTATCTTAAGTTAGTTAAAAATTGCAATTCTTTCCTTAATTGTTGCAGTAACATTTATTTGTTATTTATTATAAAGCATCAAAGCAAGTATATCGACCTCCTGGAGCACAAGGTAAACAATCAAGCTTCAAACTTCATGATGAAGACAGCTCTAAGAAGGAAGGTATGCAATTACTAATGATCTATACTGCTAACTGAAATATTTTTTATTTAAAAATCAGTGATTTTTATTCTTTTTTGTTTTAATTACAAATTTAAAGTTGCAGAGTTGTTATTTGAATATTTGTATGTAAATTTTGAGCTTTTAATTAAATAAAAAATAGTCTATATAAAGTAACTTGATGTTTTAAATATTTAGATGCCTCAAATGCTGCTGCAATGACCAAAAATAAAAAGAAAAACTTGGCGAGAAAAGCTAAAAAGGAATCTGAAAAATTAGTACGTATTTTAGAACTCATACTTATTAAGAACTGTTAAAACTTTTCACATTTTAATTATTTATATGGATATATTATAAAAGTACATTATATTATATAAAGAAACATTTAGTTAAAATGATTGTAAATAAGTATATAATTTTCTTATAGGAACATTAGTATGTAATTAAATTGTGTATGGATAAATTTATCATACACTTTATTATTAAAAATGAATGGTTTTTTCAGATTGAAGATAATGTTGAAATGCCAAAAACTGAGCCTTTAAAAACTGTAAATAATTATTCAAGTGAATTGACAGGAGATCCAGAGAAAGATAAGAAAATTAAATCACTTTTAAAAGTATAGTATTATTTTATTTATATTGTGTTTAAAAATGTTAATGACAAAATCATGACAAATATATCAGAGTAGACGAAAAATTAAAGTTAATAATATCCTGCTAGAATAGGCAGGTGCAGTAAAATATAATTCCATTAAAATTTGTTGTTACAGTCTTATCCAAATTTATCTTTACGTGTATAAATTCACAGATTTCTCAGAAACTGGGAACTGTAATTTTATGAATTTGTCTGCAATGATACATAGCATTATGACACATAAATACAAAGGAGAAATTTAAGAGCACTGCATATGATATATAATTGTGGCATGAAACAATAAAAATTATAATGAATTGTTACAAACAGGGTTCATAAAAAAACCCGAATAACTCAGAAAAAAATCAAGCCTTATAAATATAATATGGAATGTTATCCTCCCTGACTTGTATACACATATCACAATGTGTTTCCCTGCTTGCAATAACATTGTTAATCACAGTTTAGGGAATTAAGCTTCATTCTTCCAGCAATGCTGTCTTCAGATTTACATCTCTAGATGTGTAATTGCCCTTCTAAGATAGTCCCATAAGTTTTCTATTGAGTTGAGATCAGGAGACTTTGCTGGTCACATTATTCACTGAATGTCTTTGTTGCATAACTTCACTTTAAGAAATTCATCAATGAGATTTGCTTGATGTGGACAAGTATTATGCATAAATAAAAAGTCAGATTCATATGCATCTCAAAAAAGTCTTACATAATGCTATCTGGCCAATCACAGATCTGCCGTTGAAAACATGTAGGAGCATCCTTACATCAATCATTATTCCTACCCATACCATCACACCTACACTACCAAATCAGTGACGTTCTATAAAGTTTGAGGGATAATTTCATGTTCCTGACTCCCTCCAGATGTAAACACATATAGAATCATCTGTAAAACTGAACATCAACTCCTCAGTAACGAAAACATGGGACCAATGTGTTCTGATGTTCTTTGCATCAATTAAAGAAATCCCTCTTTTGTTGTGAAGACAGTGAAACACGTACCCTTGGCTCCCTGGCATAAAGGCTTTTTTCATTAGACCATTTGCATACAGTTTGCCGAAATGCAGCAGTTCCAGTAGCTATTGCAAGGTCTGAATTTAACTGGAGAACAGTAAATTTCCTGTTACAACAAGCAGTTATTGGTGGATATCGATCTTTAGAAGCAGTTGTCATTTGTTTATGACCTTTTCCAGGACTTTTTTACAACAGTTTCATGATTTTGAAATTGTTTTCATAACCTAAAGATTGTCTGTCTTGAAATAGTCAGACATCTGACTACTTCCATGATTGGCTGTCTTGCTTCTAAACAGCCTATGAGTCACCACTTTACATATTCTACCAAATGATACTTCTAAGCTATAACAAAGTGATTTGAGTCCTTACACACTGAAATCAAACAGTCTTTTTGAAATTCACTTTGCTCAATGTGCTTGATTCAACATCGTATGATGCAAGCTTAGGTTTGCACATCAGAAACCATTTGATTACTATCAATTGGATAACACTAATTAGACATCTTTTTCACACATTTCCTAGCAAACAGGAATCACCATAATTGGATATTTCATTGAATATCATTTTTGGGTATAAGATAAATTTGGATATAAGTGTACGTATATGACTCTCAAAAAGTTGTAATTATTTATTTGTATAAGTAACTATCATCATAATGTCATAGAAGTTTGTGTTATGGATTTAAAATAAAGAATTTTTATTTTCTCTTAATTTCTACTGAATTATTAAATACAGTGATGACCGTTATACATTCTGTATAAAAAGTATCCAAAATTATTAAAATAACACAAAAATTAATTTATTTATCAAATTGCCTTTAAAATTAGCCCTATCTATCTAGTGCTATACAATTATAACAGCTTTATCCGTTCCTTCATGCATTTTTTGTCAAATGTTTGAGATAGTCTTTAGTTCCTACAGAGAATTTTCTTTTATGGCTTCAAATTCAGGTGAGATGCCTTCCTTGAAGTGATAATTTTAACTCTGGGAACAGAAAAAAATCACATGTCAAATGATTTGAACATGGTGCTTGATTGATGATATTTGCACAATAATGGCTTTGTGTGATGGTGCTTTATCTTGGTGTAAAATTCATGAATTGTCTTTCTGCAAATCTGGCTGTTTTTGTTAAAATTCTTGGGCAAATGCCTATGATTCCTGAATAATATTCCTTATTCACAATTTGTTCCTGAAAGATATTCAGAGTGCAGTACCTTGATTTTGCAGGGTTTGTTTTTCTTAGGTTTGTTTTCAAAGAACCATTCTGAAAACTGTTGGCTTGTTTCACATCTTATTCATAAACCCAAGTTTCATCACCAATCATTTTGCCTTTCATGAAAGTGGTTAATTTAAGCTCTTTTTATCGAACCATATCTTTGGTGATCTGCTTTCGATACCCTTTTTTTGAACAAAATTGAGTATTTCCAAAACCAGTTTTGTAGTCATGTGTTTCATGTCCAAAGTATCAGTCATTATGTTATCAGTGGATTAGAAAAGTTACTTTCACTTCTCTAACCAATTCTCTCAATTTCGTATGATTATTTTTGACCAACAACTTCTTGATTTTGTCATAGCAGTAGACTAGAATGAGTCAAATCAACTGCCATTTTAGAAGGCTTTATACAATTCTTATGTTTTAAATTATAAATTCTGGATACTAGAATGAATTTGATGTTTTGTAATGCTATAGCAATTAAACATTTCTTTTAATATCGGATGTAATTATAAAATAAATTTTAATACATAAATAGAATTCTCATTGTAATTTGTGCATATGTGTGTCTAGTGTCAGAATTATTTGATCAATATTGTATAATTTTTTTCAAACTTATTAAAAAAATTTAGAACTGTGATGACAAAATCAAGTTTTAACTTATAAAAACATTCCAATCTTTTTAAATAAAATTCTTCCCCAGCATATTGTTTCATCATAATTTAATTTTATTGTAAAACATATCAGACATAGTACAGATCCTGAATAAAATTTTAGTACAAAATTTATTTTTTGCTTAAAGCACGTAATTAACTATAAAAAGGAAATTAAGAGGCTATGAACGCTTTTAATATATATTTTTTAATAATTTTTCATTTACTATTTTATTTTTAAATAAATTTCACTTACCTTTTGTTTTGAACTAGTTTTCAGAAAAGCGAGGGTATTTTCATGGATTTCTCTAGGTTGTTTATAGCATAGTGAAAAAAGAAAACAAAACAAAGGACAATTGTACTCTTTAATTTATTTAAGCAATAGCTTTGTTAATTGCACCCAATTTAAAATTATTCCTGAATCTTATTGATTTTATCAAGTATTTAAAGATTCTTTTTCTGTCCCATAACATAGCTATCAGTAAGTTCATTATAAAAATTTATTTCCTTCATTTTTTGGTATTTTAATCAATTACATATCTGAAAATACATGCAACTTATTATAAAGCCAAAGCCTAAACATAATGAAGTAGCTAATTAGCTTTGTTAAAAAACAACTAGCACAAAGGCTATGCCCATGTATATACTTTTTTATAACACCAGTAAAACTACACATCTCATGATTTGGAGAAGTAAAAAACATTTTTGCACCACTTAATCAGGGTTGGTTGATATATGTATCACATCATATTAATAAGTTGATACACATCCTACATGTAAAAAATATTTTTAGATAACATCAGATACTGAGGGTAAAAAAAAATATTCATTAGCAAGGAGAAGCACATATTCCACAACTCAGTTGGTCTGTAAAATGTACTGTGACATCTACAGGGTTAAGCATGGTGGCAAGACAAACAGTTCAGAAAAAAGCCGTAAAAAAACGCTAGAAATTTCCATGGAAGTTAATTGTATATATTACAATGAAGTCAAAAATATGTCAACTCAATCACAGAAACAGGTTTAGTATCTCAATTTATGCTCTTCCAAAGAAAACACTGTCTACTCTCTTTCATTTTTCAGAGAATGCCACCCAAATGATAATATACTTTCCTTGGATTGCATAGTTATTTTATAGCACACACTCTATCCTGATATGCCAAATCAATTCGAAGAAAAAAAATTTTAACCACAGTGTGACTTCAATCAATAGGTGAAAGAACATAATTAACTCCTGCCTGTGATCAGATCGAAGAAATTTTATTTGGATCAGGATCGATATTAAAAGCATAAAACTCAAAACTGCTGCTACTGCATATACATGCATTGTTTGTTAAATTTATTTTTTTCTTGCAATAACCCAAATATTTTTTTTTTCCAGAAACTTAACCAAATTGAGAAATTGAAACAAGACCAAGCAACAGGAAAACCTTTAGAGCTTAATCAAGTAAGAATATAGATTTTTAAAGCATTCAGATTTCTATGTACTAATAGACAAAATTTAATAATACATTCAAAAATATTCTGCTTGATTTTGTTTTATGCACAATATTCATTAGTGTTTATTACAGCTGGCATTTGCAAGAAATAAATGATAAGGGCTTTAGTAAATTTTTTGTACAGAATAGTAAAATAAAAACAAATAAGTAATTTTTCTTAAACTCCTTCATTATAATAATCACTTCATAACTTTTATATTGTTACAATTCATTTTGACTTTTCTAAATAATGTTATTCAAACTGCTAATGAAAAATAAATATATATTGCTAAAAAATTGTTTATTAATCAATTTTTCCTACTGAGCAATAATTCGTTTTGATTTTTTTTATGCAGTAGTAAATATTTAGATTTGAATTGTTTAAAGAAAAATTCTTAAAATAGGACGGGGCTTATGGGGTTTTTAAAAATGTTTTCTGCATGTATGATCAATATTAAATTCTAAATATGAATGAATTTCTTTTATAGTTAGAAAAAATAAAAAAAGCTGGTGAATTAGAAGCAGAACTTGCCAGTCTTCAATTGAACTAATAAAGGTCTTGATAATCATGTGATTCAATTCATGATGCCATGAATCAGATTTTGCAGTGAAATAAAAGAATTTATCAATTACCATTTGTCATTTATTTAATAATAAAATGGGTTATATAATTTTATATTCCTTTAAGTAAAAGCATTAGCTTCTTAGATTTATGAAGATACTTATTATGAATGAAAATGTTATGAATTCACATGCCATTTTAAAATTTATGTTTTGCATTTCTAACACACAATTAGTCATTAAAAGAGGAAAAAATGTCTGACTACACTTGTTTTAAAGGCTTTTCACATTGAAGGAACTGGAATGTCACATGGCATAAATGTTTTAATTATTAATTTTGTAGCAAAGAAGCAGATATAATTACATGTGTCAAAAACACCTCTCAGTAAAAGCATTACTAAGTGGTACTGGCCAATACCTAATTTTTTTAAACTGTATTTAGTTGATATTGCAACTGAAAGTATGCATCTAGGTTTTGATAAAATAATACTAATGCAATGCATTAAATAAATGTTTATTTAAAATTTTACAGTAAAAAAATAAATTAATGATTTAAACTTGTGCTGCTAATTCATCTTCAACAATTTTTCTGTATTGTGAAAATCCTCCTGATATTGAAGTTACGGAACCATTTCTACACACCCAAAGTTCCTGACAGACCATTTCAATTAATTGTTCATCGTGAGATACAAGAACAACTCCTCCCTAAAAAAAAAAAATTGTTATATATCAATTTACAATAAAAGTATAAAATTGCAAGAAATTCTTAAACTCAATACTTACCGAGAAATTTTGTAAAGCAATGCCTAATGCTTCAACAGTTTCTACGTCCAGATGATTTGTAGGTTCATCAAGGATCAAAAAATGAGGACTGTCAAAAATAAAAACAATTACCACTAAGAAATTCATTCTCTGAATGTTTGATTTTTGAGGCACAACAAAAGAATTCACTATATATATATATGTAAATTTTTTACAAGGATGCAAATAACCAGTGTATAAATATATGATGTCTCCAAATAATTTTGTATACTTAATGCCCAATATTATGAAACAGTACCATAACAGATATTTTCAGAATCTGCTTAATATTATAAAGCCAAAAATGAGGTGGTTAATCAAAACTTCTGGCAACAAATCTCATTCACCTTTCAATAAGGATTTTAAAAGCAGTGAAGATGACATCATGCAATGATTTCCCAAACTGGTCCAATGACCTTACTAGCCACTCTGTTTGACGAATACCCTCTTACTAAAAAATCTCCTATAAGCTAAATTCTGTGGTGTTATCTATTTAAAAAAAAAAAAATCTTTATCAGGAGCTTCTGGTAAATTTTTTTATTCCAGAAGTAACAGGGAGTCTAAGTGAAAGTGTGTATAATTATGACGAGTCTGGAGTATACGTTGTAGTTCTTGGTTACCTAGGATACGCTTCCTGGTTGCACCTGTAGTTTAGAAATAGTTCCATAACATTGATGTCATCATTCAATACACTTCAAATGTTTGAATGATATCTGCTAAAATATTAGTAATAGCTATTTAGAATAATTAAATAAAATGTGTGTTGTTACAAATAACTGTTTATTAGCTTAAGAAAAATCATATGAATATTGTGATAAGAGGTTGAATTTCCTATGACTTGTTATTTCTTACCATACTAATCAATAGTGAGAATGTGCGTTTAAATTAAAACTATTATGGCAGCAATTTTACAGCAATCTATTTCCTGTAAAATTCATATATATGGAAACTAATTTTAAATTACTGTAAAAAGTACAATTAAATAAAATAGCAATTTTATGCAAAATATTAGATGATAAAGAAACTTCATCAAAATACTGTCTATAGCATATAACATTCAGATTCGTCAAGAACAGTAATTAAATTAATTGTATTTTAATGCAATTAATTTATCTGAAGCAGAGATGACAAATACCATTGTTTTATTTTATATATGAAATGCTGACCACAAGCCTAGAAATACAGTTATCAGTGTTTTAAATCTATGTTCTATTAACCCCTTAACTGCCGTATATATACGCCTCACTCAACCGATGCGTTCACTGCCACCGGTGTATATATACACCTGTCCGAAGTACGATCCTTTGCATTGCGCTGCCATAAAGAAAACTGCTCCCACGGTCTTGGAATGCCACAAAATGACCTTGACAATGTTTGAAAAGGATTTTATTAGTTCAGAGAAAAGGGATAGGGTATTGGTAAAGGGGATGTTTCTGAAACGGTGAGTCATAGCTGTGCAGTTTTTGCTTCCGTTTTCTGTTTGAGTAGGTCGTGCTTTTTTTATTCTTCTTTTGCTTCCATTTCGTCGTGAAACCAGCTATCAATGCAATGAATGTGATTTTGCTTTATGTGACTTGGTTTATAAAAAACAAGTTTAGACATTTTAAATAAATAGTTATTTCTCCTATCATATTTTACATATGAAACAATAAAGAATTCTTGTTTTAGGAAATATCACACAGCAGATAAGTTCTAACATCTGTTTTATTACACTGTTATTCTATACTTTAAATTTAGAATTTTTTTTTTTTTTTTTTACATTTTTTTTTTCTGTGAAAGTAAAAAGGTTTTATGTTGCAAAACGCACCTCTTTTTTTCCTCCAATACATCGCATAACTACGTGCGCCTGTATGAAAAACGGTGGCACTGGGGAGCGCATCTCGTAAGTTTTCCTCGGCAGGTAATAGGTTAAAATAGTTATTATTGTTTAAATTATAGACATCACTGATTACCTAATTTTGCCAGAGAATGAAACAGCTCAAATAATGGTAGAAGAAAATAACATATCTATGTGAAATTAGTATCTCTACTTCAAAATAAATGCTAAATTTTGAAATCCTTTTTCATACTTGTCTAAGAACAGATATTGTCATGAAATAAATTATTTTTTTTAGAACAATACAATGGTCATGAGAAATGAATTTTTGCTTGCTTTCAGGAGAAGCTCCAGATAATTTGAAGCAGTTGGCATATATAGCATTTCAAAAATCTAATAAATGATTTTTATTTTGTAGTTTAAAACATTTATTTCAAAAAATTATACCAACATACAAATACAGTAGACCTTGGTCTTGCACATATCTGGCGACAAAATTTTTTTTACTGAAAACAAGGCATAAAACAATTTAATTCTAGGTTGTATGATTTTTCTTCTAAAAAAATAATGTCATATTAGCATATGTGCAATATAAAGAGGTTCAGCTATATTATAAATCTTTTGCATCCTAATCTACAATTAATATTTAATATAAATAGCAAAAAGGTCTTACTGTAACATCGCCATAGCTGCAAATGCAACTCTACTTTTTTGTCCTCCAGATAAACTAGCAACAGATTGCAATGCTAAATCCCCAGTAACACCAAAGCAACCTAGTTGCCTTCGATATTCTTCAGATGACTTACCTAAGGAACAAAAAATATTTTTAAAAATAGTAATTTTAATGATGAATTATTATAAACATTATCAATAAATTATTTTCAATTTTTATATTTTCTATATACTTTTAAAATAAAGTCATTGCCAAATTTTTGTTTTTAATAAAGCAATACTGTTTTACTTAATTCAAACTACAATTTTCTTGCATTAAGCTAAATGTATCACATATATATATTAGCACATTGAATATACTAAGAAAATCTCCCTTCATTTAAGAGAAATCACAACTTTAATACATAAGCTAAAGAACTAAAAAAAAATACCAGGAAATCTCTTTGCAAGGAATTCCAGCGAGCTAAGATTCATATCTAGTTGATCAACGTGATGTTGTGTAAAATAACCAACAACTAAATTTCTATGAGAATGTCGAATTCCTTTAGTGGGTTCTAGATCTCCTATTAATAATTTTAATAATGTAGTTTTACCAGATCCGTTATCCCCAACCTAAAATAACAATTTAATATTAAAATCTTCAAAGCATATATTGTATTGGAAAGTTAAGAAAAATATTTATTAGCAAACAACATTTAAATATAACCTTTAAAAACACTATCAAATACAAAATCTACTAATGTTATATTTGAATTTTTAAAACAAAGAAGTAAGAAGTGTATCAAGAAAAAATTAGATAAATCTGTTCAATAAAATATTTCATATTTAAAAATAACAATTTTTAAATATGAAAAAATATTTTTTAATTAATTAACATTTTTTAAAGAGTATATTCTAAATGAATTTATAATAACACAACACAGATATATACTAAAATAAAATCTGTAACTGAATATAACTTACAATACATATTCTAGAACCCATATTTGCAGAAAGATTAACATTATTTAATACTATTGTTGGTGAAGAAGAATATGAAAAAGTAACTTCATCTAACTGTAGTACTGGTGGTTGCAAAAATTCAGGATTTGGAAACCGTAAAACAACTGCTGATTCTTTTTCTACAGGTTTTAATTCTGGTCTAAAGGGGATATATAAATGATTGAATAAATTAATAATCAAGCAAATTATGACAATCATACAAGTTATGTTCAATTTATTGCATAGTTACAAAAATGGAATGCGTTTTATTTCATTAATATATTGTAATCATCTTATCAATTCTATCTTTCTAGTAAATATATAACTCTTTCGTTAAATGACATGCAAATTTATACTCTTATAAAGTATGCTAAAAATAGAAGGGAAATGAAAGGAAGTATTAAGAATTAACCACTGTTCTATTCAATATCAATTAATAATGCTATCAAGCAGTTAGGTTCAATTATAATAACTTCCATAAAGTCAAAGTACAAAATTATCATTATCAGCAAAATTTTTTCTCAGAAAATTTAGTTTAAAATTAGAGTATATTTTATATAGGGAAAAAAAATACAATAACACATAAGAAATTGCAAGCATATTTCTAATAACAATAGAAATAAGCTTACAATTTTTTATATACTTTACTTACAATTTCTCTAGCATTTTTAACTTGCTTTGCACCAAAGAAGCTCTTTTGGCATTATAACGAAATTTATCAATAAACTCCTGGAAGAAAATAACATGAATAATTTTTTAATATATTAATTAAACTGCTTATTAATAAATATGTATAAATGAAACTTTATTTTAAACTTCTTTTTTTTATAAAAAGAAAGAAAAAAAAATGGAACATCTACTGCATTTTATAGATTTGAAAATAAATTTACACATAAATATTTTATAATTAAAAAGCATTTTATGCATATATATACAACAGGGTAATAATGTTCAGATAACATAATGGCCACTCTCCAGACAAAGTAAAATTCTGAGTTTTCTAGATGAAATTTAGAAAATGTCCAAATCATTCACATAAATCCAGGACACCATACCAGTACATTTTTAAATAAACAAAAGTTCTTATGAATTATAAAAGTTCTTTACTTAAATGATCATATTTGAATATAGCTATTAATTGAATATACTCAGAAACAAAAAATTATACCCAAAAAATGTACTCATGTATGTGATATATGTTTAATTTTAAATAAATTAACATCAACATTTGTAGGATTCTGCTGGGAAAACATGATTTTATGAGTACAATTCCAGTTCCAATCACAAACAGTTGAAAACGTTTCTTTTTTTGCAATGCAGGCTGAACAAAAGAAGAAGCATGGATAAATATAAATAAATTCTGAAAATCAGGTGAAGGATAAACTTCTCTACACTTTTAAAGAATTTTGGTGGACTTCGGAGCCTAGTATTTTAAAAAATATAACAAACCAAATGACATTATTGTCCAGCTTTTGCATGAAATACCCTGGCACGAGATTATATAACTTTTATGTATAAATACATTTTTTATAGGTAGATATGGTGATGGCATTGAATTTCTACAAGTTGACACATTTTCTACTATTTGGATATAAAATTTTGTATTCTAAAATTTAATTTTTCCAGTTTATTTCTTTTTTTCGCCCTCCAATTTTTTTTTCAAAAATTCCTTAACCACAAATTGCTTGACTTTTCCTGATTTCCAGGCTGATTTATACAAGCAAACAAAACACTAAATATCTGTTACAATTCTATGTATTAAAATAATAATGTTCAGATAACATACTTGTACATGAGCTTTATATTGCTGCTGAGCTTCATATTCTCTTTGTTGATGTTTCAGTTTTTCAGTCATTGTTTTCACAAAATTTTCATAATTGCCTCTATATCCTTCAATGTGTTGCGAGTGAAAATGTAAAATATCTGTAGCAACAGTATCAAGGAAACGACGATCGTGAGAAACAACTAAAATGGTTGATTCCCAGGTCTATAATAATGATAAAAAAAAATGCATATTTTAATAACTTCAAGCATTTGAATACAAATATTAGTAATAAAATGTCATCAAATAACTTGATATTTTCATTTCTCTTAGCAGTTTGTTTAAATGAAATTGAATGCAATTTAAACTATTAATTTTTATTTTTAATAAATATAACCAATCATTTAACATTATTTAAAAGGCTGCTTTGCTATTAACCTCAACCATAATTTTTCAAATGTTATTTTATATTAAACATTCAATTTGAAGATCTGACCAATTAAAAGATGGTACACTTATTGGACTTTCTAACTATAAAATTTTAAAGAGAAAGTTTAATCTTACAGTAGAAATAAATTACACATTACTTTGCATTCTTTAATATTCATTTAATGAGACAATGAAGTTCATCTTTGGATATAAGAAGATATAACAATAAATTTATTAAGAGGAGATCAAATGAGTCATTTTTAAGCTATAAAAAAGTTGAGGATTTAAGACGGAAATGTAAAATTTTATAAACAAAGATCAAATTTAAAGAATCAAACTGATTCACTAAATTTCAGATATAAAGTATATATTGTTTAAGCTTTATTTTTAAAAAAATGTACAATATAGCATCATACCTGTAAATAATTTTCTAACCAGATAATTGCTTTCATATCCAACATGTTAGTAGGTTCTATAAAATAAAAATTAAGTATATTATTTATAATTTAAGGTGTAAATTCTAAAGATGTTTATTAATAACTAAAAAATTATATGACTTTTTGTAATAACTAAAATATAAGTGACTAAATAATAAGCATAACAAAATGAATATTATATCACTTATTCAGAGTTATTCAAACGAGTAATTTCTAAATTAATTTCCTCAAAATAGAGTTACTAAATACCCTGACAGATAAAGCTTAAATAATCTTTATTATTAATTACAAGGTTACCACCACTATGCAAATCTTTTTCCTTCTGCCTGATTTTTCCTGACAATTATGAAAATAAAAGTCAATATATGAACACATTTTTTTTTTTTTAAAGTGACTAAATCAGGATGTTTCAACACACACGATTTCTCCATCATTTGTAAAAGTTATTACCAAAGGTCAGACTTATCTTAAAATGCCTGGTTTATTTGCTTATTACAATAACTTATCTAATACAAAAAATTAAACACTGAAGAGCAATAAGAACACCAAAGGAAATTCCAACACATGCAGTCAATCTTAGAAAATTGAGTATTGTCAGTTACTCTTAGTGCGAATGACATACATACACACACAAAATTTATTGTAAAAATTTAAGAAATTCTAATCAATTATGTTTACACAAACATTCTGACAAAAATCATTCTTATTTGGGCTACTGCTAATAAACGCTCACAATTAAGCTTTCTTATGATTATAAAAAATTGAATATAAATGACTTAACCTTACATATCAAAACTTATCAGAAAAAACGAAAAAGTAATACATTATAAGAATATAATAAGAAATAAATATGAACATAATGAAAAAGTTTGATTTTGAGAAAAAATCAATAACAAAAAAATTTCCAAAATGCATAAATTAATCAAATAATTCAATTATCACAGAATGTTATGATAACAATAAGGTCTGTGATCTCTATGACAAAAAGAAAAATAAAGTGAAGATAAAAGAGTGAAGGCTATGATCAGTGGGTTACTCCAGGGTTGAGATATCTGTACACATCTAAATGAGAGACATTGATGTATGAAAAATTCTATCGAATGGTTCAATGAGTATCAGCTATCAACAAAGTGGAGTTTGTGTATTTCAAAACATTCCACAGACTTCCCTTTAGCTTCTTTGAAAAATTTTTTTTCAGATATGGAATAATTATTATTGCTTTCTTGCTAACAAAATTTGATAGGTAATATTTATATGTAAATTGCTAGAAACATTTTTAAAAGTTAGAAGAATGAAAACATTATAAATCACCTTCTAAAATGAAAAACTTTACCACTCTGTTCTCAGAAAATCATACTGAAGAGCCACAAGAAACTACATGAGATAATGTTTATGATTTCAGGTTCCTCTTAAACTTTTTCAAATCAGATACAAACAGATCTAGGAAAGTCCACTGTACATTTGGGTAATCCTCTGAAACTTGAATTATCTTTTGATAATTGAAATCTTAATCTTAAATCTTATCTCCATTCTTGAAACTTTAGAAAAGAAGAATAAAAAAAATCCCAATATTTTAATGGCACAATTTCTTTTCATCCCCAAAATCAGCTACATCCATTTGTTGCCTTTTTGAAACCTTGCACAAGGATTTATCAAAACAGACCATGATCTTTCTCAAGCAAATTTAGCTTGACCTGAATAACTTCCACATAAATTCATACATTGACTCATCATTCTAAAAAATTTTCCTTTACCTTTTGCACATTCTTATTTGCTGAAGACCTCAATTATTATTCAAATCCATAAAAATGGATATCATTAAACTTACTAGCAAAATTATAAACCAATTTCACTTCTTAGTAACATCTGGAAAGTTTACAAACATGAATTTTAAATGGGATAAATTATTTTTGCATGGAAAACATCTCTATCCTGAAATAATTCAGTTTCAGTAAGTGACTCAACATGATTAATCAGTTCATTAGTTACCAAATTAATCCACAATGGTTTCTTAAAATAATTTAATATCAGTATTCTTTTCTATAATATTGTGAAAGCATTTGATAAGATTTGCCATAATGGATTATGTGGATTAATCCAACTCAAATTATGTGTCTATAAGCACTTTTAATATTCTTTTATTGCCAATTATAACTTCTGCTTAAAATACAAAGCTATACGTAAACTTCCATTGCTTTTTTTTTAGCCTCTACATAAACGATTTCTCATGATCACCTAATATCCACACAGCAATATATACTGGTAATACTGCAATGATTAATCAAAACCAAGATAACTATCACTAAAGACTTACATAATCTAAACTAATTAATCACTACTAACAATCCACGAAATTTCATCTCTCTTCTTCAAAACCTGGCTCTCTAATGAAAAATTAAATTAATCAGTATATCATCAATACTTCTTTAATTCACTACTTTTTATGAACTAGTACCTTTTATACAAGAACACAAGTATTAGCCGTCATTTTTAATACGCTTTTATTAGCTTCACCTGTATGTTTGTATGTATGTAACTCACTTTTTGGGCTCGATTTTGGGACTGATGGCGCCATCTACTGGCGAGTCAGTCAACTGATCCGCGATCGAATTGCGCTCTTCCTATTGGCCGAAAATTTCGGTGGCTAAAAAGAGGCGGATCTCAAAGGCATAGGAGAGCGATCATGTCGAATTGCGCTCTTCCTATTGGTCGAAAATTTCGGTGGCTAAAGAGGCGGATCTCAAAGGCATAGGAGTGCGATCATGTCGAATTGCGTTCTTCCTATTGGCCGAAAATTTCGGTGGGTAAAAAGTATGTAAACTTTTGATTTTGAGTAGATGTGCGCTTCGCGCACAGGTACTCGACCTGCATTCAATCTAAGTAAAGCCAAGTGGAAAACAAAGTAAAAACAATTATACTTTAAAAAAACTAAAAAGAAATATGCTTTTAGAGTTAATCAGACTAAAAAGTAAAAAATAAATTAATAGTTTAAAAAAACTAAAAAATACGCTTTTAGAGTTAATCAAACTAAAAGTAAAAAATAATTGTTAACATAAGAATAAAATGACTGACGAGAAAATGAATGTCACTGCTCTAAAAGCGTGGGGTGCTTTGTATGACATTTTTAAACTAACTCTGCATTTCGGAATGAAACTAGTGAGAAATTATAACGATTGATATCGAGCACCCCACGATTTTAGAACAGTGACATTCATTTTCTCGTCAGTCATTTTATTCTTATGTTAACAATTATTTTTTACTTTTTAGTTTGATTAACTCTAAAAGCGTATTTTTTAGTTTTTTTAAACTATTAATTTTTTACAATTAACTTATTTTCCATTCTCACATTCACAACATTATCAGAAAAGTCATGTTTGTTAGTCAACAAATCAGTTCTTTAATTAATTACAAAAGCATTTCTTGCTCAGAAACAAATTTTTGTTGAGTGTTTCTACTGTATGGACAATTCTCATTTATGCATGCCCAATTTGGATCACAACATCTATGAACATTGACTGGGGATTTCCAATGTTCACAGAAACAAAAATGCATTGCTTCATTCCAGCAGAGAATTTTATAAGAAAAACTGTAATAATAATTATTAATTAGTGTTATATTAAAATAATTATTTATATGCATGTTTTAAACAAAATTTAAATGTACTTGCCATCAAGTAGTAGCAGATCTGGCCTAAAAATAAACAATATAACTGTTAAAATAAATTTTTTTTATAGAGCAACTAAATTATTTACTTAATATAGTTAGTTCACTTACTTTGAAAATAAAGCTCTGGCCAATGCTATTCTCATTCTCCAGCCACCAGAAAATTCTCTATAACATAATATGTATAATAAATTTAAAAATGTCGACTATTCATAAGGTTATCAAATACTTTTCAGATAGTGATGCCTTTTAACAATGATATTTTCAAATTGTAAAAAAAAATTTTTTTTTACATAAATGAACAAATAAAATTAAAATCATCAACACAGTTTTTATTAAACTTAAAAAGATAATATATTTTTCACATAATAAATTAATACTTTCTTCAGACAATATAATAAAAAGTATCATACTTAGTAGCTTTTCTTTGCATTTCAGACGAGAAACCTAATCCAGCCAATATCACAGATGCTCTTGCAGGAGCCTTATCAGCTTCAATTTGTTGAAGTTCTGCATAGATCTCTTGTAAACGTCCACTCGTTTGGCTGTCTTCACTGGATGGACTAAAACATAGAATAAGAAGCTTTAAATAATAATGTATAATTAAACATTAACTGCATTTTCAATAATTACTATCTATAATCAAACAAATGATGACTAATACTTTGGTTTTGTTGCTTCATGGATAAATATCTCGAGGTGTATCATATGTAAAAAAAAAAAAAAAAAAAAAAAAAAAAATCGAAGTTTAAGCTAGAATCGGAGAACTTATAAACATTCTTATCTGTGTGGGCGTGAACTTGCTTGAAAAAAGAAATGCAATAATTTGTATATGCATTAGGTTTTTGAATAAAGTAGTTGAGTTTTTACAATCCACTGAAAGCATATGTGTTTTTAGTTACCAATGTAGAATATTTTGAAAACATCTGCTATATTTCTTTCATTATACATTTCTAGAATATTAAAACAATATCTATATTACTATATATTTGAACAATAAATTATGCAAATTCACACAGCATAATGAAAATTAAAATCTCAATTTTTAATAAACAATTCAGAGATTTCAGAATGGGGAATAAAAAAAACATTAACAAATTACTACCTATACAGAAAGTTTTTAAAAAAAAAGGCAAAATATTATTACTAAAATACTTTTTTTTTCTTATAATCTACAGACCATTTACCACAGGCGACACATTTTTTTTAATACATGTAACAGTGTTGTTTTTATATGTGATTAAAATCTTACAATAACATAAATTCTAGTAATATAACAATATTACAAAAAAAATCAATATTAAAAATAGTATATATACTTTAGCAATGATAGGATACAGATGGGAAAATCGAATATAAAAACAATAGGATGGCCATACAAAATAAAATTTCTTGCCTTTCCCAGATTTTCAGATGACATTTAAAAACATTACAGATAATTCGCAAAAAACCAGCACCTATTCAAACTATTTCAAAAATGCTGGAATAAATAGGATAATATACATTTTCCAATTTATAATACTTTAGTTCATAAAAATATTTTAATGCTAGATCTAAATTATCAAGATACATCATAATACTGAAATACTTCAAAATTAATTATGATAATAAGCAACAAATAAAGTATCATGCAAATAATTGCAACATTAAGTAAATGAAACAACAATATTCCCTCTTTTAATAAAAAGTGAATATCTATACAAGTGTTAAAATGAAACACAACTGGTATAGGAATTTAAAACTTTCTGGGCTTCCTGTGAGTGACTTATAAATTACAGAATTTGTTCCAAAAACAATAAAATTAATTGCCATTGATTCAACAAAATTGAAGTAAGAAGATCTCATATAGTTCAGTATTGCTTTTGTTATTTAGTACTTAAAATGCCTCCAGCTACTTGTACTGCATCGAAAATTTAGCTCAGCCCAACAAGACTTTTATTCAGACTAATTCTTCACCATGCATTCTGAATTTATAAAAAAACCCTTTTTTAAAAAAGATGTTTCCATAAGAAAGTGTTAAAATTAATTGAACAAATTATTGCAAATGAGGGATTTTTCAAGCTATTAATAATGTTTACCAGTAGTCATATAATCTGCTTTCACTTTTACATGGAAATATACTGACTTGCACTGAAGGAGTATCGCAATCTTCTCTAAAGTTTTCATACATTCTATCCCTTGTGTAATGCTAAATATCTAATTATTTGATATTAAAATTTGAATACACATGTATAATCATTTGAGAGTTACTTTGATGATACATGTAACTGTTGGGTCCACAAGATATCCTTTTGATTAATGGGAAATTTAACAGAAATATTTTTAAGCAGAAATTTTTAAAGGCATTCCCAAAACCTTTGTAAAATAAATGTAATTAAACAGATTCATATTTGTTTATATTTCTTAATTGATCCTTGAACGTAAAGTTTTAATTTACACTTTTGTAGGCCAATAAATACTATGAGAAAGTCACTAAAGTTTCTTTTCAAGCACTGAAATTGTAAAAAAACAAGAGTAAATATGAATAAATTCAGGAAATCAGATGAAGGATTAACTTTTCTGCACTTTAAAAAAATATTGGGGGGAAAGGAGGGGCAAATACCAGCGAAAAAATTGCAGTTTTAAGGGATTTTTTTTTTTTTCTTTTGAGAAATAAAGTTGCTGAAGAATATCATTGCCATTTTCAACACAAAAAGAAATACTGATAATAAAAAAAAATCCGTAAGTGATGAGTACAGTAAAATATAATACACAGTAAAATTTTTTAAAACATATGTTAAGACATAAGTTAAGTTTAGTTATTTTCAAAATATCTGGAATTGAAAACTATATAATATTATCTATGATCACATATTAAATCTAATTTGTTAATGCAGCAGTTATTCATATTCAATGAAGTTTCTTTTCTTCAAATTTTCAAAAACAGTTTCCATATTTTCAAAGATAACATACAGCATAATGGATTTTTATTCATCACAAAAAAGATTTTTCTCGGTGTCTTAGTTTTGAAGGCTGCATAGTTTTCAATTATTAAGAAAAGGCTGGAAAATTTGAGTTGCCACTCACATTAACAAGGAAATTGTTTTTTTTTTTTTCTTAAATATTTAGCAGTTTTGAAAAGGATCTATATTTGGGAAAATCATGCCTTATAGATGATACTATGAGGACACCCATCCAATATAAAGGACTAATTAACAAAAAAATATGGCAAAAAAAGAAATTCTCTGAGTGAAAAAATTAAAAGAAATAAGCTTACTTTACCAATGATAAAAGCACACATTTCAAACAAGCAAAATTTGCTGCATTAAAATGTAAGCTATTCGTATCTAAAAAAATACACACTTAGAAATTCATAGAAATCCTAGGTAAAAATCCATATAAGAAAGGAAATGTTTATAACTTGCCAGTTTTATAAGCTAAGGAAATGCAAGTTTATACACAAAGAAAGTGTTCCTTATTCCTAAAATCATGAATTAAAATTTTTTGTACATATATATCTGGTGATGGCATTAGATACAAAAAAAATAATAACAATAAAGGTTGTTAATTTTTTAATTAACAACCTTTATTAGTATTATTTTTAAATAATTTGTAGCTGTTATTTCTACAATTTTAACCTATGCCTTTTTTAAATCTACTAGCAAATATGCAATCATATAGAGGCTTATTAATATAACTATATTCATAAGTAGGTATTAAAAAAATGTCAACAAGTCATCTTTTCCCCCTCCCCCTTACACAAAGAGGAGTTTGCAAATTTTTCTGGGGTCTCCTTGATTTGCAGATATTGTTTTAAAGTATTTTTTTACCTTTCATTACAAGTAAAAAAGGAACCTCTGCTTTTTCTTCAAATAGTGCTAATCGAAATATTATTCACTATATTATATTCTAAGTATTATTCACTTATTAACCCTTTGCACTCGAAGTTTTTTTCATTAGTATTACCAGCAACTCGAAGCGATTTTAGGGAAAAGATCATATTCACATGTAAGTTTGATATACACATTAAAAGAAAAGCATTATTTATATTGTCTCCGTAGCAGAGCCCTCAAGCTTGAAGACAAATTTTAAATGGCTCCGCTATGGAGCCCTCGAGTGCAAAGGGTTAATATCTTCCATTCACTCATTTCATTACATGTACACAAATTTCTTTGGAAAATTTTTAAATACAGCAACTTTATGATACTTTCTACATAGTATAATACAGCTGCGAAGGATGATCATTTCTGCCCTCTTATATTAATAAAATTTTTATGAATAAACAATAAAACAATGTATATAAATTTAAATTATAATTTTGATATAACCTTCTTTCCTTTAATCATTATAATTGACTATATTAAAATAAAATAATGGAGATATAAGGGAAAAATTGACGTTTATGGGCCATTGTGATTTTTTTTATGACATTTGTTTGGTGCCAAATTTGCTCGCCAAACAACTCGCATCTTTAACTAAAGTGCAACCTTATCAAGAGCATCGCTCAATTTCACGATTTACCATTTGAATAGAAACGAAGAAAAGCAATGTTTTTATTAAACAACACTGCCGAAAAGAACAATCTACTGTATCTAATATAAAGAAAAACAAAGCAATTTTAAGAAAAATGCACACTACCTCATTAAAAGAGCACTTGCAAAATTCTGGTTTATCGCAGACGTATATTGTAAAGAATGGTGCTCCGCAGTAATCTTCTGCTGACATCACAGGCAGGATGCAGAAGCACTAGTTCATTGTACTACATATTAAGTAGTCAAAGCAGTAATTAAAATATACATAAATAAGAGATGATACTGTGAGTTTAAGAAACAAATGCTTCAATGGATATGAAATGTAGCGAAATAACCCCAAGGAAAAAACTCCCAACAAAAATTATCTCTTAAATAATGTCAAAACAGAAATCTTAAATATCTGAATTATTTTTTCAAAATAAAAACCATTACTTTGACATGTCTCATGAAAGGTATTAGTAAGCACACCCATAAGTAAAATTCAGCCTAAAAGAGGTCAGTTAGAAAAAAAGAAAATAATATGATAGCTACTAGTACAGAATGTAGCTAGAAGTGAAAATAGACACTTCGGACAGATAAATTTTTCACAAACTCAAGAAAAATTTCTTTTGTACTTAGCAATAAAAAAAAAGGAATCCACAATCAAAAACCAACTTCTAAGATTAATGAAGATATTTCCAGAAGATAATTCGAGTTGCCATATTTGGCCACTTATTGCTACTTTGACACTAACAAAATGGCCCCTAAATTGCAATTTAGATTATTCAAAATACATATGTACAATAAAATGAATAGGGAGAAAAAGAGTTCACACTATATTTTGTATAACTACACAAAAGTGAGAAGATATAAGAATAGTAACCAATAATAATGGGCTATACATTATGAGCATGTTTACTATTGGATCACAAATAAATATGGCTAAGTGTTTTGTATTATCTTTAGAAAAAAACTTGTCAAAAATAATATATTATACTGATTTGTGTGGAAAAAAAAAAATGCACATACAAAACGTAAAAATATAATCTTTTATAATCTGTAGATTATAGACATGAAGCTTTAGCAAATGAATTATATTTTCCCCCTTTATTAATGTTTAACTTAAAAACTTAATAAGTAAACAGTCTTATTGCTTTTTAAAATTGAAATTTATATAAATTAGATTAAATTTTTTTGTTGTATTTTATATTTTAACATAAATGTTTTCTAAAACATTTCTTTATATTTTTTAACTTACCCATTGCTATTCATAGATTGAAGTATTTTCTTTTCCTCATCAATTAAATTTTGTCTTTTCTCATCACATTCTAAGACACTGTCAAGTGCAATAACTTCATTACCAACAACTTCTTGTTCAACATGAAGAACAGATATATGATTTGATATCTTTAATTGGCCACTAAAAAGTTTAAAAAGGTTACTATTTATAAAGTAAACATATAAATTTATCAATGAATTGTTTAATGAATATTTAACATTTTTTTTTTTTATATCACAAAAATATAAATATGTATACTGAAGATAAAAAGACAGATGCAGGAGAATTATTTTTAAATTCAACAATAAGCTATCACAAAATAATAATTAAATAGTAATGTTTACAAGCATTGAACAATATTAAGGAGATTTTTTTTCTAATTACACATAGTTATTCAAATAATACAAATAATTTAATGGTATTTATTTATGCAACAATTTAATACAAGCAAGTACTTTGAAAAAATCAGCAGGTTGTCAATTTAGTTAAGTAAAAAAACTATCAATCCTTTTCTAAATCAACTAAAATTATTAATAAACATATTGAATATAATAATATAATACAGAACACAATTTAAATTTTTAATACTAATTTTAGAAGGAAAAAAAGAGATTAAAACTGCAATTCAGAAGAATGAGAAGATAACTAGTTTAATTATTTTGCTAATATACTTTCATGCTCACAATATATTAACTAAGCATATTTCCAAAATAATACAAATGTTAAAAACAAAATATTATAAAAAAATAAATTAACTTTTAATAAAACTATTTTTTACCTTAAAAATTTAATTTCAGAATTTCGTATTTTTTTTATAATGACCATGCCTCTTTTTGAAATAATGTAGGCAAAACGAAGAAAATCTGTCAATGTGTCAGCTTTAACAAATGGACTCGGTTTGTATTTCCTAGGTAATTGATATTTGTAATCTATGTTTGGACATATTATATCCCTACGCTTTATAATACATGTAATATTTCATATAACTGATTAAATATAATCCAGTAGCTAAAATGATAAAAGAGTTCCATAAATAAGGAACACCCAAAACAAATAATTACAGCTTTTGTTAAATAATAAATATATAACCAGTGTCACTTTAATATGGGATGACTTCACTCTTTTGTTGCTAGGTTTATACTATGCTTTACAACGAGACCTTGCTCCTTTGTCGTTCACTTTATTTACCATAAAGTGGCACTATCACACTTACTTTTTGCTAGCATCACAGTCAGGTAGTTACAGAGGCACATGTTACATAAACTACACGAATAAGCAGTTGGAAATTCATATTTATTCACATTCAACTGTAGGTTAATTTCATTCAATAACAAAAATTAATTCATCCATTCACCTGCCATTTTTAAATGAAAACAATTTTGAAAAACTTTTAATTTAATAATTAGAAAAATATGAAGTTATGAAGTTTTTTGAGCAAATATAAAAATACTCAATATATTAAACATATTTCAAAAATCATACAGTATTAGTTTAGTAGAGATGAATTAGACTGGCTCGAAAAAAGAAACTATTTCCATGCATGTTTCTAATATTTAATTCAAATAGCAACAATGATATGCAATTTCACCTAAGCCTCTATAGAAGAAAAATTGCCTGAATTTTTTTTTTAACTTCCCAATTTTTCAAATGGCAATTAAAACAAAATAATTTTTATTATTTTTCAAAAAATTAATTTTATTTACAATTTTTATACATGTTTCTCATATTTACCAATTTTTAATTAAAAATTGCTACAACATAACTGGAACTATTATCTTAAATATTTAAAATATTGATTATTATATATCTTATTGACTATTATAAAATTGAACATAAAACAGTAATGCACATTTAGTTTCATGATAAACCTTCAAACCCAATAAATGCCATACCTTGAAATCATCTTCAATAATGTACTTTTTCCAATACCGTTTCTTCCAACCATACCATATCTTCGTCCAAATACCAAAGTAAGATCAGCACCAGTTAGTAATGTTCTGAAATACGAAAATTTAAATTAGACAAATTGGAATTTAAAAACATTGGATCAAATTCCAAAAATACTCAACATAAATTGTAATAAAAATATTTTACATTTTTGACATCTTTACTTTGGTAAATTTAAAAAAAAACCCAGCAGTTTGCAAATATATATTGCACATACATAGTTACTTATTTTCTTAATTATAGATAATTACTTGTTTTCTTTCACAATTTTTTTTTTTTATTAATGATTTCTGTAAAAAAATTTATTGTTCATTTTAATTTCCTTTCGTTATCAATAATGTAAAATTTTTATTACAATAAATTATTGGTTATAAATTATCCTTTTTATTATCACAAATTAAGGTAAAATTAGAATAATTCCAAATGGCTGACATGATATTTACAATATATTTTTTATATAAAAAGAGGAAATAGGTGATTAATATTTTTCATGACAGCAGTACACAATGTTTCAGATTAAGCATTAATTTTAGTATTGAAATAAGTCTAATTTTCTTAAAATAAAATATGAAAATTTTGGATATGTCATGTATATGTGTGCATGACATATTTTTATGTCTGATTTTTTTACAGAAAATTATTTAATTTTAAATAATAAAAAAAATCATTATACAGTAAGGATTTATTGTATTTTCTCATTGTTTATGCCAGTGGAATTTTTTAAAAGCAAATCATAGAAGTTTGAAATACATGCTTTAAAAGCTTTTATGTTTTGTGAACATAACACATAAAGTTCTCCGATTTTCTACAATATATGGACATCAATTATGTATATGTATGAAAAAATGATCAATACTTTTCAAAACTCTTCAATGTACTTAACATTATTAATATAAATAATAAAGGATATTTATTAAATAAGTAACCATTTTGTAAACCATAAACCAGGAAGATGTATAAAAAACATTAAAAATAACATACAAAATCTACAGTAACCATGGCGAAAATATAAATTATAACTTTATACAGTTTTGGCAATGTTCTTTACTATTCAATAATTGCAAGCAATAAAAAAAACTGGATGTATGATCAAGTAGAGTGTCACAAAAGATATCATAGATTGATAATTCTGAATGTGTATCTTGTGAAACTGGGGCTTTTTTACACATTTGAATTCATTTTCAACTATTGGTTTAAAAACATGTTTTATAGTTATATATTTCTGATCAAATTAATTACTTGATTTGGCAACCAGTATTCATCAAACAGAGCTGTAACTCACTGCCCTTCTCTAAAATCTGTACTTATTCAGGAAAAAGTAGATGCAGAAACAAGAGTAGCTTGCTAGAAAATAATTTTAAAATGTACTTTGCTAAATTACTTGAGGATTATAAATGGTGAGGGGGTATTTTAGTAAACTTTATGCAATACTGCAATTAAAATAGTGATCTCATATCAGATACATATATGCAAAAACTAACCATTTTGTTACATTTGCTGCTGTTGAATTCCTACACACTTTTAATTGGCGAGGCATTTTTTGAACAATTTTCACTACAAGCATTACAGTAATACAAAGGAAAGATTAAATTTTGTTTATTCAGCTTTTTACTTACTACATCTATTTTGAATTTCTCTTCTTTGCCTTATTTTATATGAGAATCTTTAAATGAATGTATATTTTCTTTTATTTATTCTGATTTTTTGGCAAGTTTCATATTTTAAAGAATCTACTTTTAGTATTTCTTCTATTATTGTGTATTTGTTGCTGATATATCAATGCAAATGTTAATTCCTCAAAATTTAGATATTACACATATAATTAGTAAGCAAAAAGAAATATGAGGATCTTGCTTAAAAGATAAAACCTTTTGTATTTCAAATAATAACAATTTAATAAAGTTTCTTAATTTATAAATTATCAATGTGAAAACTAACAAATATATAAATATAATAAAAAATGTATGCCAGATTCAATTTAAATTTTATGCCGGTATGAAAATTCAAATAAATTATTGACGTCACACATTGCTAATATTAACAACTTCTTTCTGTTAACAAAATTAATATGTTCTTCAAACCTGTAATAATGTGATTAGAGTGTATTCATAATTACTGACATGATGAAAAAAATAAGTAAGCATATTATACATTAACCAAAAGTAGATATTTCTTGATGCATCAGTAATTGGCAGAGGGAAATATTAATCTTAAATTAATAGTAGTATTACTGACAATTTTTTAGAAAAGTTCTCCATTAATTTAAATAAAATTTAAGTATACCAATACTGAAATCTACAGGTAATTTTTATATTCTTTGCTACGTCTATATTTGCAAAATTACTCTCAAAAATTTCAAACTACATTTAATTAGCTTTTATTTTATGTAAAATTTCTCAGGAAATAAGACTTATAATACTATGAAATTAATCATTACTCAAATTACAAGCTCAGTTTAACTTTTAAGGAATTTCTTTAACATACAACTTCTTTTAAGAACATTTTTCTGTTTTGATTATTAAGACATGCACAATACTCTTCAAAAATTTCACAATATAAAAATCAATACAATTTTATTGATTTCAAGTTAATATTTTGATGCATTCAAATATGAAACAATTTTATAAATAAATTCCTGATTTTTCTCATTGTTTATTTTTACTTAATCTTCCTTATTCATGTTGATATTCTTTATTAAACAGATCTGCTGAATTTTACACATTTCACTTTGCAAATCATTTTCAATTTCACCACACTGTGGTTTGCTTTTGGCATTAGAATCAAATTTAGTATTTCACATTTTGTATTCCAATTTTATAATCAGCTCCTATTTTTCAAAATAAACACATACCTTTTTTTACATTAATTTACTTCTAAGAAATTATGATCTTCATCTCCAACTCCTTAGAATTATAACTAGCATAATAAGGACATTTACAATATAATATTTGTAAATAAAATACACAATAAGCTTCTTGCTATGGCTTCATTTTTTTGGTACTTATGTATTAATGCCATCGCAGTTACAGATTTGGCGGTTTTTAAGTGGCGCCAATCTACACTTAAAATTTTTGTGACAAATCATAAAATATATAAAACACTTTATTTAAAAACAAAGTAGTCAATCGGATTTCGGTGGAAAATGGGCCGATATAGAGTTTAACATAGATTCAAAACAGTTTTTATTTTGGCGCATTGGCAGCTCTTTATTGGCGCATTAGCGCAGCTTCTGCTGCGGTGGCGTTAATACGCAAGTACCATTTTTTTTTTTATTATTCACTTTTTACCATAATAGCAAATTAATAATAAAATAGAAAAAAAAATTATTCACAAGAGTTTTGCTTTAAATTTAAAATTTGTTAAAAATACATAACTTACTTATCTCCAAAGGAAATATCAAAATTCTCAATTTTTATATCCATGCTTTTGTTTGAACCTTTTTGTTCCATTCTTGTTTCTTTCTTATTAGTTGCTTGTACTGCAGTTGCTTCTTTATTAATAATAGCACCACCACCCCTGTTTTAAATATATTTATTTTGACTTACTATTAAAAAAATCTCATAAATTATTCATGATTAAAACTGAAAAAATTAAGCATTTTTCTAATAAAAAGTTTTCTAATTCAACATTAAAATTTTAAGCCATAAGGTAATAAAATATATTTAATTTTCACAGATACAATAATTGAACATGTAAGAACCATATATATAAAACTTACCCCGTAGAATATTTATCATTATCTCTCTTTTCTTGTTTTGATTTTAACTTGGCTTCTGCTTTTTCAAGTTTTCGTTGATCAACATTCTGCAATAAAATTTTATTCAGAATTTCATATATTTTCATAAAACAGTTATTTTCAGTTTCATAGAAATTAGAAATGTAAACATAAATAAATTACCATATTATTTTCTTTAAATTTAATATACAATCAATCCACCATTAATTTTTTTATAGTTAAATTTTTATGAACAGTTAAGAACAGGACTATTTTAAAAAAAATTAAAAAGTATCATAAATTTAAATATTTTTTTTAGTATAAGAAAATTATTTTTCTCTTTATTTTATATTTTATAACAATATATTCATACTTAGATACATGTGAATTTGAAGGAATCCTTAAAAAATAACATAAAATTTAATATAAAGAGCAAAAAATAAAAATGATATTCACACTAGGACGGGACAACATTTACATTTGTAAAATTAATACAATATCTGTCTAATGTTGAAATCGCTTTAACACCGGTGCCTTGAATCGAAACCATCAACGTAAGAATAATGAAATCTGATATGTGATTTTAAAATAAATATTTCTATTTATCCCCCAGACCAAATTTGCATAATTTACAAAAAAATGAATAATCAATTTTAATAAAAAATAAAAAAAATGTATTTAAATTACTTACAGAAGCTGATTCTCTTTGTTTCAGCCATATACTAGCAACTTCTTCACTTTCATTTTGAAAATTTTCTGCTAAACTGCCTAGACAAACAGGAGCACTAAGAATTTTATTTTCTTTGTGCTTATTTTCAATATCTGTATCACTAAAAAGGCAAATAAATATTCATTTATTTATCTATTTTACATAAGATTCATTTTTAATTTGGTTAAAAACTTAATTGTATTAATTTTACTTTTAGTTTTAAAGTTCTTTTATATTTTTACATCAGTGTGATTAAGACAAAAAATTCTAGAAAAGAATTAAATACATTTCAATACAAATATAGAAACCTCAATAAATTGATTTTTCAAAACCAATTTGAAAATCTTTAAAAAACATGAGGATAGATAAGCTTTTTCATTATTTTTAAACAAGGTGTGTATGTGTGTTTTTACCAATATTGAACATTTATGAATCAACAGGAAAATTTTTTTTAATATTCAATAAAAAATTATTTATACAAATTTTAAAAATTTAAGAATTGTCCTTTTATAGCATTTAGTACTAATTGCATAATTATTATAAGTAGTTCTTAAATTTATAAGTATATAAATTAAGTTATTTACACTGTCCGATTTAAAATTTAAATTTCACAACAGAAAAAATATATTGATTTGAAAATTTAAATTATTCAAAAATAAATTTGAATTGCAAAACTTGTTTGATTTTAAAAACAAAATTTATATGAAAATTTTCTAATTTCAAATAAGAAAATAATAGTAAAACAAAAATTAAAATAAAATAAAAATTACAGCAAAATAAAAGTAACCTTTTTAAGGCATTTAAAAGCTGAGAACAAAGATCTTTTATATCTTCTTCATCTTTGTCCTCCCCAGCAACTTCATGTAACATCTCGCCAATAGCATCATAAACATGATCTGTGGATTGAAGCTCACTTTTGTTGTCATCTAATATACCTGAAAATAAAATATAAAAGAAACATGACACAGTTAACTACTTTAAATAATGAATAAAAATATATTTGTGAGTATGTATGTAACATATTGATTAAAAAAATATGAAACAGTTTTTTTAAATCCTTAAAAAAAAAAAAAAAAAAAAAAAAATTAAAAGTTTAATCTACAAATTTTAAAATGGGAGTTTTTTTAACACAAAAAAAATTAAATTAAAAACTATGAATTTTTATAACAAATAAATGACAGCAAAATATAAAAACATGTAAAGCTATGAATTATACAAATTTAATTACTTTTAGTTTTGCAAAACTATTTACCACTGTGAACCTATTACCATAATATTGAAACTATTTTACCACAAATTGCAATACTAAACAGGTAATTGGCATTTCCATATAGAATATACATAGACTCATTGACATTAAAGGATTATTAAGAAACTAATAAATTTTGCCACATATTAACTATTTTGAATTTCAGTTAATAATCATTTTAAACAAGGGTAATTGTGGATAATGCTGAAATTTTCTGTACTTTATCTCAATACCTTATATCAAAATTAATAATTAAGAGGCAGAAAAATTATTAAGACAGAAACATGGAAAGTAAAAATATTGAAATGAAACTAGACTTATTTCATAAATGGAGAGATAAAGAATTTTGGGAAAAGATTAATTTTCAGGAAAGAGTAGCTCCAAATTTCAGGAATATAATCTTGCCTGTTCATTGGTAATTTTATAAGCTCACAATTTTAACAAGCTAATAAATTTTGGAAATCTTTATTTTTAAAATCTTATTTACTGCCAAAATATTTGTATGGAATAGCTTTTGTATGTAACTTTGAAAAGTAATATTAAAATATTTAAAAGTAGTATTAATATATAAAAAAAATATGTCATTCAATTCACATCTGAACTTTGATTTCATCAGTCAATAATCACACAGGTAAATAAAGCAAAACTTTATAAAGGAAACAAGTTAAATCAAATTTTCAATTTCAAATTCATAATTAAAAATATAAAACATTTAGCATAAAATTAATTTATTTCTTCCCTAAAGCACATTAATAAATATTTCATTAATTTTAGAAATTATAAACACGAGAATTTGAATTTTTTTTTTACTCGTGTAATTTTGAAAAACAAAAATTTTAAATCGCAAGCATAAGAATTCTGTACCTTCTATATAATTAAACAGCTCAATATCAACACTTGGAAAAGCTGAAACCAAAATCGAATTAGTAGCAGGCAAGGCCATTAAAATTTGTAAATTCAGTCAACACATGTATTTCAAAATCACAACATAAGTTAAGCTGACAGAGGCACATCGAGAACCAAGAGAATATCGAAAACAAAAGTGTTGCCATCTAGTATATTAAATTATTATAAATTTCAAAAAAGAAAATATTCTGCTAAAATTTATCATATCAGCTAGAGTAATATAACACATAATACTTTTATGTATATATTTCTTAATTTTAATCGGGTATTGTAGGTATTTATATATAATAATTCAAATTGTTTAATTTTAAGTATATCTTAAGTCAAAGTGTGTTTTCTGATTTTGAATAATTCTTTAAAATGAATAACAGCATATGAATAAAAGAGTTATAGTATGATCACCAATCACATGAAAAATTGGCAAACGGTGAAATTGGACGGATTCACGTAAAACGGTGTCGTAGGAGAGAAAATGTTATTTAGAAGAAATTTAAATTGCTATAAAAATAATTTTAATTTTTAATAATTAAAATTTTATTAAATTTTAGATTTCACAGTTTCAAAAGAAAACTAGATAAAGAAATTCCACATAAACTATTAAGCCTTTTATTTCAAATCAATTTTTTGCACCGTGTATATCTGCCTTGTAAGTCCTAACAACTATTCAATTCATCCATTTCCACCAATATACCGGATGTTTACCATTCCACGCTGGCCGTTGTTAGACTATATTTATTTCTGTTCTTAACTTTCTAAAAAATGGCAATAGTTCTCAGAAAGAGCGCTTATTTTGACAGAGAATCTACAAAATTCAATTAGTTTAAGAATTGAAAATGAGTGCTTCTGAAACGTTTTTTGACACTTTAAATAGATTAAGTTTTCCGGGTGTAAATAAATTCAAATGCTCTGATTTTGATTCTATTGTTTCGGATCCAAAATTAGAAAATCTTTTAAATTATCTATCCACTTTAAATGAAGAAAACGTACTTTCGTCTGAAGAATTAGACGAGTAAGATAATAAAATAAAATTGTTGCTTAGATTTCAATTATTTTTTTTACAAAACAGTAAAAATGTAAGATGCAGTCTGATTTTAATTTTATGTGTGTATAGAAAGCTGAAAAAAAAAAAAAAAAAAAACTTTTTTTATTGTTGACTTTAATTTTTTCAGTATACATGGTTCAGTTTTTTAGTGCATAAAAATGTGGTACATTACTCATTGAAAGTATCTTATTGTATTCATTTCTTTCCATATGTTGATTCCTTAATTCAAAGTAAAGACACTTAATGTACATGAAAATATTTTTTCTTATTGCTTGAATTATTTAATATACATTTCTGTTTATTTTAAAGATTCAAAATAAATAAACATTGTTGATTCCAATAATTTTTTAAATCTTCCTTTCCCTCTAATATGCTTTTACTGTAAAAATTTTAGTATTTGTTGTGATTGATATCATTATACCTATAAAAGTATTCAAGCCATCTAATATGATGGACATTAATGATTCTAATTATATTTTTATGGTTATACAAAATTTGTCTATTCTATCTTTGATATTCATGAAGCCTCTTATAACCTGATGTGTGTAATCATCATATAAGGAAGTTCAAACATTATAGTTTAATAACAAGTAAATATGAAATTGGGTGCATGGCATTACATTAATTTTATAAATATTTTTGTATTTGTTTTATTTTTATGGTAACCATAACAAAGAAGGTATTGTCATATATACCAATTTTTTAATATAAATTTCTAAAAATACTTATTCAGAAGTGTATATTTATCTAAATAAGTTTGTAATTTTCAAATCAAATATGTTTTTTGACAAATATGTTTAAAATAAGTAATTAATTTTAAAATATGCTAATGTCTAGATTGCAGTGTTAAGTTAGGAAGGAAATATATACTTTTATGTATAATTTTTAAAGTTTGGGCATTCACCTAAACCCAGCCACAATTTACATCTAAATTTTATCAAAATTTGCAAGGATTGTTCTAATATAAAGCTTGCATTAATTGAAAGATCAATTTTCATTAAGAAATCAACCAATCAGGTTTTATTGCAATTTGATGACTTTTCATGGTTTGTGAAATTTTGATGGTTGATTTATTTTTTACATTGTTGTATTGTCTATAGACAGGCTTATGTAAAATAAATAAAAACATACTAATTACAATCAATTAAAATTTTGATTATAAATAAGAAAAATTTGCATTGCCATTTTACAAATAAAAATGCTTGATTTACTCCTAGACAACTCTCTCAAAGACAACTGCCAATGTTATATGTGATGGGACAAAAGTGACTTGAATTTGTAATTAACTACACTTTCTATCAAGTTCTCAAGATGAAATATCATAGAAGCAATTTTTTTAACTGGCTTTGCTAGAGTAAAAGATTTCTTCATTCCTATGATAACATTTGAAATCTATTTAAATTCAAAAGTCTACAATTCCAGATCAATCTCCTGAAGCTCACCTTTACAAATACGCTTTCTACAGTACATATACACAGTGAATTGTCCAGACCTTTTGAGATTGTTAATGGTGTTAGGCAAGGGGATGTTCCTGCATGCCTTCTATTTACCGTGACTTTAGAAAAAGTTATCAGAGAAGACCGAAAAAGAGATGGATCGACAGTTTAGATTCTGATTTAAATGTTATTAAGATCAAAAACTGGAGGTCCATGGCCAAGAGGAGAACAGCCTGGCTGGATCTTTTAAAGAAGGCCAAGGCCCACAACAGGTTGTCGAGCCCGTTATGATGACAATTCGAGATATGATTTGCATTTGCTATGTCTATAAACAAAGCACAAAGTCAATCACTTCAAATTGCTGGGATTGATTTGAAAATGGACTGCTTTAACCATGTTTAGTTATATGTGACAATGTCAATAGTGGAAAATTTATATGTGCTTGCTAACAATAAAACAAGGAATGGTATTTACTACCAGGCTCCAACTGATAAAAAAATATAGCTTGCATGATAATTATGTAATTTTTGCTAATTAAATTAATCTTAATAAAAATAATATACAGTATTGCATATAGAGTCCAAACATTCTCTAATATGCATATTGCATCTCTTATTATATATGCAATGTTAAATAAACAACCTTTCATTTAATGACATCCATATTAACAATGAAAAAGCAGCTTTTCTCTTTGATATAAAAGAATCAATGAGATTTATTTTCTGAAGCCAGGCTATATGCGATGGTAATAAAATATATATGAATAGAAAGCCTGCATATAGCTAATGCATTATTATATTTTAATATTTAGTTTTTAATAGACTAGAACTGGATCATATTCTTAATTTTAAATTATCAAATTCTGAAAATATTTTATAACATGCCTATTGTACGTATTTGAAAAATAAAATCAGCATACGATGTTGTAGAAATGTAATGGTAAATCAACTGTGCTTTTTTGTTTTACACTGTATTTAAATAATTATATAGCTGTAGTTTTATGTTTTGTTATTAGAAATAAAAATAATAGTAATATTTTAATTTCTTTTTAATACATTCATAGTCAATGTATATTAATTTTTATATTGCTAGCTAAAAATTATAAATAACCTGTATTAAAATATATAAATAACCTATTAAAATTATAATAAATAGCAATGAAAATATTCTGTTTGAAAATTATTCCTCTTGTATTATTTTGTAACAATTTCAAAATATATCTATGAATGTTTATGAGAAATAAAAAAAAAAATTTCCTCATTTCAAAAAATTATTAGAATTTGTGTTAATTATAGATATTCAGCTATACCTTTGGAAGAACTTGAATATTTAGAAAGTCTAACTCAAAAGCAAGATGCTTTTTTGGAAAATAAATCAAAAGATGAAGAAAGGTAACTAATTACTGTGTGCATTTTAAATATTTAATTTCAATAGAAAGTTATTTGGAATTGTATCGTCTTTTATTCATTGCTTGTTTTTTAAATTATATGTTTACATCATCATTGTATATTAATGTATTTCTAATAGTTTTGAATTAGTAAATTTATTTGTCTAAAGTAAATATTTGAAAAATGTCTTTTATAAATAAAGAAATGCTTAAAATATCAATCTTGTTTTTCTTAAAGAATTAATTAGTAAAAATTTATCTTAACTGTAATGAACATGAAAGCTTTAAAAAATATCTTGTTGTAAAAATTAAAACTTTAGAGAACTATTGTGACAGAAATTAAAGTCTTAAAAGTGCATTATGATAGTTAAAACTTTGAGGAAAAAAATGCTGCGTCAGAAGAAAAAGGTCTGCGAAAGAGAATATGCTTATTCTACACCTATCATAGTTTCAGAGCCATTCTGGAACCGTCTTAATGAAACAATTCAAACATGACTAAATAATCAAGTTATCTTTTTATAATTACTTGCCATTTAAGACTAATTGGAAGGGCAATAATAATAATCTACAATTTTTTTTTTTCTTTCTTGTAATGCATAATATTGTCAAATATTGAAAATGAATTATGTTAAACAAAAATGTTCATTACAATGACTAAGTTGAAATGAAGTATTAAAGTTTTCTCTCAAATTTTTGATTTTTTTTTTTTTAAAGCCATTTTCTTGAATTTTTTTTTGGAATGAAGAGGTTTATTGTCTAAAAATTTAAAGAGTACATCATTTATAAATTAAATTTGTATGTGTGTAGGATAGAAAAAGATTGAATCGTTTGTTATATATTTAATTCTTCATTTAAAACAAAGTATATTAATAAAAAAATTCATATAGTTGTTTTAAAATAAAATTTTTAGGCTATTTTGTCTTAACTTGATTTGTGACTAAGTGATGTATCTTAAAAGCTATCAAATTTTAAAAAAATATTTTGTTTTGTTCAATTTTTTATAATTTATTCAATATTTTTACTATATGTGTACAGTAGAAATAAGTAATAATATTTCGTTTTATTATTAAATTTCAGAGGAAAATATCTTCAAAATCATCTTAAAATTATTCTTGATCATAACATTATGCTTCAAGAACAAAAAGAAATTTTAAAGTTTGTATTTTATTTAATTTTATAAGTATTAAATTTTTTTAATTAATTATTATTTTTGTTTGTAACATGTATTTTTAAGCTATGTCTTATGTTAGATCAATTATAGCACCTGTCTGAAAATATTTATCAGTTATGATTCAAAGTTAGTTAGCTGTACATTTAGTTTGTACTTGTTTAGATGTAATACTTTGGTTCACAACAACAAATTACTGTTGTTATCCAAGATGTAATTGCCCTTAAATTTATTTTGTTGTACATCTTCCACTTAATCATGTTAATACAGATAAATCTCATTTAAGATATCATAATATAGTAGATGTCATTTGTTTATTGTTTTAACTTCAAAAATTAACATTAATAATAGGAATTGTTTATGAAAACAGTTTTATCAATCTTCACTAGAAGGACAATTGGGCTCATTTCAGAGTTTTCTGATGAATGAACTTAAAGGTCTAATATTGCTTGATGCTGACTTTTTAAAAACATTTCTGAAAAAGTACATAGGTATTTTATAAAATTCATTTCAGATCTGTAATTTTGATAACCTCTCGTTAATTTGGTTCTCCCCACTTTGCCAAAATGTTTTTGATTTCAGCAGTCTTAATTTTTTTTTTCATACTTAGATAAAATTGACATTTTCTTTTCTTGAAAAGCTCTTTTAGCTTGTCAATAGTTGGTTCTTGGCCATGCATCTCCAATAATTCTTCAGCTTCATCCTCTTTCAAGTTATGATTATAATTAGTTGACACACTTTGTTCCATGCTGTTTGTGTCCTTAAACAAAGTCTACATCCTTAATTAAAGGATTTTTTTTTCTTATAGCTACTCATTGTTATCATAAGCTATCATTAATCAAGGTATAGTTTGACCACCAATTGTGAAGGAAGGTAAATATCTGTTTTAAAACCTGAAACGATTACTTATTAAGGGTGCTAGTTAAATACATATGATGTAAAATAGTTTGGTTAAAAATGTTTATAGTTATTGTGTAAGTTTTTATTTCTAATTTTTCTTTTGATATAATTTAATTTTTTAATTATTATTGAAGGTTAAAATTATTTTATTGTAAATTAAAGACACTTCAAAATTACCTTCTTCCCCTGTAGTACTGCTTTGTTTGATTCTGCCTGACTTTCACATAATTGGTGGTTGAATTATTCAGCTGTATATTAATTCTAATGATAGTAAATAATTTATAATGATTGATAATAAAAAAAATATTAGAAAAGGATTATAAATCTCTAATACATGTCATGACAATTAAGTAAAAATATCTTTAAAGAAATAAAACTGTAGTTTCTAATCTACAACAGAATTCCAGTTATTCAAACTTACTTAATACAGTTTCCACTTTAATTGAGTCAATAAGTTTTTTTAAAAAAAATTAGCACTTTTTTTCCCATTCTGACCAAAGGGAAGTAGCAATTAATTAAAATTTTCGTAAAACTGACAATTCCATAAAAAATCCCAGCATAAGATTATGGCAGAGTAGCCAAATGAGGAAAAGGAAATTGGCAAAGTTAAATAAATGTTGAGCCTTTCATAAAAACTCCCTCTTATAAAGCCCTTGCTGAAGAAGAATGGATGAATTCAGATGGACAGTAAGAAATTACAAATTACTTGTTTGCTGACAGGATTGAAAACCTTGATTATGTAGACAATCAGTTACATCAGCTATTATGATTACAGGGCAATGATTATGAAAATAATGTCCGTCAGATGAAAATGACACATTTCAAAGAAATTCACATAGACTGATACTAATTTGGATAATCGGGAATCTATTGTACTTTTATGTAACAATGACGAAACACATTTGTTATGAACGGGGTATTTAGTGTTATAAGTAATTCATTTATTAGTAAAGGATTTTACATTTCCATCATATTTGATTGATGCAACTATTCAAAGCTTTTTTCAAGTTGTTATGAACAAACATTATTGTGAAATGGGCAATATTTGTTTTCAGTAATCTTCATAAAATTTTACTCAGTTATTATTATTAAAAGTATTTTTAAGCCAGATATACATAATCACAGTAATTTATATTTTATTCAATAAAATAATTACAGAAGCAATTTAATATAAGCTTACTATTTAATAGATGATATGCATTCATTACAGTCTGGGTATACCTAATTTAAATAATTTTAGGTTTCTAGTTGTCTATTAATCAATATACCATTTCATTTTTCTTCTGTTAATTCAGTTAGATATGTAAAATATATACAATAATTTATCATAAGGTATTTGCTAAGGTGTTCTATAAATTGTAAAATTGATTTGTTTAAAATAAAAAGAATTATTTTATTAAAAGATTTGTATATTTGTTTTATATATTTTGCTGATGTGAAATATATTCTGAATCAAGTTACAAATATTTAATCAAGCTGAATAGGTTAAACCTCACTATTGGGAATTCAATGAATAATTTTTTAACAATTGTTAATTAAGTATCCAAAAAAACTACTATTCTTTAGAAAGAATTGTATTATCACTACCCCATTAACAATTTCAAGAATTAAATAATTCTTAAAACCTGAGCAGAAATTAAACCCGGCCCTGGTGTAATTAATAGTATTCTGTTTGCATTCAAGTAATGTTATTGATTATTAGAAATACTTTTTTATTTTAATATTTGATCTATTTTTTTTATTTTTTTTTAATAATCTTCCAGTTGTATATGATTTTTACAAAACATAAATTATTGTAAATACTGTTCTAAGACATTTTTAAGCAAAATTTTAATATGCTTTTGATTGATTCTTCAATATTTTTATTCCTTAGAATTCATCAAAATCACCTTCTGAAAGAAAAAGAATTTCATGCAAAAGCTTTAGTTGATGCAGAGAAATTGTATGATACTTATAAAGTGCAGGAATTTCCTCAAGCTGAAACTGATGTAATATATATTTAATCTTACTTTCTTCTTCTCATGTATTATTAATATAGAGGTGATTGTAATCTGAAATATTGAGGCCTCTGTTCCCAAAATTTTCATATCATACATTGTAAAAATTTGACACAAAGTGCAAAACTTCAAAGGTACCCACAATCACCCCTTGATTATTATATGTACCATATAAAAAAATGGATCTAATAGTATTGTCTATCTTATTTTAAACAATTTATTTTATACATTGTTTGTTTAAATATATGTTTATTTAAATTTTGATTTATGTAGAAGATAAACTGTTCAAACATTAATTTATTTTCAACATTAAACTCTAATAATTTATGTTTTAATTATAAAATATTTAGTGTGCTTTTAAAATGTATAATAATTTTGATTCTGTGGTATTTTCAGTTTGTTTCATCTATGCTTTCCACAACTGCTCTTATTGAAGAACTGCAAAACTTGATTTCTGAACCCGAATACAGTAACAAAATATTACCATCAAATTTTAAAGGTTTAGAAAGTTATTTCGAAGAAGAAAGACAGCTAAGGAAGTACATTCAAGATTTCCTGCATAAAGAATTTGAAGTATGATTTTAGCATTTAAAAAGAAATGCAATATAATTTTTTTAATTAAATAGTATTAATGAAATATTTTATTTACAGATAACTTCCAATTGTGATCCAAAACGATTCAATATAAAATTATCTGGATTATCAGAATCAGATATGCAAAGAGAAGTTTGTTTTTTACAAAAAGTGTAAGTTGCTTACTACTAATCAAATTCAAGGTTAGATTTATTTTCTTTTAAAAAGCTTTTGTCTATTTTTTTAAAAAGGCTTTTTAAAAATTATGAAGTAATTTGTATTTAGTAAAAAATATTAAATAATTTTTATTAACAAAGTTGTATCACTAGGAGTAAGTTCAGAAGTAGGAAAATTATTTTCCATTTTATGGCTTATAAAATTTTATCAGGGCTTTACATATTAATAGTTATTATATAAACTTTTTTTTGAGTTTTCAATTTTAATTAAAAAGTTCTTAAAATATAGCAAAAAAAACCGTAATTATTTATTGTATTGCATGTTTATTTATGTATTATAATAGACTTTATACTGTATAAGAACAATATATGATTTTAAATAATTTTTTTTATTTGTTATTGCAACTTCTTTTTTATAGTTCATTTTTTTACTTGAAGGGAATGCTCAAATATAATATTTATTATAGAGAATTTCTCATTTGATTCAAATTAGAGGCAAAGCTCTATATATCTGCAGACTTTATTAAGAATTTAGCATCAGAATCCAGATAAAGTTTATAAGGAATTATGAAATAGAATTTCAAAATTAAATATATCACTTTAAGTAACAAAATTACAAATAAAAATAAAAATATCTGCTTTACAATTATCTTTTTTTAATTTAAAAACAAAAAAACTTGAAAAATCCAATTTATATGAATTGTATAAAACATAAATGTTTTATTTAATTAAGTACTACGGTTCCCAATATTCATTTCCTTGTTTACACATGTAAACTTTTTATATTTATTTTCGTAATGGGAAACATTTATTATTGTTTTTTGATTTTTATAATATTTTACTTAATTTAATTTAAATTTTATAATTTTTAAATAATTAATATAATGCTATATTTTTTTTTTCTTAGTTTGAAGAATTCAAGATTAGCAGAAATAGAGGCTTTAAGTTCAAAAGTAAAAATTAGCAAGATTGTAGAATTCTACAAAAAATGTGAAGAAAAAGATTTTCCTCATGTTTTTAAAATATCATCAGCACAATTATGGTATATTAAAAATATTAATTTATATCATAATTTTATTTTTATTATATATAGCACAATTTTATAAATAAATTTAATAGAAATTTTGCATAAAAAGAAAATTCTATCCAACAAAATGAAACAAAAAATTGAATTGAATGTTTTAAAAACATCTTAATTAATTATTCATTTTAATTTTTCTTATATATTTTATACATTGGAAGAAAATATAAAATAAACTTGTTCAAATTCTTACAAAAATGAAATATTTGTGAAAAATATTTGGAATAAATGAATTCTGAAATAAATTCACTGAATGTTTACAAAGTTGTTATGATTAAAATAGGGTTTTTTTTTTTTTTTTCTTTTTCTTTTCTTTTTGCAATATAACAAAATAAATATTACAATTTTGCCTCAAATATTAGCAAAAGTATTAACCGCGATAAATGTATGGAAATAAGAAATTAAAGTAATACTGTCAGCAAAAAGTTTTTTAAATGTTATTTAATGATGTGTAATTGATATTATCTATCATAAAGCATAAATCCAAAATATGGCTACTCTATGGCAGGTATAATATACCATAAGGCATTCAATTTCTTAATATTTTTAATAATTATTGATCCAATGTCTATAGAAAAAAAAATTTAAATATTGAAAATATCTTAACTAGAAGACAATATATGTTATCTGATAACATAACAATATTGTTATCAAATAATATACACGTTATTCAAATATATACATTATCAAATAACATATATTGTCTTCCATACTATGAATTGCTCAGAATTTCTGGGATTAATTAAAGGAATCAGAATAAATATAAAAATAGTTTTAAAATTTATAATAATTAAAAGCAAAAATTTAGCTATATGAAATATATTAGAGAAAACATTTTATCTTATTATATTTGGCATATATTTCTATTCATTTTAGACCTGTTAAAAATATCTGAATTTCATTTTGACTTTGTAATGGTATTTCATCTCATTGATTATACTATGTATTTATCATCATGATATTTGTTTTAACTTTTTATTTTACAGGAATAAAATGAAAGAAGAAAATGATAAATTTGATGTGTTAATGGAAAAAGAAAAGCTGTTAAAATTATGCTTATTGAATACAATTAATGAGCATGTAGATATTCAGTGTTGTGAAATAGGAATTGCATGTTCTGAAGAAGTTTTGAGATCTTACTGTAAGAATTTTGGAAAAATCCAAATTGTGAGTAAAAATGCATAAACATTTATTTATATATATATGTATTAGTAAAAATTTGTTGCAAAGTCTAATTTTCTGATAAATTATTTTAAAATATAAATCATAATTTGGCAATTATACCTTGATAAAACCATGTTCAGTGTGTAATAAAATCAGTACTTTCAAATAGGATTTGCAAGGAAATTATTCAAATTTCACTTGTAAAAATGGCTTTCAATTGTTAATGCAAGTTTGAGATAAATATCCTGTATTGTAAAATTTTAGTAAACTCAGACAGATGTTTTTCTTTTTTCTTTTCTATATAATTTAATAGTAGTAATATTAATCATTATTTAGTCACAATGAAACATTAATAACTACATTATCTATAAAAGTTGCTTTCAAAATTTAAAATCATCTTATATTTATCAACATAAAAAGAAGTGAAATTTAACATTAAAATGAATGTTTTCTAGTAAAAGTAAGTCATTATCAGCTTCAATAAATTATCAAATAACTTTTTTCTGCATATATTTATAATCTGGTTAACTATGCTTTAAAAAGAGTTTTAAATCATACATATAAGAGAAACATATTTTCAGGGGGAAAAAATAATTATAATTAATCTAAAGATTATTCTTGTAGGAAGTTTTTTTAACCAGTTCACTGTGATTTGTACTTGTAAAAATTTTGTTAGTGAGTTTGTTATTTTTAATAAAAAAGTAATTTATTAAAGCAAGCAATATGTTGATTGTAATTTGTCACTTAATTCAAACCAGTATTCTTTTATTTTAAATTACTTCTTCTATAATTTAAGAATTATTTTTAGCCTCTAGAACATTTAATCAATCAAAGAGCCAGATTGGAACTTGTCTTATTATATATCGATTTCTCCAAAAAAGGACTTGAAAATATAAAGCAGTTAATTGAAAAGATATCATGTTTTGTTGAGAAAGAAAAAAATGCATTTCAAGAAAGAAAAGTAAGCAAACAAATTTTTTATATATGCAATAATAGATAAATCAAAACACAAAATATGTTGTTGTTTTTATATTAGATTATAAATTTCTTTAATCATATCAATTTTTATAGCATGGCATTTATTTAAATGTTTTCCTACTCTTTCTACTTTAACATTTTATAATTAACTGAGACATACTGTTGCAAATTTTTCATGAAATTGTAGTGTTATTAATCAGCAATTCTCTTCATCATTTTAGCTAAACATATAATTCTGCGCTAGATATTTTTATATTGCATGCAAATTTTCTAAATAATTACCACAAAAAAAACACACACAATCATAATTTCAATTCATTGAAAGTTTCATTACCGGAAGACAATTACTCTTCAAATCTTTATAATTTAGATTTTTTTCATATCTAATTATTTTTTTAATGTTTTGATATTAAATGGTTTTCAAAAAAATATTATCTATGATTACATTTGGAATTTTATCAAAGTTTATATATATTTAAGGATGTTCTAAAATATTTCAATTGAAGGCAAATATATTATTATCATTTATATATTTAGCATACAATTGTGATAAGCATTCTCAACTTAAATGTTTGCTTTGATAAAATTAAAGAATACAAACAATAGATAACTTGGTTCATTTAATAAAGAAAAAATTAATATTAGGATTGGAAAAATAATTTGGTTAAAATAAGAGTCTAAAAAAGGCAAATTTAGAGATTGCTTTAACTATGAACTTTCATATCATATTTTGATTTTAAGATAAATACTTTTGCATAAAAAAAAAAGCAATTCATGTTCTGTTTAATTATATGATTGCATATGACACTTAATTGACATAGTTTTGTATAGAATATAGAAAGACAATATGTGTAAAGAATTATTCTCTTAAATTTATTAAACATTTCAGGTTTTCTTGTTAATCTTTAATAAAGAAAAAGGGGGCAATTGTTGCAAATAGATATACAGAAAGCAATTTTTCATATATATGAAAAAATAACTACATTATTATATGCTTTAACAATTTGATTACTTAAATTTACTATTAATAAAGAATAGGTTATTATTCAAAATTCAAAAAGATATCTATCTTGTTTAATTGCTGATGTAAAATACAGGCTGAAAATCTTTTGTTTTGAAGAAAACAGCTGGCAAATGAAATCTCAAGATTAAGCCTGAAAACATCTGTTATTTAGTTCATTAAAACTGAATTATTTAATTGTGCATTATTTTGTGATAATATGTATTTTAATATAAAAAAACATTATGTTTATGAATTATTAATACTTCAAAATTTTTTTAAGTCTCAATATGAAGAAGAAATGCAGAGGCAAATTCCACAAAAAAGTGAATATCTGTCTGATGATTCTATTTTCCTATCTGCATATGAAATTTTAAGTAAGTGTTTTGGGGGAAATTTTTTTTTTTTTTTTTTTTTTTTTTTTTTTTTTAATCAAGGACTATTAAAATAATAAATATGTTCATTAAATATAGAACATTTAAAAAAATTATAGATTATTTGTATTAGTTGTTGATGTTCTAATAATGTAACATCGTTTTTTTTTTTGAGATTTATGCTTGCCTACTAGCTGCTTTATCTTGTATTATCCTATTGTGGCTTGGTAAAGAAGAACAGTTTACAAATTCATAAATCGCAAAGTGCAAAGAAAGTATATTCAAAGACAAGAAAAAAATGCTCTCGTTGGCCAAAAAACAAAGAAAATCTTATGTACCTGAAAAAAAAAATTTGCATTTCTAGAATATATTGATTGCGCCAAAAATGTTTATTTAGGGCCTAAGGAACGAAATGAAATTTTATTGTCTACAAAAAAAAAGAAAGAAAAGAGCACAATCGTTCTGGCTGAGATATATGCTGGAAAAACTGAATCTTATGAGAATATTTATAGAAATAGTTTTCTACCTGTAAATCTTTTATTTTCCTTCATTATTTTTTGGTATTGAATTAAATGAAATTTTTGAATGGCCTGCATGACTATTCTGAGCAAAGAAAACATGTATCTTCACTCAAAATAGTGCAAGGGATTCCTGTAGGATTTTTGCCTGCATTTCACACATTTCTTTAATGAGTAATTGAGTATTCATTATGTGATTTTGAAATAAATGGGATATTTCTTTTTTAATAATGTGATTAGAATTACTGTTGATAGATTATTGAATTTGATTGGAATTAATGTTGATAGATTGTTGAATTTGATTGAAATTAATATTGATAGATTGTTGAATTTGATTGATTATTAAACTAAATAACAGCCTTTATCCTCCGTGATGAAGTTTTCTGGCTTCAATGTAAGTAAGATGATTTAAATCTTAAGTTTTACATTTTTTTTTTTTACAGCCTTTGACTTCCACGTAGTACACATTTATATAATTGAGTGAAATATGGTGAAGTAAGTGTAGAATGGCATAGGTTTCACAACTGGTGAGACTTTTATACTTGTTAGATAGGTAGGGAGGAAAAAAAAAAGAAAATTTGTTGGAGAATTTTTACATTGCCATTGAATAAAGATGAATTCAGTTGCCTTTTTTTATGTTAGTCGTAGTTTTATTTTCTAGCACTATGTGTCATTGGCAGACACAAATACTGAATCCTTGTGTTCATTGGAATGGGATTCTAAAACAATATAAGTAAAAAACATGAATATCATTTTCTTCTCAAATGCAAGTGCTAAATTGTTTAGCATTATAATTAATAGAATAAATGTTTTACAGCAAGAGTTTTTTTTTCCCTAAGGACAATTGTAGTTAATATATCCATGATAATTTTTTAAAGCTCATGAGCCTTATTTAGTTATTTGCATACGAACAATGTATTTCAGAGTTGTTAATTCTGAAGATAAATTATCTTCATCTGGAGTTAATTTTGGGATAGTTCCACCAGGTGCTTGAAAATTTATAGTGAATGAATGAGTTGAATGTTGAAATTGAAAATTAATTCTATAGTATTTCCGTGGAAATATATGCCATATGATGTATATATTTCCACGGAAATACTATGGTTGATATATGTGTGTGGGGAAACACTCTTAGAATTCATTGAAATCAATTGCATTGAACAATATTTAAAAGAATCAAAGATAATTGTTTTCTTTTCTAAATGTAATGAATAACTAAGAACAATAATAAAAACAGAATGCAAAATAAATAACAAAATTGTCCACTGTAGTCCTTTTACACTAACAATATTGCAATATTTTACTGAATAATCATATAAAAATAGCCAAAAAAAATGAGCAAGGAAAAAAAATTACTTTTTATTAATATATCAATCGTTTTATAACGTTATTTATTTTTAATTTCATTCATTATAGGTGATGTTCAGCAAATGGATTTAAATTTTGTATCAATGAGGGATTTGATATCAAAAATTGAACAGTTATATCAAAAGAAAGAATTGGTGGATAAAAAACAAGATAAAATGCTTAGTATTTTAAATCTCATGTGAGTAATCCAAGATGTTATTAATATTTGTAAATTGATAAAAAGTATATTAGATATCATAAATAGATTTTTAATATTAGTACAAAAATATTGCTTGTGTTGATATTTTATATGTTTGCTTTTAACACTAGAATAGATCAAGTTTTAACATTATAATAGATCAGTAGCAAATCAATATACAGTGCACCACAAAAATTTTTCCTTTGATGTATAGAAATTAATAGATAATAAAGTTTAAAATTTTAAAAATTTATTGCTATGAATCAATTTAGCTTAAATATATTTGTCATTTTTAATTACTTGAAATTAAAATAAATTGAGAATTTTAAGTACAATAACACATGATGAAACAAGAAATATTACTGACAAAAGTTTTGGGAAAGATCAATAAAAAATTTTCTGCCACTTCTTAAATAATTTTCTCAGTTGTATTGAATATCCATAAGATTCAATAACACCTTTTAATAGTATATATTATCTGCAGAGTTTAATATTTTGTACTTAAAGTAATTTTCAATGACATATGAACAGATTTTTTTTCCATCTTTCTTATGCGTTATAGATTTTAACTACTTCTTTGAATGTTATTTTCAAATTGTGGTCAAATGTTTTATTAGTTTCAAATCTTATGACTGAGGAGGCATTTTAAAGACTTCTTAATAATTGTAAACCAACCACAATCAAGCTTTCAAGGCATTATACTTAGGATTGTTATCCTGATGGAGTATTTTTTATAGACCGAAATTTCACTGACTATTTTAAATTCTTATTTAAGATGGTCATCTTAGTTTTCACTTAAGATTATTTTATTAATTAGATACATTTACTTATGCATACTGTCATTAATAAATTCAAAATTATGCTCTTCACCGCATGTGATACCGCATCCCTCCACATTCTCCATACCATAACTCATCATCACCTTTTCATAAATGAAAGATATTTCTCTTTTTTAAACTTCTTTCTATTTTTTCCAAACCAGTACCTTCACATTTATTACATTTGCTTTCATTAACAAATGCAATACAATAACATTTTTTTTTGCAATTTTGCCAGATGAAATTCAAAGTTCCCAATTTTTTGCACTAATTAAGAGTTTACTCCTTGCTATAATATCTGGCTGATTGAATTGTTCTTTGAATTTAATATGTATTCTATAACTCTCTGGTGATTATGCTCTATGTTTTGTAACCAATAACCTTGGATTTTTTTTTTTATATGATAATTTGCTTTATTTGGTAAAGCAGCTTTGTTAGCCTATCATTTAAATAAAATTCTTTAGTTAAATACAATATGTATCTGCTGCTTCAAATTGAGTTGAAAGTTCATCTCCACCTGTTGTTTTCTTAAATTCTTAGTGAAAAATAGATGTTTTTTTCACCTATATCCCAGACATTGGAGTGCCTTTTTAACCTTTGTCACAAAAAACCCATTAAAAATGTTCCTTTGCAATTTTTTAAATACTTTCAGCCACATTTAACTGTTTTAAAGAACATATCTTAATACTTAAGGTAATTAATAGTTTTCTTCGTCCCACTCATTTTCCTGGTTGCATATATATATAGTGTGTACTATGAGTTCTAAAAATGTAATATTATTGATCACTAAAGTAGCCTTGGGATTGTAAAATCCATGTTATTAGTAGAAAAAAAGGTCTATTCATGAGAAATAATAATAATTTTTTTAAAGAAAAGTAGAAATGAGTTTGCTCCTAGTTAAATAAGAATTATAATATCTATAAATAATGAATATAAATTTTAAGATATAAGCTAATTAATTTTCTTGTGTTTTTTTTTTTTTTTTTCTTGTATTTTAATTTTTATTTTCCTTAATTAAATTACTTGAAATATTAAGCATGTAAATTAACATTATATTTATTTATGCCGAATGTATACTTGTATGGATTTTAGTTTATTTAAATCCAATTTCTTATTATTAATTGAGCAATTTTTGTTGTAGGGAAGAACACAGAAAAGTCAGTGAAAGTCATATATTTAAAGGGAAAAAATTTTCAGATTTATTGAAATTGGATTTGGACTTCAATCAACGTTTTAATAAGCTTGATTTAAAAGTTACAGCTCTTATGAATGTTATTTGTCACTTTAATAATTCCAGGAGTAAAAAGCAACAGGTATGTATTTTATTTACAGTTTTCGACATAAAATGTGCATAAATGAATTTCCAAATTTAAAGTTTAGGTTATTCTATTTCAAATTAATAAAGAGGTCAAAATCTTGATGCAACAGATTTATATATGTATATATAAATATGTAATGTCATCATTCATTAAATTATTCTCACTTCTGTAACAAATAACACCTAAGAGCTCATTCATACTTCAATTTATGAGCTTTAATTCGATATGCAACAAGCACTAAAAGTAAAAAATATTTTTTGATTCATTTTACAATTGTTAATTTTTGACTTTTTTTTCAAAAAAAAAAAGAATAATAATAATAACAATAGGCTAAATAAATAAAATGTTAGGAAAAATAATTAAAATAATAATAATATTTTTTAAAATCAGAATGGATTATACAAAATTTCATGCATTTGTCATTTATGCCTATTCTGTGATCATAGAAATTGGATATTTCAATTAATTTTTATTTATTTTTAAAATATTTTTTAATATTATGTTTATCCACCACATACAAAATATTTGTAAATATTTGTAGTATGCAACAAAATCATAAATGATATAACCTATTTAAAAAGTAAGTGTGTTTAAATAATGTACTATATATACCCTTTAATAACAATCTAGAAGTAGCTTATAATATATACATACATAAGTAATGACTTATGGTATAATTTTACCATCTATGTTTTAGGTGTAAATAATATAAATTTTTAAAAATTGTTTTGAAAATATGCATTTTAATACCATCTGAATTAGTTAACAGTAAACTGTTTGAATTCTGTTTAAGGAAAAAAAGAATGAATTTGAAAAAAAAATAAATATGAATTTCTGCTTCATAATTTCAGCACCTCATATTCAAAAATTAATTTCTCAAAATCCCATTATTTCTTTACCTTGAAATATTTCATGTATTTGTAGCCCATAAGCAAGGAATTCATATTTGTTTTCTTAAAAAAATTTAAAGTTTGTCAAGATGATTTCTTCTAGCCATATTACACATACAAATTCAAACTTGCAGAAAATGTCTTTAATACTACCTTTTACCCTTTATACATAGTAACTCACAGATTTTGCATGGCCTTACATCACTGTAATGTCTTGTTCTAGATATTTGCATAGAAATCACTTAGTTCAATAAACTCTTTTTCTGTGACTTCTTTATCTGTTTAAAAATATTTTGTAAGCCAATCTAAATTACATTATCTAAAAATTGCATAATTTTTAAAATTTTAAATAATAATTTGAGAATATCTTGAAATATATTATCATAATGTTCATTGTTTTTTTCATTGATATATGATTAAATAAAGCATTCCTATGGCACATCTTGTTTTAAATTGTGAAAAAAAATGTATGCAAGAATATAATTGTCATTCAATCACTTAGCATTTCCTTTTTCATTTTGTTATAATAATAAATTATGTACCCAAATCTTTTTTTTTTTTTTTTTTTTCAAATGTTTGGGAATTTTAAATGGAAATCTTAAATAAAATAGGAATAGATATGAGAATTTGAATACTAATATTAATTATTTAGTTTAGTAAATTAATAGACACTATTTATTTTTCTCTTAATACCCTTATTAAAATAATGTAAGAAAAATATTCGAAACTAATATTTAGTTGTGTAGTAATTTATGTAAAAAATATACTTGTTTGATTTGAAGATAAAAAATTTACCATTCCTTTAACAAAAACAAAATATATGTATATTTTGTCTTTTTTTTTTTAACAAGTTTTACTTTTTTTTTCATTAGCTAATAGAAAGAAATGTGAATCAACAACTTGCAAGAAAGTTATATATTTTGGCTCTGACAAATAAAGAATCATTCGAAAAGTGGATTCAAGTAATTAAGAACAACTGTAAATATTTGGCTGATGCTGACACAAGTCAATCATCTATAATGTCAGATTCTTAAACTTTATGTAAAAACAAATATTTTATGGTCAAATTTTTCTTAATCTGATTTATGGTTTAGAAAATGTTTTTCACTGTATTGCTATGGCTAGATCTTATATATATATATAATCTTGTTTTATTGTTCAGTCATTTTTAGAAATGTAACTTAAGTTTAATGACTGTATAAATGTTTCCAAAGCAGTAAAATCTTGTTAATTTTTGTATATACTTTTAAAATTGCAGGATATATAAAATAAATTTTTTTAAAAACTTCTCCTTATGGCTATGTCTCCTTAAAAGTTAAATCTAATAAATAATTTAAAATATATTCAATGTGTATCATTTAGAGGAATGTACATAATTTTTTTCTATCTAATTTTGAATTGAAATTTATTGGGAATATATTCATAAATATTTTTATTGTAAAATAATACTTATGAATCTTTGCATGATTGAACAGAGTTTTGAAATATATCAAAGATATCTTATGGGCCTGTAATTAATAAATCAATATTCTTAATGTTAACAAAATTAATACTGAAATATTATTCAGGATTATTTTTTAAAATATTCAATTGATAAGTTAAAATTTGAATAGCCTCCTTATAGCTAAGTCATTTCTCTTTATTTACAAAATATGTATTTTTTGCATTTGTAATCAGACTTATTTATGACTCCATTTGAACTAAACAAATTTAAAAAGAAAATTTCAAAATAATCAATTAGGATTCATATATTAAATTATAGGTAACTGCTTTTCTTAGATTTACATCATTTGTCATACATGAGCAATTATGAAGGTAACTTTTTAAATTATGGTTTTTTTTTTAAGATATAGCATAAAAGGGAGAGAAAGCTGTTTGTGACATTGCAAATTTTAATTTTGTAGTAAAACTACATTAAGAAAAGTCAAATCTAGAACCCAATATATTATACAAGGATTGCAAAAAAAAAAAAAAAAAAAAAAAAAAAATCTGCTATAAGTCGACTAATTTTTTTGTTACTTAATTTTATAATGTAAAATTTTAATTTTATCTTCATAAAACTGAAAAATAGATTTTATTTCCTGGTGTATTTTGCAATTATGAACTTTTGACCAAAATGTTTGAAGACCTTTGCTTTAATACGTGCCTATAATACAAATCTACTATATACAGATGTTTTGCTAATTCAGGTTATAATGTACCATTATTTACTTGCCAATAAAATATCTTGTTTAGCCTAATTGAATTTTACTTTTTTTTTTGTAAAAGAATTTTATGTACCTCAAAATTTTGAAATATAACAAAATAAATAGCTTAACAGTTAAAATATAACAATTTCAACATTTATGACACATCCTCATAAATAAATTTTTAATCCATCTTATAGTTTTATTTATTTTTTGTCATTCAAGCAGTTTGTTGCTTTTACTTATCTTGCTATCTATCATAATTAAAAAAATAATAACCTATTTTATGTTAATATTTTACTGAATGTGTGTGTTAAACCAATTTAATTTATAACAATTCTTTCAACTGGAACAATTTTAAATTTTAGTAAAGCTGCATACTTTTACTGGTATTCTTTTTTCTGTAATGTTAATTATTGTCTCTGGCGGCCAGACAGTAATGTGTTCTGCTGCCACTGTGTTCAAAATGGTGGTTACAATATGAAACGGGTTATGATTGGGAAGATTCATTTCAAGTAGGGGTATCTGACATAAGTTTTGCTTTACTTCATTCATGGTACCATTTTTTTTTTTTTTTTTTTTTTGCTGAAGAGGGCTAAAAAGAATAGCTGACCAGTTTTTTATGGTTTTGTCAATGTTAAACATGTCTCTTCAAATCAAGTATCTCACTTTCAATTGCTGTTGTTAAAAATAAACATTAACCTTATTCTTGAGAATGTCCTTTCAGTTTAACAAAACAAATTTTAAAATCTCATGTAAAATTGTGCATAGTATTGATGATTTCTGCTCTGAGATGGCAGCAGCTACATCGTAAAAGTACCTCTTCAGCAAGCTGTCGGAATTTACCATTAAAATAAATGTCAGTACTGGATATAACACGAAGGTTTGGATGACACTGGTTTTAGAAAAATTTGTTAATAACATTTTATTTTGAATTTGATAGGCCAGTTTTTGCAAAAACTTGTTTCTTGTAATTTACATCTTTAAATGTGATTTTATAATTTGCTTATGTAATGGTGTACAATACATTCATAACAAATCTAAATATAAAAATTATTAAGTATTTAAGAATATCAAACATACATTCTTCTATCATTTTTTCTGAAGAAATTATCCTCCAACTTTGTGTTTAACTGAAAAATTACAAATAAATTCTACTTAGTTCTAGTTCTATTATATATGCTTATTTATATTATGCTTTTAAAACTTATCAGTCATTCACAATAATTCTTTCTTAACAATTTGACCAGCAATAAATAACTCTTAGATAACAGGATTATAGTTAAACAGAATCAGTGAGATAATTTTTCTTTTAAATAGTAGGATTGCAGTTCTATTCCTATCGATAAATGCAACATTTTCACTTCGCTTTAATGGTTGATTTTAAAGCAAGGGTAGTTGGCAACTCTAATGGAAAATATGTTATGGAAATCTTTTTATTTTATTCAATTAGAAGCTATACTGCTCTAATAAGATCATTTAATTCCTTAAAAACTTTTTTGATTTAAATGAGTGTTTTATTATTCTCTTGATGTGATTGTAACTATAAGCATGTGTAATTTGTTAAAAATTGCATTATTTTCAGTTAAAAAAAAAAAACTGACGTTAAATTTGAAAATTTCAGTTGAAAATCTTTAAGAAAAATGTGTGTTAATTTAAAAACTAAAATTTTATTGTGCAGTGTAATTCTGTATTGATTTCATTTCATATAGATAAAAAAAAATTTTTTTAACAATATTTTGTAACTATTTTTATGGCTATTAAGTATGGTTGCAAAACTTAATAATATCTATTGCAAATGTTAAATAGCGATTTAAAGATATGTAATAGCTAAAAATATTAAGTGACAATTTTTTAGGCTTAAAATATTGATTTGCAATTTTTAAAAGAACAATTCAAAAAGCATGGATTAAAGTTCCTGAATAATGTCATTGATTACAAGTGAAAACTGATAATTTTCTTTTAAATGTGTACTTATTGCAATATTGTGTTCTCTTTTAAGTAATATGGGCAAGCAAACCGTCATCAGCCAAATGAAAAATAAACATCAAAAAGCTATTATAGGTAAAAAATGAATCAATCAGTATAAAATCACTTTAAGCCACCTGAAAAAAGTACTTTATTCAATAATAGTCCATCTTCAAACGGTTAAAATCAATCCTTGCAAATTTTCTTAAAATCTGAAAAGGTCACTAGGGCGAAAATTCTATGGACTTTGCACTGTGTAACAGGACACTCGTTATTTAGATCAAGTTTAAGAACTATACCCCTTTTAAAAATCAGTGATTGCTAAAAAAGAGGACTCTATAAAGGACAAAAATGGATTATTTCAGCATTTATGGACTTGCTCCATATTTTTTAACAAATATTTACAGTATTTAGTAATAGGATTTGATGAGGCACTAAACAAAATTTCACAAAAGCAACAAATGGATATAACGATTCGATTCTGTAATGACAAAAAATCAAACCGTTATAAGATACTTGAACTGTATTGATACTCATATTTTTACAGCATTCTTGTGCTAAAGATTTGCTGGAAATTTTCAAGAATGTTGTGGCATCCTTATATATCGATCTAAAGAAAAAAATAGTAAACATATCTATGGATAGACCCAATGCTAAATAATTGTCACAAGATAATTCTAAGTATTGGAACCTGTGGACTCCATACAATTCGTTGTGCCTTTAAGGATGGGATCAAGAACAAGTAATATAAAAAAACAAATTTTAAAGTCAATTCCTATTTTTTTTTTTTTTTTTTTTTTTTTTCCCCCACTATATTGCAGAAAGTCCTTTATAAATAATTTTCATTCATTTTTTTTAAGTTTATCTGGCGCTATCTATTGGTAGATACATGCAACTTAAATTAATTAATTAAATTTAATTAATGAATTAATATTTGAAAAAGCTGCATTAACATCAAGTGTCATCCACTACAAGTTCCAAAAAAATGTATTTGAACTTGAGTGGCTGAATAAAAAGTATTTTATGAACGATTGAAAATTTGAACAAGATATACACTCAAGAGCCAAAACATTATGACCACTTGTCAATAACGAGTTGATCCACCTTTGGCGCACAACACAGCTTCAACCCGCCTTTGCATGGATGCCACAAGTCCTTGGTAGATGGCCGGAGACAGATTGTATCAGATGTTTGAGCAACGGTCACGCAAATACGAGATATTGCGAATTGGTGGTCTTTGAATTCTGAGCTGCCGTCCCAGGACATCTCAAATGTGTTCTATCGAATTGACATCCGGTGAGTTAGGCGGCCAGGACATTAACTGGAATTCAGCATCTTGTTCCTGGAACCACTCCAACACAATTTTAGCCTTGTGACAAGGGGCGTTATCCTGTTGGAACATTCCATTTTAAGCTGGTAAAACAGAGGCCATGTAAGGGTGCAACTGGTCTGCAATGATGTTCAGATACCTTGTAGCATTCATGGTCTGCTCTACCACAACCACGGGTCCTAGAGACGTCCCCCAAAGCATAAGACCGCCACCACCGGCCTGTGTATGACCTACTGTACATTGAGGGACAACTGTTCGCCTGGAAAACGGCGTATCCTGACACGCCCATCGGCGTGAGGAATGACAAACCGTGATTCATCTGACCAGGCAACTCTCTCCCAATGATCCATGGACCAGTCACGATGTTCCCGGGCCCAGCGCAGGCGCAGTTGGCGATGACACTTGGTCAGCAAAGGCACACGAGTGGGACGTTTGCTGCGTAGCCCCATATCCAACAGTGTGCTCCGATACTATTCTACTTGGCCCAGCATTGTATTGGGCTGTCAGCTGAGCCATTGTCTGGCTCCGGTTTTGCTTCACCGAGACAGTCTCCGACGACCGTTTTCTTTGATAGCGTGTGGACGTCCAACACCATGTCGTCTACTGCTGGTTTCACCGTCATTCATCCATTTTGCATAAGTACTAACAACTGTAGATCGCGAACCCACGAGTCGTGCAGTTTCGGAAATACTTGTTCCGAGCCATTACAATCTGCCCTCTATCAAAGTCGCTTAGATCCGCAGCCTTTCCCATCACACACAGAAGTAAGTGGAAGAATGATTCTTCAGACTCTCCAGCAGCAGTTAAATACCACTTCCACCTGATCACGTGCCTTCCACGTCATCCAGGCGAGTTCATTGCAAAATGTAGTGGTGGTCATAATGTTTTGTGTGTATATAGGGAGAGTGTGAGCTAATAGAAGGAATTGAAAAAGGGATGGGAAATATTAGAATTTTTTAGATGCTTGTATTATTTATTAAAGATGTTCCAGCACGAAGAGCCAACCTCACGCATTACACAGGTTGCAAAATATTCCCCAAAATTGCTCTGTCCGATGGTTCGAAAACTTGGCAGTAGCTGGAAAAACTTTGGAATTTCTACTGCACATTGGCGAGTCACCTCTTAACAGATAAAAAATACTATATTAAATCTAAGAATTTTCTTCTAATTTCATTAAAGATAAGCTAATTTCATAAGAAGTACAAAAATAGCCGGTTTTTTTTTTTTTTTTTTTTTTTAATTTTATTTTTAGCTTTAATGAACCATTTCTAATTCTTTTCAAAGGGACAACCTTATGGTTCCCTTTCTGTATTCATCTTTGATGTTCCTGTTGCACAGAATTATGCAAAAATGTATCAAGCCTAACATTTTGGATGACAATGACTCCAATTTACAGAAAATTGATGTAATGGTGAAAGAAAATATATTGCCATACAAAAGTATAAATTTAAAACTTTTTCAGTTAAAGATCAATTAAAAAAGATAAAAGAATGTGAATCTATTGAAGCAAATTTATTTAGCAAAGTGAGTGCATTTTAAAAATATTCGAACTCTCTCTGTTAAATTCCCCATTAACCAAAGTGATATGTCTGGACCCAGTAGTTGCATGTAACATCAAAGCAGCTCTCAAACCATTATCCCTGTGTATTCAAATTTTAATGTCCTGTAATAGTTGTTTCATTTCAACAATAGCACACAAACTAAATTTTTATGTAAAAAAAAAAGGAATATATATATATTCATTTACTTAATGTGGTTGCAATTATTTGTATGGTATTTCGTTTGATGTGTATTATCAAAATTAATTTTTAAGAATTTCGGTATTATGCTATATCTTGGTAATTAATATTTATCCAATTTCTCGGAATAATTTAAAGTGTTACTTTTCTTTAAAGTCATTATTTTGTATGTCTTCCTTGAAACATATTGCAGTAGAATATATTATACAATTTTCTCAATCTCGAACGGTTTCATACGCATCCGACTATGCGCATATGGCGTTTTCCACTATGATAACTGTATTTTTATGTCATACAAAAAATCCCTGACAAGTCTTGTTTTTACCTTCACGTATCCAGGCCATAAAAAGCCACATTGATCGAAGAGTACGGCAAGATCAGTCCATGATGGAATAATTAAAAAGCATCATTGTAAAGGATCCTGATTATTGAGTTGAGCCACAACTATTTTTAGATAACGGAATTTTTGGCGCAGGTCAAGATTATGGAAATTGAAAACGGAGATGAGTAAGTTCTGCTAAGTATGAAATAACTGATGGAAATGAAAATAAAGAACTAATACTAAGAAATGCAAGACTTATTTTCCACCTTGCGTTCTGCCGCATAAAACTTTACTAACGATGGGGTTAAGGCTATAGAAACATTGCTTGAAACATGATGTACTGCAAAAATTAGGACTTTTGTGTGAAGAGCGCTCAACAAGATAAAACATTTTTCTAAAACTTAAAAGGATTAAATATTTACTTCTGTTATCTTATTTCAGACAATTATGTTACTATAATTCTTCAATTGATTCAATTATTGTTCAATTCAATTATTGTATAATTCTTCAATTGATTTGTTTTAAAATTTAATCATATTGTTAACGTAATTTTTATTTGAAAGTCCTGCGTCCCAATTTAGCTTATATGACGTTCTTTTGACGGACCATGGCTAACTAAATACAGGTTTTAATTATGGGAAATACTGGAGATCCTTTTTCTCTTTAGAATCGTTATTTGACGCTATTATTTGATTGCAACCCTCGCTGTCTACCTATAGGTGGATTTCCGTAACTTGATACTAAAGTTAATGTGATATATAGTAAGCCCTGGTACAGTGAACAAGACTTGTGTGTATAATTATTTTATACTTTCTTATAGTAACACTTTCGATTGAGCAGTATACCTTACTTCTCTCAAATTTTTTTTTTTTTTTTGAAAATGTGTTATGATTTAAGGTTTTAGTGATATGACAGAAATTTCTTGTTTTTCGATTTTCCGCAATATGATAAATTTTTTGAAGATATTTGTTAAATTCATTACTTTTTACAAGTTCTTAAATATTAATGCTATTAGTCACTGATAAAGTATACTTTTCATATTCGTAGTGTTTTTAAAATAACTTGTATAGTACCCAGGTTTCATGTGAATGTTGTGGAATTCTCGAAATTTCACCTGAAAAAATCCAAGGAATTTTACTTTGCCACCCTGTACAAGCGTTTTTTTTTTTTTATTGCCTAAACAATGCCATCTCAGCGAAAATATGGCGAGTGACGGAAGTAATTTTACAATACATTCTTCTTTTTGGAAAAAAAAAAAAAAAAAAAAAGAATAGGCGGCAGTATACCGGGTAGTATTCAATATTTAAAATTAACAATACTAATGAATACAATAAAAATCCGATAATTCAACCAAACTCATGATACTTATCTTAAAATTGCTACTACAGGCTTTCAGTCATAGTTTTAAAGAAAGGGCTTCAAAATGTAATAATTAAGAAATCGAACTTCATAGAAACTAGAAAACAACTAGATCTTGCTAATTATTCTGCAAGATGAAATACTAAGCTTAGTTAAAAACAATTTCATTAAATACATTCATTATATTTTCTTTAATTAGCATACTTAAGCACAACATTTTTAAAAAAATTTATTTAATGACCCGATATCATTTAATTTATAATGCCATGTCTACATAGAATGCAATTGTCAAGTTAACAATTTTTATTTAAATTGTATAAAAAATAGCGGAACATTGAGTTTTTTTTTTTTTTTCTTTTTAATTCTTAACAATATCTATCAAATTTCATTATTTGTAGACCCAATTAATTACCACATACAATTAAGCCAATAAAATTAATCTATATCATATATATATTGATATGTATGTATATTACATGACTTACTGTAATTCACAAACATGTTTTTGGTATGTAGATGGTCTAATTATATTTAACCATTTAAAATTTCCCAAGGTAATATCTTTTAAGCAGATTTTTTGTTATATCAATATTAGTACGTATATTTCTCTACAAATCAATATTCTTGACAGGAACGAATTTCATTTTAAAAACCCTGGAATTCTAATACTATTAATTACCCTCTTAAAATTAATTAAATCTAACATTTTCCAACAGCAAAACCATAATATTATGGTCACTTAAGTTATCTTTGCAGTGATTATTTATTACTACTTTTTTTTAATTTAAAATTTTCTAGCCAAATATTTTACTTCACATATTAATTTTAAAAATTTTGCAGTTTCCGTAAATCCTCCGTACTTTGGGCATTCTAATTGTTATTTTTTAATAAATAACTACTTTCGATCTTAAAAAATCTGTAATACAACATACAATTTGCGTATGCTTGTCGTTTCAATGGCGCAAAGCTCCATGGTGAGACAGGGAAACATGAGATGTTATTTTCTTTTTACGGGGTAGGATTGTCGGCTCTAAGCCCAAATGTTTTTAATTACATGATTCTTTTAAAAAGTAAAGATTAAAAATATATTATTCATTGCATAATTAAGATTAATATTAAAATTGAAATTTATAGATACACACAACATATTTAAACAAAACATGTTGATAGCAATTGAGATACTATTAAGAAATCCAAGAGGGGAGGGAGGGGGACAAGACTCATTAAGACAAGAAAAGGAAGCAACAAAATAATGTAAAATATTCTTTAATGATGAAACAGACAAATTAAAAATGAAATTTCTAAAAATTATTCTTTATCTTTAGGTTTTGGCCTGTATATGCCAACAACAACAGTGTGATCTCTTTCGTAGGGCTCAAGTGTTAATGATTCAAGGGGTTTCAGCTTCTCCTCTTCAAGATGTTTCATTTCGCCTGCAACTACAGCTTCGGGAGTTGCAGTTGAATCAATGCAATTTGCTTTTATGGAAATAACGAAGTGTCCCTCATCCTTGAGAAACTGCTGCGCATTAAGAGCAAGGATTCTAGCTTGGTCAGGCTGGGCAACATCAGAGAAGATTACATCAACCATACCAACAATCATTCTGTACCTAGCAGGATTTCTGGCATCTTCAATGATCGGTACAATGTTGGCTCTCTTTTGAGCCACCGTTAAAAGATCTCTTCCGGATCTGTTAGAAAATTCAACAGCATAAACAATACCGTCGGGACCAACAATATCGGAAACATGAGACACTGTGGTACCTGATGCAGCACCAAGGTAGAGAACATGAGATCCTCTTTTCATGTGTATGTCGGCGATGCCACCCATAACTGCTGCAGCTAATTTGGAACGGAATGGATTCCATGCTCTATATTCTTTTTTAGCGTTGTCCTCTTCAACAGTTATTCTTTTTTCATTATATACTGTATTGCCTGGAACAAGATTTAAAGTTAACAATGTGTCCTGAGCACCACGTGCAATGAAGACACCTTCATGCCTATGAGGCTCAATTACAGTTTTCTTTCCACCACGTCCTCCTCCTCCTCCACGGCCCCTGCCACCACCTCGACCACCTCCACGTCCGCCTCTAAATCCTCCACGGTCTCCTCCGCGACCACCTCTAAATCCACCACGGTCTCCTCCGCGTCCGCCTCTAAATCCACCCCGTCCACCTCTAAATCCACCGGTACCTCTACTTTGATATTTCACTAAAGAAGTAAAAATGTAATTAGTATGCATATACAGTAACTCCTAAAAATATTTATACACTTCAAATATACAGTTCAATAATTTTTCATATCTCTGGTTTTATTCAAATTCCCATGCTTTCATTGCCACATTGATTTTTATTTTTTTTATAAGAATGCGAAGTGGCAGAAAAAACATGACACTAAAGTGATCGTACATTGAAACATTTTCAAATAAACTTAATTTTTCTCCCCTTTTATCATAGCAGTAAATTAATTTGGTATATCACAAAATTTATCACATTCTACAGTGCAGTATTCGATTAAGCAAAAGAAGCATTTTGGGTTTCAATGGATAAATTGTACGGAGAGAAAAAAAAAGGAGGAAACTACTCCCAAGGAATTAATTGGATCAGTAAAACATGGTAGTGGAGGTGAATATAACATCAGGACTAGATTAATTTTATATTTATTGACAGAATAATCAATCATGCTTTATTTAAATATTTTTAATGATTAAAAAATTATCAACCCAAAATTTTAGCACTAGAAACAATTGTGCTTTTTAATACGCTTTTATTAGCTTCACCTGTATGTTTGTATGTATGTAACTGACTTTCCCCTGGAGTTCTGTTTCTCCTCATATACACTATTTAAACTGCAAAGAAAAATTTAATTTTGAAAATAAAACTCATTCTGAAATATTAATTTTTATTAATGGATAAAATAGTATTCCAATGATTTCTCAAAATGATAACGCTTTTCGGAACCTTATTTATTATGTTAAAATTAAATTTTAAAATGTCCAAGAATGAATAAAAATTGTTTTTAACAAAATTTTCAAAATATTATTTACAAGCCAGATACCAGTTATAATCCATAATTTGTTTTTTTTCCCCCAACGCAGCTGGCAAACAGACATGGACGTCTTTGGATGTCTATAAGGGCTGCACCGATGTTACTCACATTGCATTACCCAGGGGGCGCGTGTAACTTGATGGTAAGCCACGGACGCGGAGTAACAATGCCCCCGCAACGCTCTACGATCCTATTAGGACCGGGACCTACGGCTTAAAGTGGATTCCGAACAGCTACAACACCCATGGGCAAAGCCGGGATTTGAACTCGATACCTGTAGTACGCCAGAGCGCTAGCCATTCGGCCATCAGGCCCATAATATACAAAAAAAATTATTAAAAACATTTCAATAATTATTAAAAATTATATATATATATATATATATATATCTAAAATACATTTGTTCTACCAACTGATAACATGAAGAAAAAGCAATATATTCCCAACATAACTAATTAGAAGATAAAATAGAAGGTCAAGCCATTTATTCATAACAATGAAATTATACCAAGCTTTAAAAATGATAAAATCTAACTTAATAAAGAGCATCTAAAACATGATTTTTTTTTTATATTTATGAATATGTGTAGCTCTGGTTTCTCCAAGTGCTATTCAAATTCAGCTAAACATTTAGCAAGAAAGGAAAGTTAATTTATCATGGTGATGATATATTGCAAGTAAATAAGATCACTAGTAGTATTTTAAGCTGTGAATAAAGTTGAAAGAAAAGTGTTTGTAAAGTTATTTCATAGCACTTTTGTTGTTAATCAAGCGAGGATGTATTGATAATTATTGCCCAGCCATAGAAATGGCTTCCCCCCCTTAAAAGCGACTTTTTATAACAAATATGACTGCAATCAAGTAAAGATTATGTGTACCAATTACCAATATTCAGACCTTTGCTAATAGAATATTTCTAATAACTGCCAGAACGTGATAGTCACTAGAGGTAAAATTATTTCCTAAATGCCATATTATGCACTAGTACATGTGTAAAAATTAAACATAATATTAAGTGACCAAATGTTTGTATGATTTAATTTGGAACTTAAACCCTGCAGAAGTAGTGTTGTCATCATTATAAGATTTTTAATAATTAATGAAGCAATAAATCCGAAATTGCACCTTTACTAGTTTCAACAACTAGTTTCTTTCTTTTACTCTACGACAATACTAGCATACACATCCAACATATAATCGATTGAATGTAAAATAAAGAAAAGGCAATTATTGTTTTATGATTTATTCAACAATAGTTGGATCTATAACCAATTTATTTTACATATTCAAATTAAGCACGTTTCAGCAATTCTGGATAAACCACGGACAAGTTCCAACAACAAAAATATGTCACCAAACTTTTACAAAACAAGGACATGCTGTAAAGTTGAAACAGCTGTGTTCCATGGTCAAGATATATACAAGATTTGGATTCGAAATGCTTAGAATTTTGCGGAGATCTGATACAGTGTATGTCAAATTGCAGTATGATGTTACATAAAAATATAATACCAAAAGCTATCGGATGGCATAAAGCCAATGTTTACAAATTTATCAAGTTCTCAGTTGCAAAAACAGGTTTTAAAGGGATACAAAATCTGAATGAATTAAAAAACTTTTGGTTGTGCTATGACAATTTAGTATATGCCATGTACAGTTACTTGTGTAGCATACATATAGCACCATGTTTTTAATGATGGTTACAAAACTATTTGACAACAGAAATCTGAATTTAAAATATAAAAACAAATACATGTTTTTTGACTATTTAACAACAACAATTTAAGTGTTACTATTGCTGAAAAAGAAAAAAAAAAGCATCTACATTTGAAATCTGCAAAGATTAAAGAAGGAAAAAATTGTTTTAACATGAAATCCTTCTAATGAGGAAGAATAAATTTATTATTTCTGAAACCACAAGTTTATATATATGCATATTGAAATTTTAATTCAGCTTTTTTTTTTCTCCTTTTGCATATTTTGAGCTTGCACACAGGATAATTTAAAAATTAATATAGCTAGAATGCTGCAATATGTTAAGTATCTTAACTGTACACTGTTTTCAAGTACATCAATCTAATGGGGGGAAAAATTAGTTCGTGCAATATTTTTTTTTGGAAAAAGTAAATTTTTTGTAAAAATTTTTAAAAACTACTTTAATATTTCACTTGTAATAAATTAATGCATAGCACAAAGTTCATATACCTGGGAATTTATTATAGCAGTTTTTGTGTTTGATTTTTTTTTTTTTTTTTGTGAATGAAATCCTGCACACAACATTAAATTTTTTAAAAAAGAATTTATAATCAATTTTTTAAATTTCCAATATGATGTACTTCTCAGAAAACCAATGCCAAACAATTATAATTCTGGTATTAGATGGGAAAAAAATATAGTAAATCGAAAAAGTTGCATTTTTCTCTCTCAGTATAAATTAAAAGTTACCAAGACAGAAAGATATAGTAAAAATTGGTGCTTGTGTATGCATCTTTTATCTTTAGCAGATGTCTATAAATTTATATCAATGTCTCTATTGTAAATAAAATATATTTAGTCAACTTTAATAAACGATTTTATAAATTTGCATTACGTACAGAAACAATTTAAGAATATGAAAATAAGAATTATAAATAACATTACAAATTAAATTATTCTTATGAGAGGAATAATGTGATGCTGCTATCAAAGTAATTTATTTAAGAGCTCTTATTATTATTAGCACTATTAAATTATTGCGATTCACTATTCCAAGTTGGTTTATTATTTTTTAATAAATTTGCTTCTTCCTTAAATCTTTTTGTTCGATTAAATATGATAAATGAAATTAAATATGATTAAATATGATCAATTAAAACTTTGTGTATTAACAACCCCAAATCCAGACCTGAGTGTAGTTATCTGCTTTTGCTTCCAGTTTAGAAAAATTATTAGTAATATTTTCTTTACTTTCACTACACCTTTATTTCTATAAAAAGTCACGTCCGAATTAATCCGAGGCTCTTATACACTATACAAAAATGTTTTCATGAAATACGAAGCGCCATTTTATTTTTTGTATCATGCGTACCACGTTTCCTTTATTTCATTTCACTCAATATAAACATTACCATACTTGAAGACGAATTTCGGCGAACATTTTAAAGCATATAATTTATGAATTTATCTTCACTTATTATGTTACCATTCTACATTTGAATACATTTATAACAATAAAGCATGGCACTTAATTTCAATAAAAGAACAAAAAACGTTTCCGAAGATATATTTATTGGTTAAATATATCTTCGGGTTAAATATTAGTTAATTATAAGCACAATGAAATACCATCAATAGCTAACTGTATACATAAAAAAAAAATCACATTTTTTTAAGTTTTTGTAAAAAGTATAATTACCTCCACGAAAACCACCTTGATTGCCATCACCTCTTCCGCGAAATCCACCACCTCTAGATTGAAATGCAGGGGGTGCCATTTTCAAAATTTAATAACTGCAGATAATTCAACCAAATATATTAGGCACAAAAAGCCCAAACACGTGCCAATATTTGAACCGGTGCAGTGTAAAATGTGAAGATTGCAGCAGTTAATTTAATATAACGGTTGCAGTTAACATCTAGATTTTGAGGAGAAAAAAAAAAGTTTAATATAATGAAAACATAAAATGTTTTAGAATTTAATTCTATAACCAAATACAAAAACAATGAAAATTACATTTTTAAGCATCTTTTTTTCTGATATTTCAACTTTCTTACTTAAAATATTTTTATTTTTTATTCTTACCGAAAATGAACAACTGTACCGTAGTTGAGAAGCATCTAGTGAGCATACTGCAAATATCTGCAGCACCATATAATGAAACATTTAAATTCATTTATTTATTTGTATGTGTGTGTGTGTGTAAAGTTTGTGATTAGTAATTATAATTTTTTTTTACTTATATGATATGGTTAGAGTTTCTTTACACTCAAAAATAAAATTTCGATATTTTATTTATTATTAATTATTAATCATTTAGAAATACAGATTTCATTCACATATTTTTGATACAAACCTTATGGCATCTCTTAATATACACGGACAATTAATGAGAGAAAATCCTAAGTGAAATAAATAAAAATTTTAAGAAACTCTCAGAAGAAAATGTGGAGGATCACTCTAGAGCAGTGATTCACAAACTTTTTGAAGTCGGGGCGCATTTAAAATCCTACAAATAATTGTAAGCTTACTATATACAAATTTTTGAGAAATATTTATAATAATCAAGCCAAATATACAGAAAAAATAATTTCATAATAAAATGAAAGCTCGTTTCCTTACTTTTCATTCTTGTATTTAGGAGAAACATGAGCCTAATACAAAACTTTTGGAATAAACGCGATTTGACAGGTATTTTTTTAATAAAATTTACTCTCAGAACTTCTTGATGTAAGATTTTTCTTAATTTTTCTCCCGATGTTTTTGCCATCAAGAGCTTAAAAAAAAAATAAATAAATAAAATAGTTACGATAACATTTTCATTTTGTTATTTTACAAAAGATATAAGACCACTAACACGGCCTATCATAGAAGGGGATTTATCTGTTCAAATGACTACTCACAACTTTCATGTTAATTGCCATTAATCAAGATAGGTATTCAAAACGTTAAAAATGTTCCCACCTTTTTAAATATATTTAATTATTTGGAAAAAAAAAATGATTTACTTTTTGATCTCCATCAATAAAAAGAGCGAATAAGATATTATAATATCTTACTAAGATCTAATTTTGGTAATATCTGATGACTCATCAACTTGTAATGCAAAATTTGAACACTGAAATGTTGGATAATGTAATTACTGTATACATTTTTCTAGATAATAGAAGACATTTCTATAATACTTTTGCTAATTTTAGTAGGACAGAGGAATCTTGATTATTTGCATTGTTGCTTCATTTTCGAGCAATATCATGACCATTTTTCTTCATGCAGGCAAAGTGACTCATCTAAAGTAGGAGCATTCGTATTTTTTGCTATCAGTTGATATTCAGACTTAATAAGAAGCAATTTGAACTTCATCTGAAACAATCCTTATATTTTTAAAAGATTTTACTGCTTTTATTTGCTGTTTTGAAAATATCGAGAAAATACTTACAGATTTATCTTGTAAATTGCAGTGCAAAGTTTAAAAATGTTTGCTTAATTTAAAAATCAGTAATGATTTATTTGCCATGTTACATCAACATATTAAACATAACGGCAAAAGACAATCTTCACTTCCGGTTCAAGTGAAACCAAAACGGGAATGACTTTCCTTATATTTGAAGTAAACCGCGTTTTTACTTTCTCATTCGCACTTAATTTTTGTTCACTTTCAGAATCTGATTTTTCAATACTATGATCTTTTTTGAGAAATCTATCCATTTTTTTTAGTTGTATTCATCTAAAATTAAATAATATGGGCATAAGATTCCTTTAAAATACTTTCAAAATAAATAATATTTACAACAAGAATGCCATATACCCTATCACCTTCTCATAGATTTATATTCAGAGTGTCGACTTCACAAACTATTACTTTTAGACGATGAAATCTCAAAAGCTGCAGTAGAAAATTTTTTTTTAATATTGAAAATCACGTAGATGCAGCATTCCTAGTAACTAACCATGGAATTTACCTATTTTAATTTTTCGGGAACCTTCTTTAAAGTATTATCATTGTGAAGAAAAAAAGAGAAAAAGATTAGTTGTTTGTAATAGAACAGGTTTTTGAAAGGGAAAACTGACAAGAAAAAGAGTAACCATATTTATTTTTATATTTGGACATATGTTTCTCCGGATGGCATAGGGCCCACCCGGATTTCTCCTAGGACGCACCAGTGCTCCGTGGTGCACCCTTTGAGAATCACAGATCTGGAAAATCGTTCTTAAGGCTCGTGAAGCGCTGAACATTCACGCGGCAGGCAAGAAAATGTTTTCGACCTCGTCACAGAGAAACGTCAGAAATAGCATTGCGAGTGAAGTTCCGCTTCGAGTTGAAAGTTGGTCAACTCGGAGCGGTGCATTTCAAACCGGTTTCAGGCGAACGTGGGGAGGCTAGTGATTGGTCAACGCTTCACGCTTAAACGCCTCACGCCTCGGTGGGAACGAGCCTTTAAGCTGGATTCTCACACCCTTAGTGAGCAAAAGTACTCCCTGAGGAGCCTCTAGTCAAATTGCAGTATTTTCATGACCACCTTGGAAGCAAAATAGGAGTCTTACATTTGACAATATTCACGTTTTGAATTAAATACGATCATTCGCACATTCGCTGATAAAAAAATTATTATATGCCCATAAGGCCTTGAGATACTGTTCATAGCTCATTTCATTTCTTGTACTATCGTGAATTTTTTTAATAGACTGAATTCGTAAACTAATGATGTCAATATTTCACCATCAATATTTAACATGCTAAATTTTTTTTCTTCAAGAAAATACTGCTTGTTTAAGGAATCGTATAACAATTAAAGTATAAAAATAAGTATTCATTAGGGCAAAGGATACTTTTAGTATGTCCTTGTTTGTTTTATTTACTCTTTCTGATTATATCATCATATTTATTATCCATAGAATAACTATTAAAGTAAAGCAAGTACTAGTATAGTCTTTCTTGGTTGTTTAAAATGATAATCAATGTAGTTATTTATGCTGAGAGCTTTTAATTACATTGAATATTATTTTAGCTGAGCGCCCTTTAGAAAAATTATGTACAACAATATTTAAATATGTATCCGTTATATATATTGAATACCCAAGACATTCAAGGCACAAGTTATAAACTTTCCTAAGTTCTCAGCTGAAATTCTTCGACCTTATCAAATTCGAATGGCCTGCTATTCTCCTGCCAAAACAGATATTCCATTTTAACACGGTAACTCTGAACTTCTTGATGCCCATCGAGCTGCTTAAAGAAATTAATAGCATTTCCAAAACTGTTTGAAGCACTTCCAGTAATGGAAAGAATCAACAACAACTTAGAAAAATTCAGCATGTACATGAAGGCTTTTTCGGAAGCCTCTACTTATAAATCTAATTAATGCCTTATTTAAAAAATGATCTTGTTTTAATTTCCTGGAACACTAATTTTATTAGTAATAAGAAACTTAAAAGCTTTATGATAACTAAAACTTAATAGCTTTATGATTCATCATAAGCCGTATATTATATTAGTACAAGAAACCTTTCTTAATGCTAATAGAAACTCCAATATTGATAACGATTGCTTCAGAAATAATAGGAATATTCTCCTTTATTTTCAGGCTTCTAGTGGTATCGCTATTTTTGTGAAGCATTCTATTCTTCATCGTCATATTCTAACTCCCTCTCTTTAAGTTGCATCGTAGCTACTATTATTTCATTAGATTCGCCTAACCAGGAACCAGTTATTATAGTTTCTATTTACATCACATTCCCCCCCCGATAACTTTCTTTTTTAGAGTAGAAAATTTGATTTAGCTAAGTCCAAATGTTATTTTATGTAATTTATTACTAAACACACAAATTGAAATTGCAATCATAATTTTACAAGAGGAATAATTTTTTTTTAATTTCTGTAATCTTACAATGACTGAAATTTAAATACTCGCATTCATACACATTTTGCCGCTTAAACTCTAGATCTTGCTGTAACAAAACAAAAAAAAAAAAAAAAAAAAAATTCTTATATGTCCGAAATCTTTGCTTTATCAAAGCTTAGTTCCGATCACAATCCGATTTAAAAAAAAAAAAATCTATTTTAATTTTCTGTATGAAACTCAGCACAACTATCAAATCTCTAAAATAAAATGTGTTAATTTTATTAATTCATTCGGAAATTCCGTTAACTTGCCTATCCCTTCTATCTTAACCAAGAAAGATTTAGATAATGAACTGAATAATTTTATCGATTATATTGCTAATGCCTATCATGATTTTTCTAAAACTTTTCCTAACCCTAATAATGAATGGATTCTTCCTAATGTTAAAAAACTTACAAAATTTCGTAACAAAATAACAAAGCACCGGGAAGCAAGGGAATTAAACTTTAACAAGAACCTCAAAATTGCTTTTAAGAATTATTGTGACGAAATTTGGTAAGAAAAATCTGTGGAATTAAAATGAAGATGGTCCTCTTTGGTGGTTCGCTAAAGATCTTAAAAATATTAGTATTAAATGCTCACTTAAGTGGTCCCATGTACAGCTAGCTCTGATAAGGATAAAGCTGAGGTAATCACAAATAAGCTTGAAAAACAATTCGAATTAACTAATTTTTAGAACTCTGCGATAGACAATACTGGTAATTACACCCTCTAGAATTTTCATTTAATTCATCAGGACGATAATATTTTGCGAACATAATAAAAAACTTTAAAATCAAAGAGGCTCCCGGTTTTGACGCTATAACAAATAATATAATTAAACAATTTCTTCAAATAGATTGCTATTATTTTCTTTTGCAATCTCATCAATAAAATATCAGAACTTAAATTATTTTTCTTCTGCATGGGAAACGGCAGCCATCATTCCTATTTTAAAACAAGGCAAAGGGCAATGGGCTTCTCGCCAGTCAATCGCCCTGTTTCTTTATTCCTTTCTTTAAGTAAAATTGCAGAATCTATTATTTACAATAAATTACATTCTTTCACCTCGGACAACAACATTCTAATCCTGAATAATTTGATTTTCATAAAAAACATATCCACAACTCATTCATTAATTGCTCCGTGTTACAAAATATATCATAGAAGGCTTTTAAAATAGGTAATGCGCAGGTGTGGTTTTCCTTGATATTCAGAAAGCTTCGATAGAATTTGGATAAAAGGCTTAATTTCTAAACTTATCATTCTAAATTTCCGCCTTTGCTTATTAAATTAATTCAGTCTTACATTTACGTTAGAAAATTTTCTGTTCAAATAAATAAAATCCACTGGACTTTTAACTAGACTCTAAGAAAAAAACTTTATTTTCATTAATAAAAATTCTAATATGAAAAAAAAAGTAATAAAATTCTTTTATACATGGCTATTCTTCGTCCAATAATTACTTATGCTGCTAAATCTAATTTAAAAACCATCGAAACGCTTCAAATTGAATAATAATAAAAAAAATAATAATAATAAAAAAATAAATAAATTTAAAAAAATAACACCGATTATTTTAATTTTCTGTGAAATTGCTGATTTCAATAAAACGCTATTATAATCTAAAGTTAAAATTATTTATGTAATCTTTATCTTTAATTATTTTTTTTATGCAACTGTAGACCCAGGTTCACTTGTATACCACGAATAGCTCATTGGTGATGAAGAGTGGATATTGCCTTTCAGGAAGGATTTTCAAGTGCAACTGGCCCACATTTGCGTTGTGGTATGAGAGAAAACCAGTAGAACTCCCATCTGGCAATCTAACAACCCAAATTTCCTCAAGTCTGAAAGTAGCGACTACAAGGGATGCTGCCAGAAAATTTGAAGTTCAGCCCTATTGCATTCTAGTTGCACATATTACAACTAGTTTCAGGGTAGGCATCCTTACTATTAGAAATTATTTATGTTAAAGGGAAAAAAAAATCATTAGAAAGATTTATAATAAATTATTATTGAAATAGGAATTTAAAAGGGAACTTATTTATTTGACTGAATTATTTTTAAATGATTAAATAATTTTTAACTACAGTTCTTTTACAGTAATTTTTTATAGAAAATTTATTGTTTCTTTTATATAAGTCTTTTTATAAACGAATGATTTTATGGATTAAAAATAATTTTCTTGAACTAAAGAAAATAAAGAATAAAAGGCAATAAGAAAAATAAAAGAAAAAGAAAACTTCCTTTTAACCGATGTTTTTTTAAAAATTTATTTATTGTAAAGCATATTTTATTTCACTTCATTTTTTAAACTAAAGCGATAAATAATAATAATAAAATAACATTATATTCCTTTTAGTTCCCTAATGATTCAAGAGATGGCGCCACAAGTCTAGTTGCCTTAATTTCTATGTCGACTGTTTTTAAACGAAGATTATCAGATAAAGAATTCGATACTTTACTTCGATACTCAAATCAAAAGACGTAGAGTGTGAGTAGAACTTTTTGAATCTGAGGCAGGGTAGTTAATTAATTCAAAAGTATTTTACACTGACAGGTGTGTACGTAAATGCAGAAACTTACACTCTCCTAGCGCTTTTAAAACCTATGATTTCTGTAATTCTTTTTTCTCTGTGTGGGGTCTCTTTATAATCGCTACTCTAAGGTTTTCAAATTTTTTTAATCTTTTAATTCTTATCATTAAAATTTTTTAATGTTCAACTTATTTTGAAAATTATGTACAATGGACCTCTAATTGTTTTCTTTCAAAATTTTTTGATAATTTCTTTAATAATATTTAATTTTTATAAAAAAATTCCGTTGATGTTGTTCTAATCTATTTATTTTAACTTTAAATTATATTTAATTTTTAATCGCTAATTGCTTAGTTAAATGATTTATTTTTTATTAATTATTAAATGGAGTGTTAAGTGGCATTCACGCCATGGCTATCAGGTGTAAAGTCTGAACAATTATAAGCCTTAAATGTGGCTCAATGAGGCTTAAGATTGGTGAACGATTATCGCTTTGGTGTGAATGCGGCTTAAGTGGCTTTTCATACCGCATAGGTACTGCTAAAGGAAACGTCTGTTAGTGTTGCCCAGTCAATCTTTCAAGAAAATCTGACAATATTTTATAAAAATTATCTATTATATATATTTTTAAACGAGATTGACATGTATCGAAGTGGCCTGCTGTCTGTGTATATTCGGATTAGGATGGACAAGAATAAATACCGAAAAATTTACTGAGCAGAGGTGGGATAAAGGAAACCCAAAAGGTAATTGAAATTACAAGGTTTGCATAAGAATATTTGAAACCACTGCAAAAGTAGTCCTGACATTGAAAAGATTAGGAAAACTCAGTCTGCTCAAAATATTTAAAATTTACCAAACTCCATAAAATGAAAAGGCCAGTAAACAATAGTTACATAATAGCAAACATGACCTGGCGTCTTCCTTTTTTAGAAAATATAATCAATTTTATTTTGTTGGGGTTTTTTTGTTGAAAAATAAGATAAAACAAGTAACATAAATTTTTTTTTTTTTTTAAAGTCAATTCCTACTTTGTGAATTGTGTGAGCTAATAGAAGGAATTGAATAAAAGTGAACACAACAAAAATTAGAATTGTAAAACTACATTAACTATTTTTTTACCCATGAGATTATAGGTATTCTTTTGGGGAGAGTTGATCCGTGGCTTCCTGGACGACTTTTAAAGTTTCTTATTGGTTCATTTATTCTTATTTTTTAAATTTCTTTCACGAGCTAATTATAAAATAATTTTCTTTTCTTTTTTTTTTTCTTTTTTCTTTTTTGAGTAATTATTAAATAATTTTATGGGTAACCTTTATATCGGACAGTCGATTATGTATATATATATATATATAAACTCATGTTTGTGAAAATTGCAACACCATGAAGGAATCGTCATTATTAAATGTGTATGTTCGACATTGAACATATAATTAGCAATTTAACTTTTTTTTTTTCATTTCAATTAGAATAACTGAAACGGTTTATTTTGTAGAAATAATCATTATCTCAAGTTTTGTTTTTTATTACGAAAATTTGAATTGATTTCATTGGGTTTTGATTCATAGTCGAAATTGATACATGTCTCATTAAAGAAACAGCTACATATTGATATGGTATACTATAAGTTGTTCTATCGTGATGGGTGATAGACTACAAGCTAAGAAATGTCTACTCTAATGAGAAGTGAGGGAAACTGACCTCCTCCCTTGACGGATTGTTTTAAAAGGAGTTTTTTTTTTTTGTGCGACGATCAGAAGTGTTGTTTTTCTTCTTTTTAATTGAATATGCCAGAGTTTCTCTCTTTTTACAAAATGAGCCCCTTATGGTTTCGTGAATCAAGCCGTGTGATATTTAAGGTCTGCCTCAGGCCAATTAGATTCGACGTAGACTCGAGACCTCTGGAAATCTCCGAATTTGCAGTGAACAGCACTTGTGTATCTAATTTATATCCTTAATTTTCATTTTTTGTATATATATATATATATATTAAATTCATTATATATTATATTATTGCATATATATATATATATATATATATATTCAATTCATTATATATTATATTATTGTATATATATATAAACTCATGTTTGTGAAAATTGCAACACCATGAAGGAATCGTCATAATTGAATGAAATTTAATACACAGTTGAGTGGTAGTGGTACAAATAAATGATTAAATGTTCAAAGCAAACAATAACAAGAGATCGGAATCAGTATTTTGTGTAGCCACCACGCGCCTCAATATGTGCTGCTACTACTAATTTTGAATGTCTGCCTGAGGAAGAGCATTCCATATTGTTTGTATGCGCACCCAAAGTTCGTCTGCAGAAGCAAGAGGACGAGGATCACGAGCGAGACGCCGACCAACGAAATCCCACACATGTTCAATCGGCGACATATCCGGGGAATACGCAGGCCAAGGAAGAAGCTGTACCTGCCGCGTTGCAAAGAAGGATTGAACAGTCCTAGCGATATGAGGGCGGGCATTGTCCTGTTGAAATACAGCGCCTTGCAAGCTTTGAAGGAAGGGAACAGCTTGGGGCTGTAGAACTTCACTGATGTACCGGTTGCTGTTCAGATTGCCCACAATTCTTAGCAATTGAGATCGTCCATGATATGCTATGGCACCCCAGACCATAACTCCGGGTGTTCGTCCACTGTGGCGTTCGATAATGCACTCCAGAAGGTGGCGTTCACCGGCATAGTGTCTGACACGAATGCGGCCATCATGATACCACAAATTAAAGCGGGATTCGTCAGAAAACACGACTTGCTGCCAATCAACACGCCAGTTTGTATGCTGAGCGGCCCATTGTAGCCGCAGGCGGCGATGGTTTAGAGTGAAAGGAATCCTGTATAAAGGAGTCCTTGCGCGCAGTCCACGCTGCAGCAGACGCCTACGAATTGATGAAGCACACAATGAAACACCTGTAGCTAGTGACCACTGTACTGCCAATTGTCTAGAGGAAGCTGTACGGTCCGTCAGCGCCATGCGGACCAAGTGTCTATCATCGCGAGCTGACGTCACATTTCGGGGTCCACTCCCGGATTTCCGAGTTGTCCGACACTCGTCCGTCCACTGCTTCCAAAGATGCATCACTGTGCTGCTGTTATGCTGCACACGAGCGGCTACTGCACGATAAGACAATCCAGCTTCACGAAGGCTGATGATTCTTCCCCGTTTAAACTCTGTAAGTTGTTCAAATCTCGCTCTCTTTCGTTGAAGAGGCATAAGTAACGATTGAGCTAATGTTTACTACTAGTAGATAACCACCGATAACCACCGATAACCATACACGCCTCGCTACAGCCGTCTGTTTATTCAGATCTATCCGCCGTTCAGAGGGCGCTGCTCAGCATATGCATGCGCTACGGATTTGAAATTCTAATCATTTGCATATCATGCGCTAATTTGCATTTCCTGAAAATTTCAGGTCACTCGCGTAAGTCCTTCATGGTGTTGCAATTTTCACAAACATGAGTTTATATAATAATTATTATTTAGTTCACTAAAAATAATGAGGATTCACATTAAATGCGTGTCCTGTTTCAAGTATTTAAAGTTGTCGCATTCATAGTTTTCTTAAAAAGTTGATTTTTTGAAGAGTTCCGATTAAATTAATGAAAGAATTCTAAGAAAAAAAAAATCCTTATAGAAAGCATGACAGTTTTTCGATTAAAAAGATGCATGCACTTAAAATACAGTGACTGCATGATTACTAAATACATATATATATATATTTCTTTTAAATTCTCACGAGGAATTTTAAAAACTAATGTTTTTAAACCCCTTGTTTATTTATTATTTTTTTTCTTTTACAGATAATATAATAATATTTTTATTTACACTATTAATATCCAATAATTTGGCTCGGAACTCATATACATGCATATAACAGGTGGGCTGAAATGTTTCTAGGCTGACACATAGATGGCACTACTAATATTAAATCCATATGATTTGTAGTTAGCCATATCCTTCAAAAGACACGTGTATAAATTTAACAGCTGTTGCACTATTAGTATGTGAGTTATAAGATTTTTAGTGAAGCAACTTTTGTTAGTTTGAAAAAATGGATAAAAAGGAATTTTCGTGTGTTAATAAAGCATTGCTTTTTGGCAAAAAAAAAAAAAAAAAAAAAAAATACTTTTGAAGCCAAGACTTGGCTTGATAAACATTATTCGAACTTTGCACCAGGAAAATCAACCGTAGAGAAGTGGTTTGCTAAATTTAAACGAGGCGAAATGAGCATCGAGGACGACGCACGCAGCGGACGTCCCGAAGAAGCTGTTACCGACGAAAGCATCAAAAAAGTCTGCAAAATAATTTCTGATAACCGTAAAGTGAAGTTGATTGAGATAGCTGAGACCCTAAAGATATCAAAGGAACGTGTTGGACATATCGTGAATGAATATTTGGATATGCGAAAGCTCTGTTCAAAGTGGGGTGCCGAGAGAGCTCACAATCGACCCAAAACAATAACGAATTGAGGATTCTAAGCAGTGTTTGGAGTTGTTCAATCGTAATAAACCCGAATTTTTGCGTCGATATGTGACAATGGATGAAACATGGCTCCATAATCTCACACGACATCAGTCGACAGTCAGCCGAGTGGACTGCACGTGATGAACACTATAAATGCTATAACTGACATACTATTAGTGCAACAGCTGTCAAATTTATACATATGTCTTTCGAAGGTTAGGGCTAACCAAAAATCATATGGATTTAATACTAGTAGCGCCATCTATCAGTCAGCCTATGAGCATTTCAGCCCACCTGTTATACACTGAAGTGACAAAAGTCATGGGATACCTCTTAATATCGTGTCGCCCCTCCTTTCGCCCGGTGAAGTGCAGCAACTCGACGTGGCATGGACTCAACAAGTCGTTGGAAGTCTTCTGCAGGAATATTGAGCCATGCTGTCTCGATAAACGTCCATAATTGTGAAAGAGTTGATGGTGCAGGATTTTGGGCACGAACAGACCTCTCGATGATGTCCCATAAATGCTCGATGGGATTCATGTCGGGCGATCTAGGTGGCCAGATCATTCGTTGGAATTGTCCAGAATGTTCTTCAAACCAATCGCGAACAGTTGTGGCCCGGTGACATGGCGCATTGTCATCCATAAAAATCCCATCGTTGTTTGGGTACATGAAGTCCATGAATGGCTGCAAGTGATCTCCAAGTAGCTGAACATAAGCATTTCCAGTCAATGTTCGGTCCAGTCGCACCAGAGGACCAAGTCCATGCCATGAAAAACAGCCCACACCATTACGGAGCCACCACCAGCTTGAACAGTGCCTTGCTGACAGTTTGGGTCCATGGCTTAGTGGGGTCTGCGCCACACTCGAACCCTACCATCAGCTCTTACCAACTGAAATCGTGACTCATCGGACCAGGCCACGGTTTTCCATTCATCTAGGGACCAACCGATATGCTTACGTGCCCACGAGAGTCGCTGCAAGCGATGTCGTTCTGTCAGTAAAGGCACTCGAGTCGGTCTTCTGCTGGAATAGCCCAAGAAAGGCAAATTTCTCCTCACAGTTCTAACAGACAAGCCCCTTGTACGTCCCACATTGATTTCTGCGGTTATTTGACGCAGTGTTGCTTGTCTGTTAGAATTTACGACTCTTTGCAAACGTCGCCGGTCTCGGTCGTTAAGTGCAGGCGGTCGACCACTGCGCTGTCCATGGTGGGATGTTATGCCTGAAATTTCATACTCTCGGCACACTCTTGACACAGTGGATCTGGGAATGTTGAATTCCCTAACGGTTTCCGAAATGGCATGACCCATGCGTCTAGCTCCAACTAACATTCCGCGTTCAAAGTCTGTTAATTCCCGTCGTGCGGTCATCATCACGTCAAAACCTCTTCACATGAATAACTTGAACAGAAATGAAAGCTCTGCGAAAGCACTGCGCATTTATACCTGTTCTACGCGATGCTACTGCCATCTGAAAATTTGCATATTGCTATCCCATGACTTTTGTCACTTCAGTGTATATATATATATATATATTCCGATACTCATTGTGATTTATATTCAAATATTTCGTGCTCTTTTTTTCTCAAAAAAAAAAAAAAAAAATTTGTGGTAAAAATTCAATAATAGGAAAGATGAACTTGATAGTGTGGAGAAAAGTTGCATTGCATACGAATGACAATTTAAAATTTAAATCGCATAGCTGAAGTGGAATCAAAGCATTTTATATCGAAAGTTGAAGGTGGAACGGAAAAGCGGTGTAAAATACAAATAGTTTAAGGTACGGGGTTTTTTCCTAATATTATCATATCTAGAGATTAACATGCAGAAGGGAAGTGGAAGAAGGGTCTTTATTTATAGTTTTAACAATTAAAACTACAACTTTAGCTTTCAACTTTTTTATTTTATTATTCCGTGTTACCCCTATTAAAAACATAACATGAGAATCCAGATAAAGTTGTCAGTTATTTTGTGTTTTTAGTGTATGATGCTTTTCCTTTGACCCTCATCACGCCATGTAACCAGGGGTTACTCTATTTAAAATAAAAAATAATATTAAAAAAAAAAATTGTTTTAAGTCAATTCCTACTTTTTTTACACTCTATTGCAGAAAGTCCTTTATAAATAATTTTCATTCATTTTTTTTAAGTTTATCTGGTGCCATCTATTGGTAGATACATGCAACTTAAATCTAAAAAAAAACTAAAATTAATGAATTAATATTTGAAAAAACTGTATTAACATCCAGTGTCCTCCACTACAAGTCCAAAAAATGTATTTGAACTTGAGTGGATGAATAAGAAGTATTTTATGAACGATTGAAAATTTTAACAAGATATGTATAGGGAGAGCGTGAGCTAATAGAAGGAATTGAAATAAAAAATAAATAATCCGTCTCAGACCAGACTTATGGTACGCATAAGCCGTCTTAACTCCGTGGGTCTGTGGTTTTGCTGATTCCCCGAAATAAGAGAATGAGAAAATAAGTTGGCATTTTCTAGTTTAGTAAGACATTTCCGCCTTTTAAGCACTCTTCAATTACGTCGGAACACACAAAGCTTACTTTCTGAGGGGTTGGCAGAACGGTAAATCATCGGCAACGTTGACCCCACCTTATCTATTTACTGGCCACAATAGGTATGTTTGTTATCAATGAACACTGAATGGTAGGCATGTTTGTTATTGAATACTGAATACTGAATGGTAGGTATGTTTGTTATCAATGAAACGAGCAGGTAAATCTTACAACTCCATTTACAACCCCTTATTTTTAAGTCGTCCCCTAATACAAGGGTGGACCATCTCCGGCCCCGCCGGAAGCTTCTGTCCGGCCCGCGGATAAAATTTTAATTTGCCAGTCCGAGGCAAATTAAAAGAAATATATATTTATATATTATACATCCATTTCCTTTTCTACTTCGATTAAATATTATTTTTTTATTAAAAATATTATTATTTTTATTATTATTATTTTTATCTCAATTCTCGAGGTTAAATTCAACACCCTCAAGTAAATGAAGAGGAGCTTATGCATTATGAAGATAGCTTGAAAAAACAGCATTTTGAGTTCGAATGCAGATTTCAAGATTTCAGTGCCATTCAAACAGAATTGGATTTTTTTACCATGTCTTTCAACGTAAATTGTGAAGCAGCGAGGTCAGATTTGCAGGTTGAATTAATTGAGTTCCAATCAAACAATCATCTCAAGCAGTTGTTTCTAAATATTCCAAAGTTAGAGTTTTACAAATCATTAGCGGAAGTAAGTTTCCCAAATTTAATATTTCACGGCCAGAAAATCAGTGCTATGTTTGCTTCGGCTTATGTATGTGAACAAGTGTTTTCAACTGTGAACCTCAGAAAGAATTATTTCAGAAGTAGACTGACAGATGAGTATTCAGCCTCGTTCCTTAGAATCAGTATATCTCACTTCGAACCTCAATATAAGGGACTTTTAAAAATGAAATCACAATTTCATTCATCTCATTAACATATTTAAATTGTAATACTTGTATACTGCTTTTAAAATTTTAGAAAAATTTATCTTGGCCCGCGAAACATTTTTTTTCGGATTTTTGGCCCACGACCGAAAAAATTTGCCTAATAGGTGAGATGGAAACAGCGGTGGAGTCTTGTAGCTTGAATCTTTCAGACGACAGTAGGATATCCATATTCGATAACAGGTCAAATACCCTTGTTTATCTCTTTTTACGATACCGAAGCTCTTTCCGTATCTAAAATAAAGGGTGATTGCTTTTATTTCAAATACTAGAATTCGAGATCCTAGCATTGGAATGTAGATATAATATTGTAAAACTTACTCTTAAGGCAAGAGTTAGCCAACATGGACGCTGGCTAAAGAAAATCGCAAACCTTAATGGAATACTCAATATTTTAAATTATTGTAAATTTACAATGTTGCCAATATTATTAAAACGTCATAATATATATGATTTTGATTCTTTTTTTTCTTAATAATAGTAAATAACAAGAGATCGAAATGTAAAATTTAAGTAGAATTGAAAAAGAAGGTTTTTAAACATGAATAATAAATTGGTCTGAAGGTAAAAAAAATAATAATAACTTGGCCGTGAAAACGATCGGCGAATTTAAAAGGCATTAAAATTAACACATATCAACGCTTTTCTGTTTGAAACTCTAAACTCAATTGATTAAAATCAAAGCTATTACTTATACTATTCAATGCTGAAGCTGTGAAGAACAGTTAAAATTAACCACTAATATAGACTGCTTCCTTTCCGAAGAGTCGAATTCCGCCAACCCTGAAATTAACGCTATTCCTTGTGATATCTAGCACCGAAGTTGTGTACCAGCGTTAAAATTAACCGTTAATTGTTCCTTTCGTCAATTGGCATTGGTCACTAATTCTCCTCAACGTAGTTAAATTAACAACTACGTTAATATTAACACTGGCGTAATAAATAATGCAATAAAAATTAATATAACATAATGAATATGTAAATAAAACAATTGATGCAAGATTTAACAATTTAATAAGTGTTATGTAGTAACCAAATACCAAAAAATATATATTTATTTTTTATTCATTCCTAAATTATTTGTTGACAAATAGGTATTGATCCAAATAGCCTTGTTCATTTTTAATGTATCATCTAACAACAACTGCATCTATTTTGTTGAACGCAGTTTTAAAATGGATCATGTTTAAACCAATACATATCGTGGAGATAAAAATAATAACGAAAGACGGGGATCCTGCATTTATACAGGCACGTTATTAATTAAAGAATCTCTACTTCTAGAGAGCAATAAAATAGAAGGCATTGAATAAAATATTTAAATGTCTACTTTTTATTTTATTAAATTATAGCTGGATAGTGTTCCTTATTTTATTCTTGCATCAAAAGCTAAAAATATTTTTTAAAGAAAATATTTAAAAAAAAAAGATTATAATTTTTAAATAAAATGGTGAGACAAGCTGAAAGAAAATAGATGGTGGGCCATGATCTGTGTATCTCTTATCTAAGGTTTCGTCATAAAAAAGAACTAAAATAATTAAAAGCGGCAAGTTGAAAGGACTAAAATGATAAAAATGAAACACGAAATAAATAAATATCAAACATTGAATAGAATTAAGTATATTAAATCTGAGATTTTAAATAAAAAAAAAAGAAACGTATAAAAGTTAAACAATAAGTAATCCGATCCCAAAACGCGGGGTCTGAAATTCGACAAGTGAAGGTGAACCGGAAGCTCATGCGTTTGTATCGACGATACGTACAAAAATCTATAAGTTGGAAAGTCCTTCCTTAATTTAAGACGAGGAGAGGAGGGTGCGAATCTCATTGATGCAATCTCTGCTCTTTTAAATTGCAGTGGCACAAATTAGTTGCATTGGCGCCCCCTGATAGGTGGCCTAATGGCCAGTTAGCTAGCGCTCTGCATTTGATTCCACAGGCTTCAGGTTCGAATCCTGGCGGTGGTGTGGATGTTTGTTAGTGGTTCGGAATCCACATTAAATTGTAAGTTCCGGTCTAATTAGTCTAAAGGGAGCCTGATGGCCGAGTGACTAGCACTCTGGCTCTCGGTGCTGCGGTTCAGGTTTCGGATTCGTGTCCCGGCTTTGCCATGGATGTTTGTAGAGATTCGGAATTCACTTAAATCAAACCAACACCCCCACCTCCTTAATGCACCCTAGGTAATGCTTGTAATGCTACATTAAAATATTTTAATGGCGAACGACCTCGGGTTAAAATACCGATATCTGAAAATAACAATACATTTTTTTTTCTTCTAATGTAAAGTATATTTATAGATTCACTATTTACACATATGAATCACATTATTTCATTAAATGCTAATTCAGAAATATTTCAAAATGTTTTCTTATATATGTTAAAAACACTTAATCGGATAATTTATTTTTAATAAAAAAATTGATTATGAATAGCATTTTAATTGACAAGAAACCACATGAAAAAAAAATTGCTTTTTTAAAATTATTTTAGGATAATAAATAATTGAACAGCTCAATTAAATGAACGTTAAAGCTTAACTCTAAAATGAATGACGCCTTTAGATAGCATTCGTGGTGTTTTCATTAAAAATCATGCTATAGAAAACACATAAAGTATTATTAAATAAATGTAACTACTGCACGCGAAGAGTTTCAAATTGAATCATACAAAAGCGATGGAGTTACTATCCGACATTTCCAATTTCAGGGAAGATAATGAAAGCAGAAACGCTTATGTGGTCGCTGCCAACATTAATTGAGAGAAAATCGTGAATACCATAAGTGACTCACTTCCATACCAGTGCAGACGAAAGCCGTTGATTATTTGCTGAGTGCTTTTTTTTTTGTCAAAATGGCTCTACGTCATTCAACCCCTCCCTGTTGATGACACTACAGTGCCCTAGTGCCCTATAGGGCATTTAATAGTAATGAATATGCTCCCAATATGCTCGTAATAAATTTATTGTAATCTTGTATGTTATCTCTGACCGGCCAGTAAGCTGATGGAAGAGTGGATAAGACCTACAATTCTTGTAAATATTTTCCCTTCTTATTACCAGTATTGGGTCCAACGACTTCCATATGGCTTCATATGGAGGCTGCTAAGTAGTTTCTCAATTTTCGTGATGCGTTGTGACGAGTAAAAATTAGAATCTTTCTCAAGGTTTCATATAGTTGTTTTTACGTGTTTGTAGAGCTGCAACTATGTTGTTAAATAATAATAAAAAAAAAATACATTAAATGACAATGAAATTAAATATCTAGGACATAATTCATTAACGAACATTAGTATGGAAATTCTAGATTGTTTTTCCAAAAGAAACTTATTAAGCTTATTATATACGCTTGCTATTAATTTTTAGGATTTGTAAGCCTTCATCAGTTAGCTGATGTAGATGATCGGTTTCTTCTAATGCTTTTGTAAGAAATAAGTTATTAAGCTTATTATAAACATTTGCCATTATTTTTTAGGATTTGTTAGCCTTCATCAGTTAGCTGATGTAGATGATTGACCTCTTCTAATGCTTTTGTAAGAAATAGTTTATTAAGCTTATTATACACATTTGCTATTATTTTTTAGGATTTGTAAGCCTTCATCACTTAGCTGATGTAGAGGATCGGTTTCTTCTAATACTTTTGTAAGAAATAGATTATTAAGCTTATTATAAACAATTGCTATTAATTTTTAGGATTTGTAAGCCTTCTGTAGTAGCTGACTGATGTAGATGATTGCCTTCTTCTAATGTTTTTGTAAGAAATAAGTTTGATACATTTATTTATTGAAAAAAAATTCTCCCTTGGAAGTTTTTGATTACATCTTTATGTAACAAAGCTATTTTCAAACATTTCACTTCTTTTCAAGAAAACAACAAGTACTTCTTTTTTATTTGATTTTAATTAAAATTTAAAAATTAACTTAGTTAATTTAATTAAAATTAACAAAATATTTAAAAAAATTTAAAAGCATTGTGTGCCACTGATTGTATTATTACTAATGTGAGAAGATATATATATTTTTTAACTAAAATATAACTCACGATTTTTAAAATAATTACAACCACTGCATAAAATTTCTGATATGCCTGTTGAATAGAGTTATGCATAGGAATACTAATTTGATATCTAATTCTGAAAGGGGAAAAAAAAAAGAAGATAGAATATTGCTAAAGTAAAGGTAAATTTTCGCACAGAAAATTTTGAAATTAATGGATTTTAGAATTTTTTTTTTTATAGCAGTTTATTATTTAGTAAATCTTAATGGTGCTTCAGTCTGATATTAACTATTACAAATTTGAGAAGAATAATTTCTTAAAATAATTAAATTAATACTTAAATTTAAACTAATTAACATTTTTACACAAATAAGCAAAACCTGATAGATATTTTAATTAATATATTGATTAAATAATACATAATTTAATTAATATATTGTTTACACGCTGATAAATATTAAAATAATAAAATGAAAAACAACAAAAAAATATCTCCTTTCATAACTAGATAAGACATCGAAGATAATGTTTTTATATGTAATAAAAATAATTTTTTTAAAATTCAGCAGGCAAACTTTTTAAATTACAAGCATGCCATAATGAAAATTTAAAACAAAGCATAATTACGACATAAAAAAAAAGAGAAAATTTAATAAAAATTAAATTTGCTTGAAAGATTTTCAAAAGAATAAAGAATAAATAACATAATATAAGTTTAGCAACAAAGAACTCTGTAATTAAAATTTAATTATTAAATAAGAAGAAGGTTTTATTTATTGTTGTTATTGATTAGTCTCAGGTATTCATTGTCATGTCTTAAAATGATAAATTAACCCTAGTTAGGGATTAGAATCTATAGTTTTTCAACAGAAAAAACAGAAGGTAAAACAATCAATACATTTGATATAGCTAAGTAGAATTATTTGACACTGAAAAATTTATAGTCTAATTAACAGAATTTAAATAGACATTTATAATAATTGTCACCTTTTGTATTTAAAATATTGTAAGTATAAGCAGTAGAATAAAAGAAATTAAAATTAAATATAAAAATAATAAAAAAATAATTATAAAAGAAAAATAAAAATCAAATTTATTTTCCTTACTAATAATATGACTATGTTTATTTATTTTTTTTTTTTTTTTTTGTTAAGATTAGTCTTCTAGTACACGAACCTTATCCTCTACTTAAATATACTCATATTTTTTTTTAAAGGAATTCAAATGTGGGAACAAACAAAAATTTGACAAAAATATTGCACTCTTTCTTTTTTAATAACTGTTATTTTCACAATCTAAACAACCCAACGTTGTTTAACGTTTGTAAATATCAGTATAGAAATCTGTTTCCATAATCACAGTAAAAAAATACGAACATAGAATACGCTTTTATTATGGCATTATCTAACAGAAAATAATATCCCTTTTTTTTTTCATATTTAGAGAATGTTCATACGACGTGTAGAAATTAAATTATTTATTATGCATAAAAATTATTAATTAATAGTCAAATTAATTATTAGTTGGTATTTTATATAATTAATTATTAATTATTAATTTTAATTAAATTATTAATTAAAATTATTTAAATTACCGTTAACTATATCGAGAGAATTAAAATTATCAATAGAAACTATTTAAATTTTAATGGCGATTAATTTATGAAAATTGGCAATAGGAAACAATTTATTAATTAAAATAAGCAGCCCTTTATTTATAGATATATAAAAGTAAAATTGTTTTTTACAAAGTATACTATTTTTTGCAGCATATTTCTCACTAACTTATGATCTAACTTGGTTTGACTAGGTACGGGACAAATAAACGTGGGTTTGAGTGCCAATAGTGAACACAGATTGTACGTTAAGAAAAATCCTCAAAATTTCAAGGGGGCAGATTATAGGCGACGGGGACAATCTGTATTAAAAGAAACACTTGCTTTTCGTTAAAAATCTTCTAAACATAAGAAGAAAAACAAAACGTTAAAAAGGGTGGCAATTGTAAGGTAATTGACTTTTAATAAAAGTAGACAAAAAGTGTGATGCATATCCTACATCGTTGTGAGTTAGTGGTTAAAAAACTTTTGCCATGTAATTAAAGATAGGATTAAAAACGTTCTACAGAAGGTCAAATTAATAATTAACTAGGACACTCATCGAGATTTTCATCTATAAAGTGAATACGAAGATTACAAATCCTCTTTAAAGTTTTCATCAAAAGCTCTTAAACGGATAACTTTTTTTTCTGGTTTCTAATTTCTTGAATTCACAACATAATATTTTAAACCTTCCTTTAACCAGGATTATTAGACCTTAAAAATAGAACACAGTTTCTTACATATTTACGTGGTTCAAAAAGAGGAATGTTAAGATTTACCTATCTGTGAAATACCGAAACAAAAAGAAAATATTAAGCATTGTATAATGATCCCCCCATATCAATAAAATGAATATATCTTGAAAAGTGGCTGATGTCTTATGACTTTGGAGATAGTGATTTTTACAAGAAAATTTTTTCTAAAAGGCTTCACAGATAGTATAATCTTTTCAGATCAATATCCTTTTTAAAGTAATTTAAATTTTTACCCTGATTATACAGAATAATAATAGTACACAAATATGTTAGGAGCTATACTGAAAATAGAAAAACACTTTCTCTGTGTATTTTTAGAATGATAAATGCTAGGTATTGTTAGCTTCTTTTTTCCTTTACTACTCAAATAGTAATCCATATCAGGCTTCTAATAGATCCTAGATACCACTTCTGAAAATAACTGTTATCTTCTTTTTCTTTTTATCATTAATTGAGACAACTTTCAGTTGATATATGTACAAATTATTTATTTACAATATATAAAAATACTTATTCGAGCCACCGCTCGTCATCGCCATTTCCATAGCTTACCTTACTTGCCCTTGCTTGTACATTGGAATCCCCGTACAAAACAACACCCTTGTACGGAGTTTCATTCTTGTTCGTGGCGCCATCTGTTGTCTTTTATAGTAACAAATAGTTTACTGTATTTACTTGAAAAATAGTAAATACTTGTGCGGATTATTATCTTCGTTATTAATAGCGGTCTGATGGCCAATTGGTAAGTGGTCTGGCCTTTGGTGCTTCAGGTTCGAAATCTGGCGGTGGCCTGGATGTTTGTTAGTGGTTCAGAATGTAAGTTAAACTGCAAATCCCGGTCTAATTAGCCTAAAGTGTGCACAAAATTACCGTAGAGCAGTACCAAACCAATCTTTATTAATAAATAGCAATTAATTGAAAAAAAAATGTTTTGCCTACTGAGGTTTCTGATAATAATTAAACAAAATAAATTTCTGATAATAATTAAACAACTGACGCAAATTCATTAAGGCTGAAATATTTATCCAAAAATATTAGATAACAAGAATAAACAATACTATTTTGTGTTCTACAGCAAATAAAATAAACTTAATTAATAACAAAGTCATTTTTATTATAGAATTTGAATAAATCTGTATATTTGTCCTTATTGTTTGTTTTCTCTTGAAATAATAAAATTTACATGCAGTAATCAGTCCATATTTAAAAAGAATTGAATTCAAATTCTATAATTAAATCTTTGATACCCCCAAATCTGTGTCACCGAGCGGCAGAGCAGTAGTCATTCGGCCAACAGGTCGCTTGAAAAATAACAGAAATGATATATTTAAAAAAAAAGTCACTTTTTATTAATTAAATATTATTCTTATTATTTGCTGCTCTCTTATGCAATTTTGAATCAATTTTAAGATGAAACTAATAATTTTAAAATTAAAATAAACTGATTAAATTAAATACGATTTATAAATATATAACGATTTTTATTAATACCGTGGGAACAATAATTAAAGTAAAAAGTTAAATGAGTTTAAAAAATTTGATTAATGAAAAATTATATAAGAATGTTTGTTTCCAAATTATTTTAATTAATAAATAAACAAATTTGGGTTTAAAACATCTATCACGATACGAGTTAAAAAGAAAGAAGCTCTACACAAATAAAAAAAATACTTATTAAGACATCAATAAAAACTTAAACCATTCAGATTGAATATGATTTATTTCTGTTAGAGAAAACAATAACGAAAAAATTGATACGATAGGGTTAAAAAGGACTAAAACAGAATTAGCAAATATATGATCATTTTTTGTTTTGATGTACTTAAAATTACTCCAATCTCTATTCTATCGTATAAAAAAGTAATATAAAAATTTTTTTTTAAAGTCAATTCCTACTTTTTTTTCACCATATTGCAGGAAGTCTTTTATAAATAATTTTCATTCATTTTTTTAAGTTTATATGGCGCCATTTATTGATAGATATATGCAACTTAAATCTAAAAAAAAACTAAAATTAATTAAATAAATTTAATTACTGAATTAATATTTGAAAAAAACTGTATTAACATCCAGTGTCATCTATTACAAGTTCCAAAAAAAAATGTATTTGAGCTCGAGTGGATGAATAAAAAGTATTTTATGAACGGTTGAAAATTTGAACAAGATATATATAGGGAGAACGTGAGCTAATAAAAGGAATTGAAAAAAATACTCCTTAAGACATCAATAAAAACTTAAACCATTCGTATTGAATATGATTTATTTCTGTTAGAGAAAGCAATAACGAAAAAATTGATGCAATAGGGTTAAAAAGAAATAAAAAATTTTTATAAAACCGAAACAGAATTAACAAATATTTGACCATTATTTGTTTTAAAGTACTTAAAATTAATCCAATCTCTACTCTATCGTATAGAGAAAGAAAGGCCGGAAAACCTTTTAAATCTCTTTGTTGCTACGACAGGACTTCAAATTGAGCAATCGAATGGTGAGATTGCAGAATGCCGGAAATATTTCCTCTGGTGCCGGAATGCCAAAGAATCACCGGAGCTGTCCAGAATGAATGTTCGCGTGGGTCAGGGGGTTCATCTATTGGAATTTGGAACGAAAAAGAATTGCGGGAATTCTTTAGGTTCTATTTTAAGACTTTTTTTTCCAACCAGATTTTTTTAAAAATTTGTAGAGTTAAGTGAGTCGCAAGGAAATAATTTGACTATAGTATTATCATTCAATGGCCATTGCTGTAAGTAATCGGAAAATAAAAAGAGATTCGGATTTAATAAGGAAGTCAGTTTGGATTCAGTATATTGCGCGGAAATTTGAACACATTTGAACCCCGAATTCTAACTTATTTTTGTCGATTTAGGAAATGATTCGAATCAATTTAGTGTTAAAAAAAAAGAAAGATTTTATTGTTGTCAAATTATATGAGCATGGAGCAAGGCAAATTTTTACTATTATTAAAGTAAATTTTTAATTTAAATATTAAATGTTTTCAAGTAACTTTGTAATATTAATGAAATATAGAACTGAGATATTCTGAAGAATTTTTTTAACGATAATTTAAATGAGAAAATGATGACAAATTAAAAAAAGTAATCCTTAAATGCTTTGAGTGATATTTTATATTATTCCACATTTAAATACAAGAGAAAATTTAAAAAAGCATCAAATTTAAATTCTTTTAATGATCATTAAAAAAAGTTGTGCTTGTTACATAAGCATAACAATTTGCAAGAAATTACATTTTAACGGGAATTCAAGAATTAAAACGAATTGCTTGATAAAATTAAAGTATAAGTTAAGTAATTTATATTTTTTACGTGTTCAAAAAGCAATATTTTAACTAAATTTCATCTATATCATTGCAGTTTTTTTTAAATTAACTAAAAATATTATCAATATTATAACAATAATTATCAGTATGATAACAATAATTTAAATGAGAAAATAATGGAAATTTAAAAAAAGTAATTCTTAATTGTTTTGAGTGAAATTTTAATATTCCACATTTAAATGCAAGAAAAAAAATTAAACAAAACATCCGATTTTAATTATTTTAATGATCGTTAAAAAATCTGTGCTTGTTACATAAACTTAACAATTTACAAGAAATTCACTTTTAATCAAAATTCAAGTATTAAAAAAAATTGCTTGATTAAAATTAAAGTATAAGTTAAATAATGTGTATTTTTTATGTGTTCTAAAAGCAATATTTAATTAAATTTCAGCTATAAAATCATTGCAGTATTTTTTTTTTCAAATTACCTGAAAATATTATCAATATTATAACAATATTTTAAATGAGAAAATAATGAAAATTAAAAAAAAAAAAAAAAAAAAAGTAAACCTTAAATGATTTGAATGATATTTTGTACTATTCCACATTTAAATGCTATTAAAAAATTAAGAAAATATACGATTTAAATTATTTTAATGATCATTAAAAAAGCTATGTTTGTTACAGAAACGTAACAATGTGCAAAAAATTCAATTTCAAGGGAAATTCAAGAATTAAAAAAAATTGCTTGATTGAAATAAAAGTATAAGTTAAATAATTTGTATTTTTGATGTGTTGCAAAAGTAGTATTTTAACTAAATTCCAGCTATTAAATCATTGCAATTTTTTTTTTTTAAATTACCTGAAAATATTTTCGGAGAAAAGATCTTTGTAAGTGAATAAAGAAAACGTTATATTCGAAGCCATGTGAAATCTTAATGCAAGTCATTTTAAATGAGTGTAGTTTGTGTGTCAAATATTTAACTTTGAAAGTGTGAAAAGTCCTGTTGCACGATAAAAGCAAGCACGCTGTATAAAAATAAATCACAGACGAGACAACAGATTTTTTATTAAGAAACTTTCTTCTAACAAACGAAAAACGTTTCAGAAATTCAACTTTATTACTTTTTTTAGAAGTCAGAAAACGAAGAATTTAAATTGCATGTAAGGTTCGAACAGAACAATTTGCACGATATTTAACTAAAAAATAAAGCATTTTATCATAGATAATCAAATTAAACATAAATATATTATGATTGTTCAATTTTTATATTTCTTATACAAAAATAACACTGCTTGATTTGATCTCTTATTAAAAAAATTATTCATTATAAAACAAGTTTAAAAAAGATAATTAATTCCCTTTTAATATATAATTTCCTGCTTTAAATTACTTTACCGCCATTGTAAAAATAGAAATGCAATCATAAACTCAAAATATTGCAAACAAATTTTAAATTTTTAAATAAACAAGAGCAAATATTAATACATTGAGCATGTTCTTTCTTTTGTATTTGTTTTGACGATTAATTTCTTTTTGTCTAACTGCGCTTTTGAGATTTTTTGACACATCAATATGATGATTTAAAAATTAATATACGTTTATACACCAAATGTTTTATGTTTAAAGTCTTCCGTAAACAATTGCAAAAAAGTTGAATAACTATTTAAATTAAAGAAGTAAGAGCAGTTTCTATTACAATGCATATAAAGTGTGCCCCAAAATTCAACCAAACTTCAAATTCTGCGCGTTAAATTGTTGCAAAGAAAAAAATAACACTGTGACAGCTGACATTTTACGGTTATTAAAAATGGAGTACTACGAGTGAGAACAACGAGTTTTCATTGTTGAGCAATATTTAAAAAAATAATAAAGTTACAATTACAGTTCGCAATATGGTTGGAATAGGGATGGATCTTCATCAATTGTGAAGAGATTAATTAAGAATTTCAGGAAGACTGGATCAGTTAGTGATCTTAGACATTCTGGACAAGTCGACCATTATCCAACAAGTCGTTAAACACAAAATATCGAAGCAATTGCTGTGAGTGTTGCTAAGAATTCAAGAACATCAGTTCGGCACTGTGCTCAAAAATTGGGCATTTTGAGAAGCTCTCTATAGTGTATTCTCATGAAAGATTGGCATCTTCATGCTTACAAATTCATGCTACTGACCATACACAGCGAAAAGAGTGAGTTGTTCGAATTTTGGAACAACAACAAGTGGATGCTGCTTTTTCGAACAAAATCATTTTCAGCAACAGCATGTCACTGTTTGATGTGGAGTTTAGGCTGAAGGCATCATCGGGCCATTCAAGGAGCCATCATCAGACCATTCAGACCATCAATGGAGCACAACACGAAATAACCACGCATTTTTCTTGTTGAGCAATATTTAAAAAAATAATAAAGATTTGAGAGCTACAGTTCGCAATGTTCGTACAAAATATGGTTGGAATAGGGATTGAACTTCATCAACTGTGAAGAGATTAATTAAGAAATTCAGAGAGACTAAATAGCAGTTAATGATGCTTACTACTGCACATGATAATGAAGTTTTGTGCCTAAGTTGCAAGCTATGGATAACATGTGGTTTCAACAAGAGGGCCCCACAGAGCCCGAGAAACAATTCAATTACTGCATAAGTTATTTCATGGTCCTGTTGTTTCCAGTTTTGGTTATGCGGCTGAGTAGACAATAATAGTTAATGATGTTCACTACTGCGACATGATAATCCAGTTTTGTGCCTAAATTGCAAAATATGGACGGCATGTGATTTCAACAAGACGGTGCCACATGACCGAGAAACAATTCAATTACTGCATGAGTCATGTCCTGGTCTTGTATTTTCCAGTTTTAGTTATCAGAATTAGTAGCCTAAATTGTGCGATGTAAGGCCCCTGGACTTTGTTCAATGGATTTTTTTGAAATCCAAGGTTTATATCAACAAACCCACAACCATCCACGCCTTGAAGGAGGGCTGTATCAAAGAAATTCAGCCACTTTTATGCGAAAAGGCCATTGAAAATTTCGACTAAAGAGTGCTTATGTGCCAGCAAAGCCATCGAGGTCACTTTTAATCCATATGCATTCTATTTCCTTCCACCGAGGCCATTCTATATCCGAGGCCATTCTATATCCGAGGCCAACTATTCCATACATAAACCTGTACTGTATACTTTATGAATAAATAAAGAAATTTACAATTTTTAATTAAAAACTCGGGTTTTCTGTCAAAATGACTTCTTGCTTGAATTTTGGAACACTCTTTATATACATGCATTCGACTCTCATTAAATCACTCCCAATCTCACCTATTAACCGTTATCCTCACGCGTTAACACCACAGATTAAAGAAATGTCGCCACTTTAGTGGTTTATTGTGAAATTTATTTCTGCTGTATTGGGGAAAATAGCCTCATTTTATGGTAAAATAAAAAGGTCGTTATTGGAAGAACAGTTTAACGAAATTCGATTTGCATAACATACTTATTACAAGTACAGGTGGCATTCAAATAAGAAAAAACAAGTAATGTAAAAAAAAAAAAAAAAAAAATTTAAAGTCTGTTCCTACTTTTTTTTTTCACTATATTGCAGAAAGTCCTTTAAAAAAAATTTCATTCATTTTTTTAAGTTTATCTGGCGTCATCTATCGGTAGATATATGCAACATAAATCTAAAAAAAAAAATTAAAATTAATTAATTAAATTTAATTACTGAATCAATGTTTGAAAAAACTGTATTATCATCAAGTGTCATCCACTACAAGTAAAAAAAAAATGTATTTGAATTTGAGTGGATAAATAAAAAGTATTTTATTAATGATTGAAAATTTGAAAAAGATATATATATAGAGAGAGAGTGTGAGCTAATAGAAGGAATTGAAAAATAAATAAGACAAACAGTGTGCTTTATTATAAGATTTTAACCTTTTGGTCGTCAAGGAACAATTGTCGAACAAAAAAATACGTGATTTCGAATTTCAAATACTATTAGTCTTCATTTCGTTGTCTTTTAGGCCGCTGAGATACCAGAGGAAGACTTTTTTCCATTTCATTTTTCTGCCGCTTTGAATGAAAGCTGATATTCTTCTTGCTGTTCGTGGATTTCTTTGTTACCAGAGGACAGTGTTTGTTGTGGGTCACTTTCTTGTATACTTTCGGAGAGGCAGAAGCAGTGCTCGAAGTTTCAGATTTCATTACCTTTAAAAAGGCACATTAAATTTCAAAAGTAAAGCCATGCAGAATAAAGTAAAAAAAAAAAAATAATAACTTCATCATTAAACAATGCAGATTTATATTAGAAATATGACTTTACATTCATTCATGTGATACGGGATATTCCATTTACTAAACACATCACAAATTATCAATGTAAATTTATGTTGCATTGAACTTTATGTTCTTATTTTACTAATTTAGATTATACAAAATTATATATATATATATATATATATATATATATATATATATATATATATATATATATATATATATATATATATATATAAATTATAATTATTACTTGGATTGCTACCATTTAATTATGTTATAAATAAATAAATAAATAAATAAGATATATATATATATATATATATATATAAATATACACGGTAATTCGAATAATAATTATAATTTATTGTAATAAAAATATCTAGTACAGTAGTTTTACTTTGAATTTTATTCGTAAACCAATTTGATGATCAATTTTTTAAATATTATTTGCTATAGTAATGATAATTATTATTGCAAATATATAATATAAATGCAGTAATATAGTATAATATAAATAATAGCAATTAATATAAATGCAAAAAATTATTCAAATTAAAATATTTTTATAATTTGTTACGAAAAAAAAAAAACGATTTTAATTTATATTTTTAAATTCTATAACAATTTTATTTTAGAATTTAAAAATATAAATTAGCATCATTTTTAAAAATCTAAACTGTTGAATACAAACGAAGTTAATCATGATTTTCTGCAACTTTTTAAAAGAATATATATAATTTCATCTAATATTTCAATTTAATAAAGACATTTTATTATACTGTTGAATAAATGAATAAAATTTAAATACATTTTTTTTACTTTAAACTATTTTTCTAAGCTGACATATAAACTAAAGTTTTGGTAAAAAGGCAAGACAATTTATATAACTTTCATTATTCATTTTTCTAAGACTGTTATACATTTTTAAACAATATTAACATCCTTCTGAATCATCAGTCAGGAGTTTCATATGCGTTGTAGTGTTAGAGAATTTAATCGAAAAATACCGTGACAGGTTGGTTGGAAAAATTTTCATTTCAGAAACTAAAGAGAAATAAAAGAAGTTTTGAAGAATCTGATGAAAACTGAATCGGTAAATCGAGACTTATTTTTCTTAAGATAGTGACACGTACCCCTTTAGATGATATAAGACAAAATGAAAAATCTTTTCTTTAAGTAGACAATAAAATTTAAAATATATTTTGTTACGATAAAATTATCTTAAAAAAGTTTGAATATGTTTTACTTTCTGAATTAATTTTATGAACGGAAGTAAATGATTATTAAAAGTAACATTTAAGACAATTAAAATTTTTTTCAATGAATTTCTATTAAAGAAACTATGACAGGAGTTTCTTAAGAATATATAAATATACATATAATCTCTATTGAAAATTTACATAAAAGTTTTAAAAATGAAAATGAAAAAAAATCAGAAATATTTAAATTATTTGTTTATTTCTTAACCCATTTGTTCTTCAGCAACATCTAGAGACCAAGCACAAGAATCCGTACGGTTTCATGGAAGGAGAGAAAGGGGGGGGGCAGCTTTTGCTACGATTAAGCACCTGTAGGCAGAAGTCTGACTTGGCTCCATGAAGTTGAAGAAGGAGGGCAATGTCTTCCGGGAAGACTTTTAGAAGGAACTACCCAGCAGTTGCGCATCGTATAGGAGAAAACCCAGTAAAACTTCCCCCAGGTAGTTCGACTAACGAGGCAAGATGCTGAAAATCACAAGCGCCATCAAGTCTCTTAGTTTTCTGAGCGACTTTATGGCCAATTGGCTAGCGCTCTAGGCCTTTGGTGCCACATGCTCCAGGTTCGAATCCTGGAAGTAGCTTGGATGTTTGTTAGTGGTTCGGAATTCACTATAAATCTGTTTAGCCCTCATGTGCACAAGATGACCGTACCGCGACAAACCAAAAACCAAACCTCTTTTTTTGAAACAGTGTCTACAATAAAGCCACCAGTTTATTGAACCTCCCACCCTTATGCTCATCAGTGGCGCTTTTTGCCACTGCGCCTTGAGTAAGGTGTTTAAATTATTTAAATATAATTAGCATTTAGATTATGCTCAATATAATGAATTTGAAATTAATAACTGCCATTGTACAAAGGTAAATCAAATTCCTGGGAAAATAATTGACATAAATTTAAGGACAGAAAATTAGGGTATAATAAATTGGTTTTGGAAGATAAGGCATGATTTTAAAAGATTTTTAATTATTTAATTATTGCACATAATTAATCGAATAATAAGATCTATATTTATTGATTCTGCATCACAGATAACTGACGACTCTACTTTCAGCATTGAAAAATCTAGCTTGTCCGAGAAAGATATTGGGAATCCCCAATAGGCTTGTTGGTGGATCGGGAGCGGAAATGAATACTTGTAAATTCAATAAAAAGAAGGATTCAATGATTGAAGCTGGAGGAAAACAGACTCGGAGGATAGCGTTTTCATCCTTCTTCGCCCAAAGAATAGTTTTCCCAGAAGAAAATAACTCTTTTAAAGCACGTTCACTGATGCAAATATGAGTTTTGAGGTCAAACAAACAACTATTTTATACCCATCAATTGGAATAAATACATATTTTAAGCTATTCTTAGATTTCTCTAGTACATGTGTACGAATACCCAATTTTTATTTTGATAGCGTTTAGCGGAAGCTAGCTTATTCTGAGAAGTTATTAAAAAAATTTTTTGATAATTTTTTAAGAGAAATTTGAATACATATTAAAACCTTTTAACTGGGTATCTCTTAAAGTCTTTAATGGGTATCTTTTAAGGAGTATCTATGAAACTTTTCAAGGAACATTTGTTCGATTTTAGTATTTTAAAAGAAGATTTAGTGGTTCGGAATCTACTTTAAACTGTAGGGTTGATAACTGTAAACTGCAATTTATTATGACTGTAGGACGTAGTTTGGATAACCCTACCCCGTAAGAAGAAAACATCTCCTGTCTCGAAATCTGCCAGTAGGCAGGTGGCCTTGGTCCACTATGAGGCTGTCGCGCCATTGAAGAAAATAAGAAGTTTAATTTGGGTCTTCTGGCCAAGTGACTGGCCCTCAGTGCCACAGGTTTCGGGTTCGAGTCCTGAAGTGCCATGGATGTTTGTAGTGGTTCCAATTATAATTGTAACCACTGGAGTCCACTTTAAGCTGTAGGTCCCGGTCTAATATGACTGTTGGGAGTACAGCTGACAACCCTACCAAAGCATTTCCTGCCTTGAAATCTGCTCGTAAGCAGACGGCCTTGCCTCACCATGGGGGTGTTGCGGAAATGAAGAAGAAGAAAAGAGGATTATAAGATTGTAGTTATGTTAAACCAAAACTAATAACTAAAATTAATATAATATTAATATGAGAAAAATAATTTAATTTAGTAAAATTTAGTATGATTAATGAAATTTTGAAATACTGCGATACAATTCAGTAAGACAGCAATATTGTTGCTAGCAGTGTAAAAAATGTCCAGTAGGTGGAAGATGAATATATAGTAACTAACGATTTCACTGTGGTATTGGAGAAATCGGAAATCCTATTGGAGAAATGTAGGAAAAGATTAAAAGGGATGATTTTTTTGGAGCAAAAATGGTAAATAGGATGAGATGAAATGTTTCCATAAAAAGATAAAAATTCTTGTATCATCATTTCAGGGAATGATTTATAAAATTCAAGTGGCGAAGAAAATATAGTTTCACTGTGATAGTGTAAAGAATGCATCCTATTGGAGAAATGTATGAAAAGATTAAAAGGGATGATTTTTTGGAGTAAAAATGATAAACATAATGAGAGGAAATGCGAGATTATTGTAATTATCAAATGTGAAATTATTGTAATATTTCATTTAATACGTAGTTTCAATAAAAAATTGAAATAAGTGGAATTTTGGTTGAAATTTTTATTTTTGCACCAATTATTTTGGTAAAAATCTAGAATTTTGTACCCTTTGTGCCAAATGTATCACCAGGACGAAACTATGAAAGTAGAAATAAATAGTCATTATATTGTTCAGAAAAAGAAGTTAAGAATTCCTCTAGAGTATTGTAACCCTAAAGAAATTGGCATAGCATTGGTGAAATATTGCGGGTTGTAAGATTGGCGACTTCCTCAAGGGTATAGTATTGTAGATTTCAACCATTATTTTAATTATTTAATGAAAAGAAACTAATTTTAGATACAGGTGTCTCAGTACCAGGTTTACAAACTTCTAAGAGGTGTTGGCTACACCTAGACGGCATGGAATCATACAGCAATGCTAGACCGAAATTGCTGTCCAGACGAAGCAGATAACTCTGCACGGGTGCGGGTTTCCTGGAACTAATAATTTCACTCATTTAAACTAATCATCACACTAACATAGTAGGACAGATGATCACAAGAACGAGCAACTAACGGATGTGCGTTTGGTTTATTGGACAACGGAGTCACAATGATATGTGGGGAACGATATCTGATGAGGTAGACTCCCAATCATATTTGGACCCATTTTAGGTTGCATCTTATTAAATCTGACACAAGACAATCCAAGTTCGAGTAAGCGAACTATAGTATACTACGCAGGGATGTTCTGCTGCAGCGTCTACAGAATTCTACGTACATCTGTAGCATTCATGGTTCACCACTGTTATTGTTGATCTTTTGTTGATGTACATTGATTAATAAACTTCACTTAAAAATATCGTTCTTTTCAGGTGTTTTTCCCTATCGCACCAGGAAATTTTGGTTGAAATCTAGAATACTGGCCTAAACTTAAAATTCTTGTGATGAATTTTGGCTTAGGCATCCTGGCGATGCATTTAGCATAAAGTATACAGATTAAAAGTAGAAAGCATAAAGTATAACTAGATTTTTACCGAAATTTTTTTCTGACCCTGTACTGCTGCCTTATTAGGTGTAACCACTTGATAGGTGTATCCAATAAAAGTTTGTAAACCCGTTGCTAAGATTCTTTGCGTAATGATTATAATAAAATAATAGATTTTATACAATATCTTGCTTTAACAATTTTGTTTTGGGAATACATACTTTTGAGCCTTTCTTAATACCATGTTTTTCTACACGTTTTTTCTTTGAATTGTATTTATCTTTATCTGGTACAGAAATGCAACCACGTGTTTTATTTTCCAGTCTTTTAGAGCCAGTGCGAGGTTTAGAATGATGTCTACTTCCTTCTTCGTCATCTGAAGCCAACTCTCTTTCTCTACAAAGTGGACAGCTTGGACCAGTAACATGTTCGTAGGAGGTTTGCATGGAGTCTAGAAACAAATTCCATGTATTGATGCACTGAGAAATGATACATTCTCCAACTTCTATTGCCCGCAAAAAGCCCGCGTACCAGTTGCGGATGTCAAATAAGGCTAGACCAACAGATGTGAGATTTGCCAGATCATAATTTATCTGTCTATTGTCAGTTTCATTTTTGGGCATGATTTTTAGTAATTGACTAAGGAGAAATAGTATAGGTGTTTGAAAGAAGTAGATCAGCTATGCCATTTAAAGTTATTGTTAATTGATTTCCATTTCAACAACAAAGGGACAAAATAGAGAAGATGCAATTACGTTGTTGCTGTTTAAAACTGTTTAACAATTCGTTTTACTTATTGTTTTGCTTTCACATTGTTGGCAACTATATAAAATTTATTCTTAAATTAACAAATCTAGTTCGATAAATATTGTTGTTGTAAATTTATCCTGTTTCTAGTGAATAAATAATAAAGTAAACTTTAATTTAAAAAAAAGGGATTTTGATTCTTATAAAGGACTTTTTACTAAAAAATAATATTTTATGTAAATTTTTTTATTTCTTTGCATATATAAATCAATAAACATTTAAATTATGATATTAAAATTAAATAACTATTATTAAATTCAATCACATGGATGAAAAAAGTTTTTGTATGATTTTTGAAAAGAAAGATTAAAATTTTGTAGAATTGGTGATAGATTAATTCAAATATTTACATTTTGAAATCACTTGTTCTAACATATCAAAAAAATAATTTTACTGAAAAATATTGTATATTTCAAGCAAATGCTTTTAATTAAAAAAAGGAAAATTTATATATGATCGTTTGAATTGATTTTAATCTCATAATGTACATCGTTAAATGATGTAATTAAATACAATTTTATTGAATTGGTGATATTTTAATTCAAATATTTAAATTTTAAAATCACTTGTTCTAATACATTAAAAAAATTATTGAAAAATATTGAATATTTCAAACAAATTGTTTTAATTAAATAAGCATTTTTTTGTGAACTGCAACTTTTTAAAAACTATTTTTAATAATCAAACCATGCCGTTTATAATCATTTAAACGATATTAAATATATTTTCTGCACATCTTCCATTTTACCACGAGTTAAAAACAGGAAATTGTTTGGTTCATCTACACAAAGCAATTTTTTATAATGTATCCATTTTAAACCATAAAATGTTTTGAGTTGATACTTGATGCGAAAGAATGATAGTAACCAACGATGATTATGTGGAGTATTGTTCTTTTTAATGATATTCTACAACGCTATTTATTATGTTCTAATATATTGAAAAAATAATTTTAATATAAAAAAAAAAATTTTAAGTCAATTCCTCCTTTTTTTTCACTATATTGCAAAAAGTCCTTTATAAATAATTTTTGTTCATTTTTTTAAACTATTTACCTAATATATTTAAAAATAATCATTGGTAGATGCAACTTAAATCTAAAAAAAAACAACATGCAACGATATTAAATATATTTTTAAATCGAGTTAAAAAAAAAAAAAACTAAAATTCATCTAATTAAATTTTTTACTGAATTAATATTTAACCAAAAAACTGTATTAACAGTTGGTGTCATCCACTACAAGTTCAAAAAATGTATTTGAAGCAACTTAAATCTAAAAAAACAACATGCAACTTAAATCTAAAAAAAAAAAATTAAAATTAAATTTGATTTGAAAAAACTGTATTAACATTGTCATCCACTACAAGTTCAAAAAATGGATGAATAAAAAGTATTTTATTAACGATTGAGAATTTGAACAAGATATATATAGGGAGAGTGTGATCTAATAGAAGGAATTGAACAATTCAATTAAATGCTTTTAATTAAGAAAGCAATTTAAGGCTAACTCCAACTTTTTAAAAACTATTTACAATAATCAACCCTGTCATTTATAATCATTTAAATGATATTAAATAAATTTTCTGCACATCTTCCATTTCAACCACCAGATAGAAACAGGAAATTGTTTGGTTCATCTACACAAAGCAATTTTTTATAATGTATCCATTTTAAACCATAAAATGTTTCGAGTTGCAAAAGAAGGATAGTAACCAACGATGATTATGTGGAGTATTGCGCGTTTTAATGACATTCCACCGCCCTATTTACAGCTGTAAATATCCTCTTTTGACTGGACACGTGGTATTTGAAGTGACCAGTTTTAGATTCTCATTAAACGGTTTCATTTCCTGTTTGGCTCTTGGGTGGAATTTTATTGAAATCCTGATTCTTCCTGCGGAATTAAAGGATTAAGTGGGCAGAAGATGAATAAACAACGCAGTGAAATTTAATTGGAGAGTCGGTAAACACAATTTCCTATTTTGGTGAAAGCCAATCATTCTGAGTAAATTAAAAAACTTTTTTGTGAGTTGCATAACTCTGGAATAGACATATAAACAGTTTAATTAGTATTTTAATTTAACTACGGAAGAATTAAAGGATAAATTACTAAAAAAAAGAGGAGGTTTAATTAATTATTCCTATCTCTTGAGAAGTAGATGTTTTATGAGTTTAGACAAATATTAATTACAACAAAAAAAAATCCATCAAGTTAATTAAGATTATTAATTACGGAAAAGTTCTCATTAATCCCTATGATAATTTACATTCTTCTAGTCAAGAAGAAGTAATTAGATAATCCGTAAATTATATTCCACCTGATGACTGTGAGATATATAATAAGCTATAAAATAACTACCAAAATAAATATAAAAAACGAATATTTTACTTACGATAGCAATAAGTATAAATATTTTGGATTCCATCATTATTAAATGTTCCATAAAAATAAATTCCGGTACATATCTGATTAATCAAAACGATTTTATTTTGGCCATTTTATTCGAAATGCATCAGGGATTTGTTTAATTAGTCACGAAATTAATTAACGAAATTAAAACTCAAAAGAACTTATTCTTGATAGACATTTCACAATATTGCACAAAAACAAAAGTTTTAGAAAACAACCAACACTTATAAAAAAAAAAAAATGGCTGTAAAGAATATAAATGTTGTTTTTATTTAACGTCACAGAAAATATTTAATATTTCAACTGCACATACAGTTTTTATTTTTATTGAAATGTAATATGAACTCAGATAACCAATGGTTCAGGTTTTATTTTGGTATTTTCTCTTTAATAACATGCGCTTTCCACAAAAACAAGAATCATATATCCAAGGAAATTACACTTTTCAGAATTGCTAAAAAAGGGTTATTCGACTTTAAGAATGGCTTCAGTATAGCAATCGTTCTCAAATTGCTAGAAGTGTTAGTGGAATTTTTCAAATTTATTTCTTGAAAATGGCTTCATATGCTGGATTTGAGGATTGGAATGCTCCAATTCAGACTCGATGAAAAACTAAAATACCTTTTCTTCTTTTTTTTTTTAAAAATGTTCTACCACAATGTTCTATCACATTTTGATCTTTTCTCAAGAAAGGTTTTTGGGATATATGGCATTTTAAGCATAACGGGAATCAGGCCCTATTTGACGGTGCATTTATTTTTAGGTATGACGATATAATTTTTAGAATTTTTTGAAAAAAAAAGTATTTGCAAGCTGCATGTTATTACAGTTTCGTAAATATTTATTATGGAACTGTAATAACATGCAGCTTTTTTTTCAAGTAATGTATATAAGAATTTTATATATCAAGGTTTTTATTGATTATTTTTATTAGAAATTAATTCTTTTAAGTAAGGGGTTCAATACATTAGCTGATTAGGCTACATATTTTTAATATTAAAAATAATTTATGTTATTATAAGCATAAGTAATTCAAACACATATATTTCACATTTTAAAAATTATACCAGTGAAAATATTTCAAATTGATTAAAATTGAAACTAACTAGATAAAGAATATTTAGTTTTAAAACAAAGTACTATCTATGTAATTAAATTCTATCTCGTTAAGAAAAAAAATCAAAAATTTTTTTTTAATTTATTAAAATTGTGCCAAACATATGAATATAATAAATACCTTTTTTACAAAAAAATTACATACACTATATTCCGCATAGAAAAACCCTGTGAATTTATGAAAATTAATAAAAAATTCATATAGAGATGGCATAGAAAGAAAATAATTTAAATTTATAACAATTATATTTTAATCGAAGGGGCTACATTGGTACCTCCTTCGATGGTGAAGTAGTGGCCATATGTATAGCCCTAAACCAATTATTAGCTATCGATTATAAGTTTGAAAAGGCAGTCCTTCTTTCAGATTCTCAAGCGGCCATCCAATCAATTAGCTCTGTTGAATACTCATTGACACCTGAGATCTTGCAACGTCAAGAATTGTTGGGAATTCTCATTTTAAAAAGGAAACAAATCATTCTTCAGTGGGTGCCTGGCCATTGTGGTCTTTGGAGTAATATACAAGCGGACTTTCTTACAAAAACAGGTGCCAGCTTATTACAACATCTTAACACAGCCATTCCTTATTGGATTGATTAAACTGTTTTTAAAACATTTATTTACATCTAATCTTTAGCATCTTTTAGACTCATACAGCCCTAAAAAATTTGAAGAGGGTAAGTCCTTCTCTTATTCTTAATAAACCAAGACGCAAAGCAGTGGCGGCCTTTCGCCAGTCTAAGGGACACGAATGTCTTGCCGCTCATCTGCACCGTATAGGCATTTCAACCGATCCTATTTGCCCACTTTGTGACTCTGAAGAAGTAATGGACATGGGCCATCTGTTTCGATGTGGGCTCTTCGTGGACCTACAGAGGAGTCGAGATATTGGGAAGCAAAATCGCTCGTTAGGCAATGACTCTGGTCTTCTTAGTTCTTGATAGTTCTATTGTTCTAAGTGCTATTGTTCTATGAGCTTTTGCCTAGTCTTTGAAAATAAAAAATAATAATTTAATGAAAATATTTACAAATTTAATGTCGTTCTTTTTTAATGCATGTTGATAACAATGCCGTTACTTATACATATTTCCTCCTTTTTCTATTTGATTAATTATTCTAATATGCCTAACAGGTTTCCACTTTTTTTTACTGTAACAAGAAACACGGAATATTAAATATTATTCCAAATTTAGAATCTCACAGTCAATCACACAGTTGTATGAACTATCTAGAAGAGAAAATTTCAGAATATGTGAATTTTTATGTTCCAAGCTATTACTAAAGTTCTAACCTATTATCTATTCTATTATTAAAATTCTAAGCTATTATCTATTCTATTATTAAAGTTTTAATTGTGAAATACATCTTTTATGTTTTAATATTTCTCAAAATTATTTTCTATTGACAATGCTTTAGAAAAAATTGTTTTTAATTAATTATTAATTTATTTAAAAATTTAATTTTTTTAATATAAATGTGCAAATTTGTTATATTATTTTTTTTTAGAATGAATCATCATTCTAATAAATTATACACAACAGAAATTCTTTTTGTATATAACATATAAGATTTTTTTTTCATTGATTCAAGAAAAATAACATGAATAGAAACATAAATTAAAAGAAATAATACGATTAATAATAATTATAATTAATTAAAAGAAAATTAAAAAAAAAGAAAATTCGCATTTTACAAGAAATGCCATTATTTAAAAATCACTGTTTCATATATATATTAACATCTTGTCCGCGTGCCGTTGGCAAATTTGGGACCTGAATGGCCGAGTGTCTAGCGCTCTGGCGCTCGGTGCCCCAGGTTTCGGGTTCGAATCCCGGCGGTGCCATGGATGTTTGTAGTGGTTCGGAATCCACTTTAAGCCGTAGGTCCCGGTCTTCTATGACTGTAAGAGCGTCACGGAGCAAAAGTCAGGCTTCTACCTACGGGTGCTCCATCGCAACAGAAGCTGCTTCCTTCCCCTTCAACCATGAGTACGTATGGGCTCGTGGGCTTGGCCAGCCAAGTGGGATAAGAAACAACAACAACATCTTGTTAATGATATTAGTATCATATACCAAATCTTTAGTGCTTAATTAAGAAAGCTATCTACTGAGATTTTTAATTAAATAGTATTGCTTAATCTCAATCAATTAGAAGTTATCGAAAATACCTAGCACAACAAATTATTTGCTTTAATTATTTTTAGAGATAATTCTCGAGAATTTTCTTCTAATTAAGAAGAAAAATTTTTTTTTCAATCTTCAAATTCCAGTGCCACATTTCGGAAAAAACTTTTGAAGAAAAGATTTCTCAGATAGTTTTGTTTTAGCGAAAAAGAAAGAAAGTATCTGTGGAATTTTTCATTTGGTTTGAAGTTTGTTCGAATACTTTTTTAATTAATTTTCAATCAGAGTTGGGGGGAAAACAAGACGTTTTGTCCAGAAGAACAATTATAAATAATTCGTCCAAAATAGAGAAATAAAGATTTTTTTTTTTTCGTGAACTGAGATGAAAAAAGTTTTGGGAAGAAAATTCGACAAAAGTAAGAGAAAAAAATTCTTATTACGTTGTTTCTTAACTTTTTTCTCTTAAAAAAAAAAAAATTATTTAATGAAAAATTATTTTATTTCTTTTTAGAAAATAAAATAAAATTAATTAAATTTATAGATAAATAACATATATATCTATAATAAAATTATAGATATATATGTTTTGAAAATTTTCAGTATCAATTTTATTGCAAAGAAATAACAAATATGCAAATATTGCAAAATAATTTGATTTGATTGAAATGCATTTTTTTTTTCAAAATTAAAACATATTGATAGGTCAATTATTTATAGGAAAATAACTTAACTTACTGATATATTCTGAATTTCTATAAGTTGAAAGATAATTTTAAATAACAATATATGTTTTGAAACTTTTTTATAGGAATGTTATTGCAATTGAATTACAAATATGCATATATTACAAAATAATTTGATTTAATTGAAATCCATTTTTTTACAAACTTAAAACTTATTGATAAGTTAATTATTTATATAAAAGTAGTTCAAATTATTACTGATATATTTTGAATTTTCAAGTGATCTCTATTTTTTTTTCTTTTGAGAAAGAAAGATTAGCTCTAGTTGTAACTGTAACGTTTTGTTTGGGGTGTTCTGCTAATAAACTTGGGTGATCTTTCAAACAGGGTGCTTCTTTGTTTCCTGAATGTCATTTATCGGTTATGACTCATCCGGGTCTTTCATGTTCTAAGAAATTTATATGTAATTACTATTATTCTCATATTTTTTTATGAGTTCGTTTTTTACTATACCATTTACCAACTTAAAACTAAAAAAATCTAAAATTAGTTAATTAAATTTAATTACTGAATTAATACTTGAAAAACCTGTATTAACATCAAGTTTCATCCACTACAAGTTGTAAAAACATGTCTTTGAACTTGATTGGAAGAATAAAGAGTATTTTATTAACGACTGAAAATTTGAACAAGTTATATATAGGGAGAGTGTTAGCTAATAGAAGAAATTGAATAAATACATTCTTAAAGTTTAAAAATAGTTTGAAATAAGAAAAAGTAGAAAAAAATGAAGTTATCATATTAACGTATTAACGTATCATATTAACGTATTTCCGATAGCTCAAGGAGAATTGCCGAAATATAATTTGTACGCAGTCCACTCTTAAAAAAAAAAAAAATTACTTCAACAAACCAAAAATATCAAAATTTCATATTACCACCTTGAGAACTAAGTAAGAAGAAACAACAACGGCTTTATTTTAACATCAAGCGATCTCTTTCCCCCCCTCCTTTGAGAAAGAAAGATTATCTCTAGTTGTAACTGTAACGTTTTGTTTGGGGAGTTCTGCTAATAAACTCGGGTGATCTTTCAAACAGGGTGCTTCTTTGTTTCCTGAATGTCATTTATCGGTTATCATCCGGGTCTTCCATTTTCTAAGAAATTTATATGTAATTACTATTATTCTCATATTTTTTTTTTCTGTGGGTTCGTTTTTTACTATAGAATTTACGTTTGCAACAAATTATATGCTTAGCGAGAAATATTTCTAATTAAGAAAGACTGTAAAATAGAGGGAGATTAATTAGATAAGCAGTTCTTTTTAAGGTGATTAATAGTTATGCTAATGTTCTTAAGTAATAATGAATAAAAATTCAAATTACAAAAACTCGAAAGGCAAAAGATATTTTTTTAATGTCAATTAATTACAAAATTAATATGTTAAAATTGAGGCAAAGGTATAAAAAGTGAATTTCATTACCTTAAAGACATTAAAATGATCAGAACAAGCAATTTCTTGATGTCAGGGATGGCTATTCTAACAATGTTTAACACATCCAGAAACAGAATATAATCAGTATAATATAAAAATCACATTATCTTAAAGATGTTAAAATCATCAGAATAAGCGAATTTCTTGGCGTTATGGATGAATATTTTAACTTTTGACACATCCAGAAACAGAATATAATCAGTAGAATATAAAAATCACATTATCTTAAGGACATTAAAATCATCAGAATAAGCGATTTTCTTGGCGTTATGGATGAATATTTTAACTTTTAACACATCCAGAAACAGAATATAATCAGTAGAATATAAAAATCCCATTATCTTAAAGACATTAAAATCATCAGAATAAGCGAATTTCTTGATGTCATAGATGATTATTTTAACATTATTTAATACATCCAGAAACAGAATATAATGAGTAAAATATAAAAAATCTTAATACTTCCCTCCTTTTGTATTATTTTAAAATGTGTACCTATATAATCTAAGACAGGAGGTGTGGTTGTTTACATTTCTGTATACAGTTCCTTTGGAGAGCCGCGTATTCCAGGAAAGTTGTCTGAAAGATGTGGTATTGTGGGCTACGTATATGTTACGTGGCTCTCTCATGGCTCCTTGTCAATGACCTAGAAGATATTCATTGAGAATTCCTCGTACCCCACTGCAACGTAGGTAAAGAATTTCACAAAGGGAAGGGGGGGGGAAACCATGTTTCCAAGCAATTCGTAGAAATTATTTTGGGGAAACATAACCCTAATTTTGAAATTAATATCCAGTAGTACAAGATTTTTTGAGAAAAATATTTATTGAATTTTCTACCAATTTCCTTTAAAGTGCTATCTAAACCTATTTTTACATTTAAAATGAATAGTACTTTGAAGATTAAAAATAAGTAATTGTGAACATGGAAAAAAGAAGATTCAGTCTTTAAAAAGATTATTTGAGTTAAAATTCACTTATCTAAATAATTAAGCTTTAATTTTAATTGAATTAAAAACTATTAAGATTTTCGTTAAAAAAACCCGTTAGCATATAAATAGATTATATCTTTCTGTAATTTTGTTTCTATAATTTTCATTAGAATTATTAAGAATTTATTAATTTTTAAGAGATAAAAAGTTATCCAAGGTAACTTTATTGGATTTAAAGTAAATTATGTTTAATATTTCATGCGTAATTTTTATAAAACATGTATAAATTATATGTATGGTATATGGAATATTTAAAAAAAAAATGTTATTATGCATTAAAAATAGTATTTGTTGCTTATCATTTGTTGCATATGTTGCCTAAATCGAGAAAGTTCAAAGAATCAAGTTCAAGAAATTGACTTAATTTTGGCTATTTTTCTAAAATAAAACTCATTTAATATAATACAATTATGGAAGTTTTATAATTAATTTTCAAGCAATTAATTATTTATGAAAAAATTAATATACAGATGCTAAAGTACAATGAAAAAAAATTAAAATGTGGATCTTTAATTACATTAAGAAATACAGTTCATGTTTGCAAAATTAGTGACATAGTATGCTATAAAAGTTTCTTAGATTGTTTCATTTATTATTTTGATAGCTGAAATCAATAAGAGACGAAATTTAAAACATTTTAATAAATAAATTTTAAAACAAGTTTCTTAAAATATTGTAATTCCAATCGTTAATCCCTATTCCTTTTAATTCGTTTAAAGAAGATTGCTAGAATTTTCCAATGAATTATGAAGCCCTTTATCAAATTGTAAATTGCGAGGTATAAGAGCTTCGATTTTAAAAAATATATATATTAGCAAAATAATATTAAAAACAAGTAATAAAAAAAAATTTTTTTTTAATGAATTCCTACTTTTTTTCACTATATTGCAAAAGTCCTTTATAAATAATTTTCATTCATTTTTTAAAAATTTAGCAGGTGCCATCTATTGGTAGATATATGCATGTTAAATCTAAAAAAAAACTAAAATTAATTAATTTAATTTAATTACTGAATTAATATTTGAAAAAACTGTATTAACATTAAGTGTCATCCACTACAAGTTAAAAAAAATGTATTTGAACTTCAATGGAGGAATAAAAAGTATTTTATGAACGATTGAAAATTTGGACAAGATATATATAGGGAGAGTGTGAGCTAATAGAAGGAATTAAAAAAAAACTGTGTAAATCTTGTTAGGGTGACTAAATAAAATTTATTCTTTAATTAATTTTTCTTCTTGTGTAATTTATTTTTAACAATAAAGAATTTCTTTTGGTGGTGCATTAAATATTACAGTTGCAACTAAAGCTTGAAAAATCAGAGGTTTTATTCTTCATCTGATGATAATGCAGCTTCACTTTATAAAATGTCACTATGTGATAATTCCTATTTTGGTAATACTAAACTGAGTAATTTGGTAATACTAATAAGAGACTCTGCATACATAAAACAAGAAATTTTTTTATTTTTTAAAACTTAAAAGTTATAAATGTAACACTTAGAAATTAAACTTTTTTCTCCGAATTTATTATTTAATCTAATACGTAATAAAAATCCCTAAAAAAATAAACCTAATTATTTTGTTGTAGTTAAATAAGAACTTTAGTTTTCGTTTTTAAATTGTGCTTTAATACTATTTAGTTCAAAAATTTGTCCTCAAAAGAATAAGGAAGGGTAAATGGTAAATGACGTCATAGTTCTTTGTACATTCATATTCATTTTTGTGATTCATAATTTGCGTTTAATATATATTTTTTTATTATTTATTTGTTTTCATTAATAAATAATTTTAAAGGAGTTTAGTGCAGTAGATTATTTTAAAAATCCACCTTGAAATTAAAATAGCAAATTAAAAGTTTGTGTTCTTTTTATAATATATCTTTTGTTTGTTTCAAGTGTTCTATTATATAGGCTTAAAATATATTTTTCACTTAAAATTTCTTTTTAATTACATTCAATTTTTAATCCTATTCATAATTTTGTTTATTGCATTAAAATTCTGATTTTAAAATACTACCAATTTTGAGTTCGGTTAAGAAAAGATTGTATGAACTGTTTATTGTTTTGAATGCTGAAATTTAAGGCTATTATACTGAGTATAATTTTTTGGATTTCTTTGCATTTTTCACTTATATTTTTTTAATTAAATTTAATAAAATAAAAAACATAAATTTAATTAAAGTTTATCAAAGTTGGATCAAATGAATTAAAAAATATGAAAAGGGATATATACATAAATATTGAATATTTGCACATCTTATATAGATTTTTCTGGTATAAGATTTTTTTTTTCTTTCTGCTTTGCATAGACAACATGATTGCAGCAAATACTTAAAAAATTACAATTTTTTTCTGGAACGCTAACTGTGATTCATAAAATAATTCATAAATTTGAAACTTCCCCCTAAGATTATATATAAACCAGTGCATACTTGTCTAAAAATAAAATAAAATAAAAAATATATAATTTATTAAAGTTGGCCAAAACTGGATCATATAAACTTAAAAAAAAAAAAAAATTGAAAAGGGATATATACATAGATATTGAAAAATTACACATTGCATGTAGATTTTTTTCAGGTATAAGAAAAATTTCTTTCTTTATGTCTGTTATCGACAGCTATAATACCCCAATACCAGAAAAGTTGCAGTTTTTTATGAAATGCTAACTGTGATTCATATGTACGACATAACAGGCATTACTCATAAAAGGCGTTAACTTGAAACTTGCCCTAAGGTTATATAAAAACCAGTGCATACTTGTTTTTCGAAGGGGGGGGGGGGATAAAAGCTATTGATTGCATAGCACGTTAGCAAGTGATGCGCGATAACTATTGCTTTGAAAGTCTACAGTACTAATGTATCCAACAAAGAGTTTTTTTTAAACATTGTATGTGTATTCGTGGTACCTATTATATGATGAACCGCAATGGATTCCACAGGTATTTCAAGACAGAGAGAGAAGGTAATTTTTTCTCTTTTAAAATCCTCAGAGGAGCTTATACTTTATTTATAAGTCTAATAACAATTTTTTTTTTTATAGTAGTCCTTCAATATATCGCGTATGTCGCCAAAGATCATTATATGTCGAAAGTGAGATATAATCATTATCTAGATGGTTCTAAAAGAGAAACTTTATTTAAATAACATCATCATGATTGGCGCAACAGCTCATTGTGGGCCAAGGCCGTCTACCTACTGGTAGGTTTCGAGACGAGAGATGTTTTTCTTTTTACTGGGTAGGGTTGTCAGCTCTACGCCCAATGTTCAACAGTCATATGATGAGACCGGGACATACGGCTTAAATTGGATTCCGAACCACTACAAACATCCATGGCACCGCCGGAACTCGAACCCGAAACCAGTGGTATCGAGCGCCAGAATTTAAATAACGGTAATAATAATTTTGAATTATAAAATGAGATTTGAAAATAAGAAAAATAATTTTACCAAAATACCAAACAAATACAAATATTCCAAGTAGAATTTTTTTAATATAGAAATAGATAAAGAATTCCGCTTGCTGTCTTAATTTGTCCTACTTGTGTATGTTAATCTGTTTTTGAGGTTAACATTTCAAATAATGTTAACCTTAAAAAGCATTGAAATTTTTTTTTTTGTCACGTCGTTCTTCTAAGCAAAACCAGAAAGATATACAAATGCTTTATATAACAAGATGCAATAAGGAATAATTAAAAAGGAATATAAGAAATAATTAAAGTTAATTTAAATTGTTTTACTATTTTTTATTAATATATCTGATTAATATTTATTTTTTTATGTCTTCTTTTTTTAACGTAATTAGAATAAAAAATAGTATATAAATTATACAGTTCATGATACAAATTTTTTTTATTAACCTAAACAAGCCTCCAAAATATTTTGAAATAAATTACTGAATTATAAGAGATAAATTTGAGGGAACAGAAAAAAGTACTATCGAAGACTTTTAATAATACAGTAGCCTATTGAACTTTATTTGGCCATAAATAAAAAAAGAGTTAAAATATATATTTATAACATTACCATTTTTAACGCAAAGATGTTGTTGTTCTAATGCAGCTGGCAATACAGAGACAAATTAATCCTTATGCCATAAGCAAAGTCTGCACACACCTCTGTTACTCATTTAGCCTTACTCGGGGGCACGTGTAGCTTGAAGATATGCTACGGACACGAGTAACACTACCCCCACAAAGCTCTACGATCCTATTAGACCGGGACCTACTGTATAATGTGGATTCAGAACCACTACAAACATCCATGGCACCGCCGGCTCTCGAACCCGAAACCTGTGGTACTGAACGCCAGAGCGCTGGCCACTCGGCCATCAACAAATATGTATATGTCAAGAATTACAATACAAAATATATGTTTCTTATTGATATGTTTTATTTGATTTTATTATTTTTATATTCTATTTCACAATAAAATCGGCCTTTGCCATTTTGTTTTCATGTAGACGAAAACTATTCAAAAACTTCATGTTAATGAACAAAAGAGATTTGCGGATGGACTCACAGAGAAAAGACTCCATTCATTACAGATCATTTTTACAGAGCTTTTGTGCACAGCTTTTACTGATGATGTAATGAGCAAATAGATATTGTTGTTGAACGTAAATGACATATACAGTCCAGTCTCTTTATTTACGATGAAGAGGAAAGTGTAAATATTACTCCCGGTCTCACCCTAAGCACACAATTATCTCCCTGCTTACAATAAAAAAAAGAAAAAGAAAATGAACAATTATCCATATAACGTTTCTAAAGTTCATTTTTATATAAGAATTGCAAAGTTAATATAACCAAATATATCTCAATTTCAAATTTTTATATCTCGAGATATGAGCAGTTTTATTTCAAAGTCCAAGATAGAGGGGGCAAAAAACTCATATTTTGAGCTAAACATAGATTCGTATTTATAATAAGGCAGATAACGGATTAAAACCGTATTTTTTTTTTTTTTTAAATTTTAAGTAAAACATTTTATTCAATTCAACTACAAATGATTATTCATAAATCACTTAAAATATGAATAAATTAATTTTCAAATTATTCATAAATTAACGTTTAACTTTTAATAAAAAATTAACTTTAAGTCATTTTCAAATACAAAAAGTGATATAAATGTCAGTGTATAAATTTTTGGTAAAATATTAACTAACTACTAAAAAAACATTATATATATATATAATATCCTGTAAATTAATATGTATTTATTTATTTTATCAGCAATTTTTCAAATTATTATATGAATCATCAAAATCGACTAATAATTTTAATATCTTTTTAAAAATTAGAGTAAAATTTCAAATGCATGTTAATATATTCAAATTTAAATAACTCATAGAACAGTTAACGTTTAATTCTGAAATAGTTAGACTAATTCTAACTAAAATTATGATGACAAATAAAACAGGTCAGAGATAAAAAAAAGTAAATTTTAAAAAGAAATAATATGTCTATTTGGAACACTAATTTATTAAATATTATAGATGTCTTTTTTTTTTAATTTTAGATGTAATTTAAATGGTTTTTGCTGTAGTAAAATTGCAAAAAAAAAAAAATTATTCATTTTAGAAAGAACTTTAGAATTGGTGTACCCAGACGTGTCATAAAATTTCACTATATTTTAGTAAACCCTGTTACAGACACCCCCGCGGCTTAAACTGGATGCATTTCGTCTTGAACATAAAACAATATAGCATGCAAAATAACATTTTATTTCTTTTCGTTTCAATAACAAAAATCTTATTTCGTTTTATTACTCAGGTTACTTAAACATGGAAGGGGTATCAGAAAAAGAAGGATATTTTTAAAAGTATTCACCCAGAATTTTTAATCGTATTCATCCAGAATTGTATTTTTGCTTTTTTTCAAAGATTTCACAAAAGCTAACTTTGAATGTTTTGGTAGTTATTATAAGTCATGAAAAGTAATGTGGATACCAGAATAATATGAATTCAAAAAGTAGCATAAATTTATATTTTAACAACATATAAATATACTTGTGCATATGTGTGCAACAGTGTAATAAATAAAAGTTTTTAAAAAAAATTAAAGTTTCGAAAATTTTTTTTTTAAAAACAATGAATAAATTTCACTTAGTAAAATTTATTGTTGGATAGATTTCACCCTTAACTTTTATGAAGGTTATGGAATAGTAAACTCGGACAATAAACTCCTGTGATATGTAAAATAGAAAATAATTGTTAGGAGACAGTTGTATCATATACTACAGTGTCCAAAAAGTACGACTAGTTTTCAATTTAAATTTCCAGAGCATATGAAATTTCAATTTTTTTTTCTTTTTTAGGTTGTTGGCACTATCCTTGCTATCCGTGAGAAATTTTACGTCAAAATATTCATTAGTGTTTGAGTTATGCTTGGTTTTGTGAGATGCTAAAACTGATTCCGGCGATTTTTGAAATGTTTAAATTAATTGAGTATGAACTTGCGTTAAATTTTGGATGCGGAAACGTATAAAATGTTGTAGAAGGCATTTGGTGAGCATTTCTATATCGGGAAGAAATGTTTAGAAGTGGTATAAACAGATCAAAGAAGGCAGAGAACGCGCTGAAGACGAAGAGCCCTCTGGTCCACCATCAACCTCAATCGACGAAGCTGACGCCCATAACATTCAAGATTTAAAGCTTGCAAACCTTTGATTTACAATTAGAGACCTTGCTGGTGATGTTGGAATTTCAAAATTCCATTTTAAAAGATGTTTTGGGCCTGAAACGCGTCAAATCATGATTGGTACCGAAAACACTGAATGCACCAGCTCACACTGCATTGATTCTTCGTGATTAAACCCATATCGTTCCACAACTACCGTATTCACCTAATTTAGCATCGTGCTACTTCTGGCTATTTTCTAAACTCAAAAGACCACTCCGAAGATACCGTTTTGAGTCGATTGAAGAGAAATTTCAAAAATAGCCGGAATCAGTTTTAGCATCTCACAAAACCAAGCGTATTTCAAGCTCTAATGAATATTTTGATGTAAAATTTCACACAAATGTCAAAAGCCGTGCCAACATCCTAAAAAAGAAAAAAATTGAATTAACAATTTAAATTGAAAACTGGTCTTACTTTTTTGACATAGTAGTATATTCCTCAATAATTTGTCATTTTGATATAATATATTAAAAATTTGTTTATTTTAAGCAAATAAGAATTTATTCAATACAAAACAAGTAAATAACTAATTTTAATACAGATAATAACAAAAAAAGGATGATTTTTCTATCACGAAATAAATCTCATACAAAAATTTTGACTATAATGATTATCATTTATCATTAAAAACCAATTCTTATATTCTTACTTTATAAGCAATTGTTTCATCAGATTACATTGTTATAGCTGATTTATTGATGAAATAGTTCCAAATATAAAGTCGATAAAAAGTAAACTTTAAAAAGGAAGAAAAAGAAATGAACGATAATAAGATAGTAAAAAAATAATCTAATCAAAGATAAACCTTTTTATAGAATAATTAGAAGTTCATTTACTTAAAATAATGCTAGTAAATTATGATTAAAATAACTTAACTTAGTTTATAAAAACAAGCGTTATTTACTGCCAGTTTATAAAAGAAAGTGCAAAAACCAAAATGAAAAATTGACAATTTTTTTTGTTGTTGTTGTTGTTGTCTTTTTGTTGTCGTTGTTGTTGTTATCTATAAAATAAAATGCAAAATTTTTTTTTAATTGTTAATTTTTCATATGCAGCAATAACAAACTGTAAAATCGTCAGTATTTATTCATTTTGAAGTTGTATTAAAAGTTGCATAATGACTTTCTATTTTGTAGGGAACAATTTAGAGATGGACCATGAATTTGGTATTCTGTATGCAGAAATATTACGTTGGAAACGTAACGTTGAAGTTTACTGTTGAGATGCTTTTAATTGGGGTAATAACATCATGAACTAATAACTATGAGTAGTAGAAAATTCTTTAATAATTTAGAAATATGATAGATTAGATTTAAATAGGATATATAGACAGGATTTAGACGATAATTTAGAGAGATACCATGAATTTGGTATTCTGTGTGCATATATATTGCGTTGAAAGTGTAACGTTGAAGTTTACCTTTGAAATGCTTTTAATTGAGAATAATAACATCATAAACTAATAACTACGAACAGTAGAAAATACTTTATTTTGATAAATTATTGTTATTTTATTATAAAGTATTCTTATTTTATTATAAATGTGTATGATAAAATAATTTTTTGTATAGCAATCACTATCTTCTATAACTTTATAGTAATATTTAATTCTGATAAAGTAACAAATTCGTAATTTCAGAACTATGATACAAATTCAGAAGGTTGACACGATCATTCAATTTACCAAAAATGAACGTATAATTGGCATGTTATAATCAAAATAAATCGGTTTGAAGTTTCCTCCATTGTCTGCCCTCGCTTTTTTTTTCCGAGAAGCAATATTTTTTATTCACAAAATCGCTTCCTTTGAAGTCGAGAAAGAGGTGAGATGTTAAGGGGATTAGGAAACCGAGAAATTCTTTCTAGTATATGGTGTTTCGTGGAATTGTTTGTGTCCGCATCCGTTCGAAAGAAATTCCTTTGGAAGTTGCATTTCGCGGAACTCGAGAATGCCATTCACAGAATACCATTTGGGGTGCATTATGATTCGAGAATCGATATTTCATGGTGAAAACGGAAAAAAAAACCCAATTTTTCATTCAGTGCATTCTGCGATATCCATCAATCTAAGCGTAGTATGGTATGTTAACAACACAAATTATTGTAAGCATTTGTTCAATCATATTACTTGTTGGTACAATTTCCTTAATTAATTTGATGTATAAAACTAGTAAATATTTGAATGCTACAACAAAAAAGGAAATGCTTCAAACATCCTCTTGGTTAAAATTTTTCATGTATAAGTATAAAAACAAATAAGAAATATTTTGCGGATAGCTTAATTGGGCTTTTATTATGCGTATTACACTTTCATTGAAAAGTTGAATATACTTGTTAAATTACTTATAGGAATGTATTAACTTTTATTTCTTAATCTAGAATGTTATTGATCATTATTCAAAACAAATATAAGTTTTAAAATAATTTTATAGTTTACTAATATTTATTATACTATTCTATTTAGGGAATTTTTTCTTTTTCAATAGATTTTTCAGTTCTGCTTTGGGCATGATGGTCTTGCCAGTGGTATATATCGCCCTCTATATATAAATCAGAAAAATGAATGCTAATGAAGGCTAAAAGCTATTCTACATGGTCTCTTAAGTGCTTTCTCTTTATGTGCCACACATTGGGAAATTAGAGATCTGACTTGTCCTTCTTTTATTTTTATCGTATTATTATTTCTTTTCCGATGTAACTGTTTTTCTCTACATAGGAAACAAAAATATTTCCCAAATAAAACGATTACTAATATTTATTTATTCAAATATATAAATAAATAAAAGAGTTGTATAAGAATAATATTAAAAGTATAAATAGATTCAAATCTTTATTTATAAATATAAGAATGATATTCAAGTTATAAATAAATATAAGAGTTTTTCTCTAAATACAAAAATGTTTGAATATAGCATAGACTTTTTAAGAAAAGTTTCGATGCTTTTTGTTCAACTCCGACGCTTTTTAAATTAAAAAACTGAAAATTGTAAAAAATTAGATTAGTCAGCACTTTACATTAGCAGCCAAATGAATGCTAGGACTTACTGGTTTGTTTTAATTTCAATATAAATAGTATAAAAATAGAAAGTATGAAGATTAAATAATCAGATTTTTTTTCTCGTAAATGATTAAAGCATTAAATGAATATCGTGAAATAACTAACTTATTATAGATTTCTTTATATACTCATTTCTGCTTTAGCTTTGTTATAATGTAATCAACAAAACATGTTTCATGTATAATAAAAAATAAGTATAAAATAATGTATAAGAGATTTTTACGTACATGTCTATAAAGTTTTTTTTTTTTTTATTAAACGGTACGAAATTAGCCCTAAAATGGTTATAAATTAAAATAAATTAGAGATAAAAATTATAAATAAAATAAATAAGATGATTATAAATAACTTTTAATAATGCAGCGTCTCAGTAGTAAAAAAAATTAACACTGCAATGCTGCAGCATTAAAAGTAATTATTTTTCATTAAGTAATGCATAATTTCAAATGGTTTACAATAAAAATAGTTTTTATTTATAACAAAATAAAGAACGAGAAATAAACATTCAAATTAATGAAAAATGAAAATGAAATATTTATTATTAAATTAATTATTTAAGAACTGGAATAAAACTATTTTTCTACTTTTCTTTAGTTTTTATAACAAAAAACTTTCACCTTGCATTAAAAAAATCTTTATAACAAATGTTCTGTTATAAGTGTGATGCAAGTACTCGTACTTTATAATAAAGAAAATTTAAAGCTTATAGTTATTTTATTTAGCGAAATACATTAATAAATGAATACTTTAAAAATGTTATTATTTATTAAGTTATAAATATTGAAGCCTATTTCTAGGAAAAAAATATTTAAAATTTTAATTTTGCAATTTTAGTTTGTGATTAAATTATTAAAAATATATTTAAAAGCAATTTATAAGTTTATTTTATGTTTACATGATACAGTTTACTTCAAACACAATTAGTAAAGGAATATTGATTAAAATGTATGTAAATCAATGTACATAATTACGTCAGTTCTGTTGAATTTCCCTTTTGTATTTCTTAAACTCATTTATTTAAAAATGAAACAAATCATTACAAATTTTTAGAATAAAAGATTTTTAATCAATAAATTATTTTCAAGTGTCCTTATTAAATTAAGTCTATTCTATAATTTTATATTTACTTAAAAAATTAGTTTAAAGGATACTTTTTTTGTAAAATTACATTTAACTAGATAAATAAATTATTAAATATATCTAAGTAAAGATAAATACACTATTTGTATTAATACAAAACATATTGTTAGTTAATGTAAAATTACGTTCATTACGTCAGACTAATTCGATGGGACAAAAAATTTATATTTTTGCTTTTATTTAAATTTATATTTTGCGCTTTTTGAAATTTATATTTCTCACAATAAACTAATTGGTTAATTTTTTTATTCAGACAATTTATACATTAAAAACATTTAAAATGCAAACCACTTTTATAACCTATTTTTAATGGATTCTTTTTACGATTAATTAATTTCACTTAGGATTCTTACAAGAAAACACAAATTAAAACTAATACGTAATAATGAAAATTCTCGAAATGTAGTTCTGTGTAAGTTCAATATTAAAAATCGGATTATTAAACCATTTAAAAATTTTATCTAATATAAAATAACAAACCTAATGTAATAAACAGAAAATTTTCATAATTGATGTTGCCAATATAAATATATGCAAGTATTATATTCTTGTACAGAATGTATATTATATTCCATACAAGTATTTTGATAAAAATTTCAATGATAGATTATAATTTTAATAATAATTTCTTTTCACTGTGATAAGTTGATGCTTATACCAAATGTTGGCTTCTTCTGTCTTATGTTTGTAAATTTTAGTTCTTTAATAATTTTAATTTATTTATTAAAAGCACTGACACTTAGAAATTTTTTAAATCCGTATATAAATAACATTTGTTGTTATAACATTAAAAATTTTGGCAACCTTAAAAAATATTCAGTATAAAGTTTAAGAAATAAATTATTAAGTATACAATAATTTATACTTTAAGGTTTTATTTGTAGAACGTTTTATATGAATAATAATGTGCTATGAATCTGCATTTAGTTCAATTTAATAAACAATAATTTTAGGTTTTTTTAATTAAATTAAAAGACTAAATACATTTAATTTTAAAACACCTAAGATTTTTTTATATTGCTAGAAATAGTTATTTTTAAGGCAGGCATGAGAAACATTTAATAGTTTTAGAGCCAATTTATTATTGTCTCCGAATCAAGGATTGAACTAAATTGTCTCATAAAATAAATTAATATTAAATAAATTATATCAAATCGCTACTTCATATTACATTTATTTATAATATAAAGTATTACTTAAATTTTTTAATATAATGAACGACGAAACAGTTTAGTGTAACGATTGACCTTGTAGTTTAATTAGGAGACTATCATTAAGGATTTTGATATTACTTAATAAATAACTGCACTTTTGAGGTTTCCATTCGTTATTCTTGAATGAATTTTTGATTTATTATATTTCATAAATATAAATGCATTCTAAAAACATGACAAATTATTTTTCTCGAAACAATGTTGTAAATTTGTGTATATTTCTTCCACCAAATAAAATTTATAAAAATCCATCAAAGCAATATAGTTACATTGGTATTTTAGCTCTAAATCATCCTAGATTCTTAAAAATCCCACCTATAAGCTGTAGAATTATTTACAACAGTATTCTTCGACCAGAAAATATAGCGAATGAGGAATTTTTATTTTTTAAGTTGCACCTTGTGTCAGCTTGCTATATTAATGTCCAGTTCATCTTTATAGCAATTACATGGGATATTTTTATGAGTTGCAGGAATTAGAAAATGATAAGAATATTTTAGCTTTTATATGATTTACAACAACTTTATATTATCAAAACAAAAAACAAAAATAAGCTTTGATACATCCACGAAGTTAATGAACAGATTATACTTGTTTTTGCAATTTAAAATACAGTTCGTTTAGGTATCCGGTAACTAAAAAGAAAGTTAAATAACACAAATAAATAAATCACCTTAATTTTTTTTATTTGGTTAAATATTCATAAAATTTTCAATTTTTCCTTTTCAAATTTTAAATTCCTTTTAAAATTTTAACTTGAGTCGTCCACCTCACTATACGATAATAATACGTATCTTCCTAATTCGAAAATAAGCCTGCAAACAATCCTTAATTGCCAAATTAAAGAACTAAATGTAGACAGAAAAACAGCTACTACTCTCACAAGATTAAGGATGAAGCACCACAAAAATATGAAAATTTCTGCTGATGGCTTAAAAAATAACAAAAATGGGGCAACTGCCCTAATGTCGAACTTACTCCTCATCGTATCTTTGATTGCCCAGTTGTTGCAACCGTTATATATTGTCTGGACAAACCGTCGGAAGAGAGTTTATAATCCGAGCTGGCAATCAGCATGGCCAATATTATTCGGGAGCACCACGATATTTGATTTTCTCGTACTCTTCAGGGAATACGACAGCAACAACAACATTAATCCTTAAATTCGGATTATTAAGTGAATGTAACTCTAAATAATGTAATTCTGACTTTTATAACTTCATTCGTGAATTAGAATTTATTAGTGGATAATGCAGTGAAATTTTTAGAAAACTTTTGAATGGATCTGTAATTTTCATGATCTTTCATTAAGTGCCCTTATAATAAATTATAATAGCTACATAATGGACCTGGCTCGCGTTTTTTACAATGTCCTCAAGGTTGGTGGTGAGTAAGATTTTTCTTGTAAAAAGAGTACATATTAATCCATCGAAGTGGATTAATATGTATATGTACAAGGCACGCACCCAGTTAAAGACCCTTACCTCAAGCTCTTAAGAAAAATGAGGTTCATAGTGATAAGTAAAACTTATGTCCAGTTCCCACTTAAGTCACATTGTTTTTGTTAAATATTCTGTATTTCAATGAATCAGTGCTTTTCCTTTCAGTGTCAATTTATTATAGCCTTGAATTTATTCAATTTATTGAGCCGGTTTTTTTCCCGGTTTGGTTGTTTTAAGTATTAAATATTCATTAAAATCGTAAAATCGACATAAGCCATGTAATCGATGAGCTGGCAATCGAAGGTTAATTTTTAAATAATGATTTTACAGTCAAACGCCAGATTGAATTTGAATTTGTATCTTAAAAACTTTAAAATTTTACAACTTAGAACCATTGATACATAAATTAATATTAATATAAAGTTACTTATTTTCTTAAGCATCTTCATTATACTATCATTATCTTTAATCTAAAATCTTACTAATTAATAAATAAAATATATGGACAAGACTGCCTGGCCGAACATCTGGCCAAAATAAGGATTGTGAACTCTGATATATGTGGTTTATATAAGTCAGAGAACGTGAATAAGCCCTACTATTTTCTCGGACTCTAACTTACACCAGAATGGTAATTTGTGTACTCTTTACTGGAGGGCCAAAGAAAATATGTCCTGATCACACAGACTTTTATTAAGGTGCTTCCAGCTTTTTAAATTTTTATCCTTAGAACTTTTAACTTGTTTTTGACTAGTTTTAAGGCTTTTTGGTCGTTTTTGTTATGACTGTCTGGTCTTTTTCCTTTGTAATTTTGATTTTTTATACATTCTTTTAGTTTCTACTGCAAGTGGTCAAATTTGTACAGATTGAGTTCCAATAAAGTCATAGGTAACAACTACAACATAAATATTTGTCGCATGCTTCGATGGTTTCAAGTTAGTATTTTGGTCAGAATATAAGGAATTTTCAATTAAAAAATAAAATTCAAAATTAGTTTAGAGTTATTTATCAGCAGCTTTTAACGTTTTTCCAATGTTTTAATTTTAAAATAAAAAAATAATTTAAAATAAAATTATAATTTTAGATATATTGGATATAGCAAAACGATCTCTTGAAAATATATTACATGAATTATCATTGACTGTAAAATATTTTGATTGAAAAATTTTTTTTTTTCAAGCAGTCCATTACCTGTTATTAAAAAGCACTTAATGTTTATAGGAAAATTGTTTGAGAAAGATATAATCAGTTTTTAAAATTTTGTCACATTAATCTTCATCGCGTAATATTTCTTTTTTATTCTACAGTTTAGTTTTTACAAAAAAAAAAAAAAAAAAAAATTATTATTAATCTATGGCAACACTTTTGCTAGTGAATACATAATTAAAAAAAAAAAAAAAAAAAAAAAAAGATAAACAGCATGAAAATTGGGAAAATAACGAGGAGGGGAAGAAAAATATTTTTCGAATCCCAAGAATTGAGTTATTTGCTACTAAAAAGGTACACATGCAATAGATTAAACATTATCCAAGATATACCATTCTATATTGCAACAACTTTGTGTTATCCCAATTTTGAATTAATGTTTTCATACAGGGCCAATGATGAGAGGTTGCACACTCATATCTTACTCTTCGAAACCAATGGAATGGCTTTCCAGACTACAAATTTATAATGTCTATCAAAAGACACAGAAGCTTTCTATTTGGCTGTGCTTGTTGTGTTTTAAATCAGGATTCTTTAGTTCTTAAACTTTCCTCACTATAAGCCATGCCGCTCCGACTCTTGTTCGAAAAAAAAAGGGGGGGGGGATGCATTGAAAAAAATAAAGCATTCATTAATATTTTTTGGTTTAAGCAAATTATGACGAGTAGCATAGAAAATATTAAAAATAATTACCAAAATGCAATATACTTATATATATTTAAAAACTTAATGACAGCACAGTTGGAAAGAATAATAATCGGAAAAATAATAAATCCGTATCAATTAATCCGAAAACTTAATAATTTAGGACATTCGTCCTTAGCTTGGTAATGGCTAGAGAAGAGAAATCGAAGTTAAAGTAAAGACCAAGAAGCCTGGAGTAGAGAATTTTTTTATGGAGTTGGGAATCGGAAACAGGAGTTGGTTTATCCGGACGAATTCATCGGATAACAAATTTTTCTCACTTTTTTCTAAAAATATTTTTTCATTTTCCTAAATTCTAGGAATTAATGTTAAAATTAAACGCTATTAAAATTAAATCAATTACATCTTTTAATTATCAACCTGTATCAGAGATGAATGTTTAGATATATTTCTCAGCACTGAGGCTTATAAAAAAAACTATTTTGGATCAGCAACGAAAGAAAATTTTATAGAAGCTTTTCTATCATTAAGAAAAAATAAAATTTATTGTATTACAAATATAGCTATTTTGTGCATAAATGAACAATTTTCTTTTTCTTGTCTTAAAGCCATTCTTTAATGTTTTGGTGCTTTTTAATTTAGTACTCTTATTTTTATAGGATACACGTTTTTTTTAATTAAAAAAAAAATTATTTTTTTAATTTTTAGAGCAAATGTAGAGCAGGAGAATGCCTTTTAAATTAGTGGAAATACAGCCCAATTAAACTTGTAAAATATATTTTGTTTTTAAAAAACTGTTTTTATAGATGTATTAGTTCAATAAAAGTCATTGAATTTATTTATAAATTTGTCGAAATTCATTAGTAAACATCATAGTACCAAAAAAAAAAAAAAAAAAAAAATGAAGCTAAAGATTCAGGAGTTAGTAGTTGGGAGTCGATATAAAAAAAATGCTTCAGGAGCAAGGAGTCGAGAATTTTTTTGAGCAGTTATCACTCCTGATTATGACATTCTGATTACAATAGGTATACTTTGATGAAATTATAGGGAATGTTTTGTTTTCATAAAAATAGTTGAATTTGTTTTCTCATAGGAAAACTGTTACAATTCAGATACATCGTGAGAATATGGGGAACATTCCTTTACAAACAATTAACAAAAGTAAAAAAAAATCCGTGTTAACAGCTGTGTATATTCTTATGGATATATGTTTAATACTATGTGCAAATGCAATACCTTATTGATTTTGTGATATTAAACATTCGAATTTCTTGACAATTTCAACAGAAAATAAATTTCAAAAGATAAATCATAACTATCTACATTATAAGAACTATACGTTTAAAGAACGGTATTTACGAAGCAACTTGTGAAATTAACTAACTACCCAGGATATATGTTTAATACTATGTGCAAATACAATACTTTATTGACTTTGTTGATATTAAACATTCGAATTTTTTTACACTTTTCAATAGAAAATAAATTTCAAAAGATAAATCATAACTATTTACATTATAAGAACTATGCAGTTTACGAACGGTATTTACGAAGCAACTGGTGAAACTAATTGACTACCCAGGACCGTGACCTACGAATACAAGCATAAACCCCACATGTTGCAACTTGTCGAATTCTCGAATGAGTACCAGACAACCCCCCTTCAGAATTCTACTGAATGAAAAGAAAAAAGAAGAAAAATGTAAAAAAAAAAAAAAAAAAAAAAAAAATTAAAAAAAATATATCCGATGGGGGGGGGGCACGAACTGTGACGCTGCTGTCAAAGAACACGCGATGTTACGTCACGAGAGGGCTTGTCTATTTCTGCCAATCCAAGCCTACTCCGCTACTACGCGCGCGTAATAGGGGGCGATTTTCTGTGTATAAAAAGACGTGGTTGTTTAGTGCCAAACCACATCAAACCCCGAAGCCAAAAGGAATCCCCTCATTCCTAGAAAAAGTTTCGTCTACTCCAAACTGGTCATTCATGGTAAGTTGTGTTCCCTTTTTTCTAAGTTGTGAATGGACTTAGAGTTCATTGACTGCTTTTTTTTTTTTTTTTTTTTTTTTCTTCTACTCACTAGCGGTTCCTCTTCATCAAGAACTTTTTTTTAGTAACAGCTTGACATCGCGTGATTTGATTCTATAAGGTGAATTGGCAAAATATTCACCTACATATATTTTATTAAAGTAACTTACTGTGCACTTAAAAACACTATCATATTATATTTATTTTATTTATCACGTTATTTCACAGCACCAAATAAAATTTCTTAATAAGAATTAAGATTTCTTAACCAATAATATCCTTTGTATATTTAATTAAAAATATTAAGCTAGATAAATTTGTAAATAGCAATAGATAAGACGAATAATTTTGAGGGTAAAAGAATTAAGGAAAAAAAGGAAATTCTAGAGATCTACTATAGAATTTTGTATAACTTGAAATTTAATGTGAAAAGAAAAAAAAAAAAAATGCGAAAATATCACAATTTTCAACAAGTCTTACGAATCATAATTGATTGTTTATAATTTTAATTACTAATGACAAAAAATATAAATGTAAAGTTATAAGTTTATTAACGTTTTGTTCAATATTTCTTCTTATTTTATTTGTAATAATGATATAAAATCACGTTAACATATGAAAAATAACTAAATATTTTTTTCGTTTAAAAGCAATATTTAAAATTTGTAAACATTTTTTTTTTATAACTTAAAGGTTTCTAAAAATTCAGGTTTATGACTTTTTCCCCCCTGAAAAAAATATGTTATTTTTAGCAGACATAATTGTTAAGATCTAATATTACAAAAAATATAATTTAAAAAAATTTCTATGTTACTAGAAACTTTGAAGAGCTACTTAATATTTAATAGCTGTTTAGGAGTTTAAAAAAAAAAAAAAAAAAAAATGCTATAAAACAATTGTTGAATCATAACCCAAAAATAGCATTTTTATTTTGTTTAACATCGGTGGTAACGTGGTTCCACAAAGTTAATCTTTACAATCTTACGAAAAAAATTTATATGGTTGAGTTAATCTCTATTATCTACTTCAAGTTGAAAATAAATATTATTTATAGCCGACATACTTTTTGAGATTTAATATTACAAAAAATATAATTTTAAAAATTTCTATGTTAATAGAGACTTTGAAGGGCTGCTTAATATTTAAAAGTAGCCCAGGAGTATTTTTTTCAATAGTATAAAAGAATAATTATTGAATCATAATCCAAAAGTAACATTTTCATTTTGATTAACATCGGTTGTTCCACAAAGTTAATCTTTACAATAATACGAAAAAAAAAAAAATTTATATGATTGTGTTAACTTCATTACTATCCACTTCAAGTTGAAAATAAATATTATTTATAGAAAAGTTATAGAAAAGTGTAGCAATTTATAAAGTGTAACTTATTTGAATCAAAACTCCAATAAATAATAATTCATAGAAAAATATTAAAAAGAAACAATGAAACAATTATTCTCCACTATTTATATCATATTAATTACACGAAGAGGCAGATGTCAATCTATAGCTGTAAATTATTCAATCACATCAATTATTATTCAGTAGCAGATGTTTGCGAAGTGATTGAGTGTGAAAGGGTGCAGGTACATTTAGCGTTTGACAGATGTTATTACTTTCGTGAGTGATCTCTCAGGAAAGGTAATTCTTTGTTAACAAAAGTAAAGAGTTAATTCTTCGAAAAGAGTTAATTCTTCGTAATAAATAGTTAATTCTTCGAAAAGAAATAACGGTGAGTGCAAAATTTGATCCAAATACTTTGTTTCTTTTCCATCAACTTAAATGATAAACTGCAAAAATCATTTGGTGTTCTATATAAATAAAAATGTTATATAATTTGCCTTGAAAGAAACAGTGTTTATAATCATTAACTTAATATTTTTAGTGAAAAGAAATCAAACAATTCAATATGAAATGTATTATTTGAATTTTCTCTAGTCATCATTAGAAATAATGGTAATTTCTAAATAATATATATATATATATATTGTAATTTCTTTATAATTTTTTATATGTTATTTTTTTCAATCTAATTATACATATATTGTTAAATATGACATATAAAGCTAATGCAGTTAATAATTTAAAGAAAAATTTTATTTATTCCTTAACAAATTTAAAATAATTATTTTAATTTATATATGTAAATTTTATTTAAAGATAGGGAGATAATTTCCAAAAAACTTTTATAAATTTTTCGCAAGTTTGTTTTTCTCATTAAAATTTACAAAAAAAAAAAAAAAAATAAATAAATAATAAATAAATGTGTATTTTTTAGAAATTACTATTTATGAATTAAATTAACTTTTGGATAGTGACATATTTCCCAAATAGCTGCTATTGATTCAAAGGAGAGGAGGGAAAAACCTTTGACAATGGTTTTGCCTCTTACTCAGTCATGCTAGAGCGAATTTTCTAGCACGATTGTTATGCATATTCAAATAGTGTAATAGAAACATTCAGATAATATTCAATGAATGACAGTTAAAAAGCTGTGCTAGTTTTACGTTTTGAAAGGGAAAAGAGACCAGGAAATTTGTATTTACAAGCTTTTTCCCTGTTGAAACAGTTGAATTCATTATTTAATTCAAATTTTATATACAAGTACATTAAATATAAAATTTAGATTAAATAAAATTATAAAAAAATTATAAAATAAAAGTATTTTAAATAAAATTATCTTAATATAAAATTATTTTATACCTATCTTTAATTACCTAAAACCAAATATATTATGCATTCAATTTTTTATATTTTTTTTATTACAGAGATTTTTCAGTAGTTTCTTACCTTAAATGCTTTGCAGAAAAATGAAATTTTGAACTTATTATTTTTTTATTTCAATTAAAATTAAAATGTTTGGAAGATACTCTTATATTCATAAGATTGCAGAACAAGCTTTTTTAACCTACATTCCATTTAGCATTTCAAAGCATATTTCACGCAATTTCTTTAAATTTTTAAAACACAATTTTTGCTGAGTTTTCGATTTTTATCTCAGAAAAAATTAATATGAGATCTTTATTCAACTAACTAGGGCCATTTTGATAAAATTTGCAAACCTCAAGCAATTCAATGCATATATAATCTTCAAAGTTTTTAATTTTAATTGCTTGTTGTTGGTACTATTGCATATAATTAAAACAAACAATATACAATTCAAACAAAAAATTACAAATTTGTAAAAGCAGCTTGTTGATATTAAATAAATACTCATTTTAAACTTATCACTAATAGGAAAAAGGGCTCCTACATTGCAAGGATCCTTGTTAATTAGCAATAATAAAGCAAATGATAAAACCCAATGATAAGGATGGTTTTCGTATTCATTCCTTTCAAGAACAATTTCTGATGCATAATATTTAAAGAGTTTTACTTCTTCCTAAAGAATTATTGAATTTACTCTTAGATTTTTTCATCAGATCATCCAAAAGCGTAACAAACGTGCAGATTTTATTTAAAAACATATAACTTGACAAACGACTTCAAATTAAAGATCTAAAGAAAAAGACAAATGTTTACAGGAATTATGAACTACTGGAACTTTATTTACTCCTCGAACTAAATGTGTACCATCCAAAATTTCGGAACCTTATTATCTAGAAACTCATTCTTGTCCGCCAAATAATTGAGTCGTAACATCTCAAGGGAATCTTTTTTAATAAACGCTTTGTCCTCAGAATTGAAATACTTTTTTCCTCTACCAAACATGTGTTATGATAAAAAAAAAATCTCTAATTCATTTGCTTTTGATTAGGTCTTGAAAGCAATTAATAAACTTTGAATTTTACTTATCAGTACCTATAGAGTGTTCACAGAAATAAGTTATTACAAAATACACATTGAAGTGAGAAATTTAGAAATTAGAAATTCATTATTTTTATATAATAAATAAATATTTTACACGTAGGCAAGTTTGCAATAACATTTCAAATAGTAAAAACAAGTTGCTAGAAAAGAGATAAATTATTCATTATGACTGTCATATTCAAAGAAAATTTTAATTAAATAGAATAAATAAATAATCTATCTATACACTCACATATATATATACAGAGAGAGAGATAGATAGGAATACAATATTTAGTAGATTCGTAAATGTAAATGATTGTAAATCACCACTACATTAACAATTCAGAATGAGAGAGTTTAGATTAATTTTTCTAAATAATATGAAAAATAATTCTGAATCTTTAATAGAAGATTTATAATTTGCTTCTATTTATAAATTTTAATTAAAAAGTTGTTGATAATGTGCAATAAAGCCTTCTTACTTAATCAAAGATTGTCTTATACTACAGTAAAACTAAAATAATATCAGAATTCCTCCAAATAAATTTCAAATTATTTGAAATTCATAAATATTGGATATTCAAAATATTTGAAATAAAAAAAGTCTGAAATTTTTATTTATGGGTATTATATTAATATACATCAAGAATAAAATTGTGAAACAATATGGTTACTAATCTTGGAAAACAAGATCTGAATATGCCAGGAACTAAACTTTTAGAAGCCGTTTTTATTGAGCAAAATATAAATGACCTATATTCTCCTTTTTTCCAACATTAACGTTAAATGTAAGTTAAGTGGGCGGCTAAATAAATACCCCAACAAGTAAATTGAAAGACCCCATGGATTGCTCCGAATTAACTCAGAAACAGTAGCCACCAGTTGGATCTGCTATACAAAAAGCTTTCCATTTTTGTTTTAGCATATGAATATATTTCTTTTTTCAAATCTCTGGAGAGGTTTTTGTTATAAAAAATTTAACATAAAGGGATGTATGATGGAAAATGTTTTCTGTTGATAGAGGATGACGAATTGCATTGTCTAAAATATTTCTGACCAAATTCGTATTGTTTCATTATACGTATGTTAACTTTTATATTAAATTACAGTGCAATAAGCATAACAGCATTGGACAGTAACTCAAAGAAATAAATGATATAAATATGTGTATGTTATAAATCAGAAAAATGCTGTTTAACGAAAGTGTTTATGATTTTATTATTTTACAATAACCAATTAATTCAGTGGGAATTGTAAAATTATATTTGTCGAGTAAGATAAAATCAATTAATATGAGGATTAATTAAAAATAGTTAATTAAATAATTAAAATAAACTGTTTTAGATTTTAATTCAGTCCAACTTAAAACTAATGAATGAATTATTTTTTTAAACATCATTACTAAATTAAGAAAGTATTATAAGTTTAGTTAAATAATATTTTAAGGAAAATTGATAGAAAGGATTTTAAAATAATGTCTTCAAATAATGCAGCAATGCAAGGTCCTTGGAAGGAAAGGTAAAACTACTTTTACAGAAATTATTATGAAGCTGTCGCTATTAACTAATAGGGGCATTGTAAAAGAATACATCTTTAAGTAGGTATTTTAAGGTTTAAAATCGATCATATTATGGTCATGTATGGCTTTAACATTAATTGTTTCGCTTGACGACACATCATGTTAGTTCGATGTTCATCTCAGCACATTAAAAGTCAAGAATAATTACTGAAGTTTAAGAAAATAATTTTGTGTTTACTACAGAAAATAAAAAAGTATTCCTTAAATTTTGATTCTTTCCGTTAAGAGCATTGTTATGAAACAGTTAATGAAATATGTAACTTTAAACGTTATTTTCGTTGTTCCCACTACTTTTATGCTTCATAACATGTAATTTGAATTAGGTAGTTAATATTAATTTCATAAATATTGAATACGACTATTTAATATTTATATTTAATTAAGGATAATAATTTTATTCACTAATTATTCGACAAAAGTTTTCTACAGAAAAAAATAGCAAGTCCCAAAATAAATAAATAAACAAACTCTTTTAAATTTTAAGCAGGTTTTTCTCTTGGCATATTGAATTAAGCTAAATAGGCAACAGGACAAATCTACTTTTTATACATAAGCTAGAAAAATAAAAGGTAATGCATAAGTTCGTATAAAGTAGTTATAAGTTCTCAATAAAAAGGTTTAGTTCAATTAAAATATTTTTCATTTAAATTTAAAATAATTTAAAATTTCTTTAAAATATTTTTCCATCTCAAAAATATTTTGGAAGAATTTGCTACAAATTCATTTGAAAATCTATTTTATTATTTTTAAGATATCTTGTAGAAATAAAAAGAAAATATGAATTTTTACCATGGTTTCAGTAATGTAGGAAAATACTGCTGATTTTTTAATGAAAATCGTAGTTACATTTATGAATTCTGAAAATATCTTATGATATGGAAAAAAGATGTAGGCTTATACATTTTTAAGGGACTCCAACCCAGAAAAAATTCTGTTGAAAGAGCTTCAGAAGCACATTATTCTTTAAAATCAAAGCAGCTTTAATATTTCATGTACATAAGAGTTCCAATTGAAAGGACAATCTTCAAACGGAATAATTCATTACTTAAGTGTTTTTTAGAGAAACGGTCGTGTTTATCTTATTATGTATTAACTGATTGTCCTACAAAGGAAGCCATTACATTTTGATGAAATATTAATCCAAATAAGAATTTATTAAAAGGGAACATCTATGAAGAAATAATGTTTACATTATTAATACTATTTTTAAAGTAGTATTAATAATGCAATCTCATATCTCAATAATAGAACTGATAAGTAATTCTTAATATTTTCTGTGCTTCAATAATAATTTGAGAGAATAAAAAATTAGTTATGTCATTTTTATGTTGAAGGTTCACCATTGCATATTTTCTGTAAAGCATAAATAAGTACATCAATCTAGTAATGATATTTAACTTCTGTGTATACGTAATAATACGTAGTACTTTACATAAATGTAGTAAAGAATGACGAAGTTTGAAATTTCATTAAATTTTTTACGCGATTTTTTTAAGTAGTCATGTATTTTTGCCTTTTAATTCATTTAATTTAGTTTAGCATTGGTGAAAGTACTTCATTTATTTAAAAAATTAATTATTTTAAAATTGAACATAAAATATATATCTAATCTTTTAATTTCATGTATATGCGAAAAGTTGAACAGATGTGACAAGCTTTATGGTGCAATAGAGCTCAAAATGAATGCTGAAATAAGTGTTGTAACACTTTAATTCTTCATACAATTTTAGCAATGAAATCTTTATTGACCATACTTGAATATAAAAAAATTACAAAATTCAATAATACACGAAATTTGCCAAAAGTTGACTGTTATGGAAGGTTGAATTTCTCTCCATTTCAAAAAGTTGTGAATATTTTAAAATTCTTCACGTCAATATATAAATGGCATGAAGAGTTGAATGTAATAATGAATACCTAAATGAATGTATATATATATATTTTTTTTTAATGTTTAGATGGCATTATTCCGAGTTCTCTTCTGTCTGTTCGTCGTGGCCATGGCCGTGAGCGAAGCAGCCCACGTTCTTTCAAAAAGGAGTTTCACTCAACTGGGTTGCATGGGCGACTTTGATCGCTCCAAATTCGCACGCCTGGACTCAGTGTGTGAAGAGTGCTACGAACTTTACAGGGAACCTGATATCCATTTCCAATGCAGGTATATAAAAAAATTGAAAAATTTTTAAGATATAAAACCGCTATTCATTTCAAAATAGAACATGGCTATTTTTCCACCTTTTTCCACCTTTATGCACCTGGAACGCGTTGAGCCTGTCCGCCTTACACCCTACCATGACTACCTGCAGGCACACCTCCAGTGGCTGAACAGCCGCTGATAGGCGTAGGATAAAAAAAAATATTCTTGCTTGTCTTTAACTAGTAGATACGGCACAGCATTGCACCATCCGAAAAAATGGTGCAATGCTGAAAGATTAATTTTTATAATTTTTCTTACTGCGCATTAAATAAAAATAATAATAAAGCCAAAGAATCATATTTTATATAAAGAGACAGACGCTATTTCTAATCTGATCAATGAAAACTAAAATTACTTCCTCAAACAAGGCTGAATTTCACTTAGGGTCAACATTAACTATAATTTTATATCCTAAATATGAAACTAGAAGTAGTTTGATAGTTAACTTGCTGGGCCAAAAGTTTCCATTGTCTACAGTAAGTTTCTTCTTCTTCAATGGCCCAACAGCCCCAGGATTGGCCAAGGTCGTCGGCCTACTGGCAGATTCCGGAACATGAAATGTTTTTCTTTTTTACGTGGTAGCTTGTCATCCCTACGTCGAATGCTTTATAATCATTAAGGCTTACGGTTTTATGGTTTAGTTCAACTGTTTCTATTTCGTTCCTGCATAGATTCGATTCAATTGAATCGAGCTGGTTGTAGCTTGATAAGAGAATCACTGGAAGTTTGGTTGCTTTTCTTTGGAAAATAAGATTGAGATTCAATCCTCGTCCATTAAACAAGTTATTAATGTGGTAATGTGCTGTTATTTAATGTGGTAATGATTAACTCGGTAAAGCATATTTTTCTTTATACTGTTTTTGGTTAATATTGTTTTTGGTTTTCCTCATACCGTGCGGAAAATATGTATGCTACATTTATAAAGACTTCCATAAGATCTCACAAGTTATGAGTATATCAAGCCACATGGAAACAGCATGATAATGTCCAAATCTGTTTTATAAATAGCAAATTAAATAACTCCCATATAAAAAATTTACATTTAAAATTTTCAAATTACATGAGAATAAAAGATTTTCTTACCTTTTATATGAAATTGTCCTAAACAGAGATGTTTATTTTTTATTTATTAGGGAAAACTGCTTCAAGAACGCCTACTTCTCCAAATGCGTGGATGCTCTTCTTCTCACCAGTGAGCAAGAAGAACTGGACAACTCTGTCAGGCAACTGTACGGCAAAAGGAAATAAGGAATTTCGTTCTTCATGGCAACTCTATAAACAGGGAATGTGTACAGCGGAGAGCTTAAATGCATTAAATTATTGTATCATTTCATCCTTTGATTTTGAATGTGAATGGTTGAAAGTTATTTATTTATTTTGAAAGGCATATTGAATGATTTTTGTCGGTACATTGACGTCAATGGAGAATATTGAAAGGAATCATGACGTCACTGTAGCCAGTGTGATTTATCAGATTGGTTGCATTTGTATTGTTATTTGAATTTCACGACTAATATTCACTATACGTATCAGTATTCGATGTACAATTTAAAGCATATTTTTCTTTATATTTTTTGTGAACCTTTATTGTGAAAAATAAATTTATTGTGCAGGACAACTATGTTTTCTTCTCATTCATTTCTAGTTATCTTTACACAACTCTGTTAGGATTAAAAAAATTTTATTATAAATAATTATCTTAAATGTAAAATACAAGTAATAATAACAGTGCAAATGAAAAATTATACATAATTCCAGTCTCTGTGATCATATAACACATTTTTTAAAACATACTCATTGCTTTATTGACTCAATACATTCCAAAAAATTGTTTTTAATATATTTATTAAAGAAATCAGAAATGATATATTTTATGTTTTTCAAACAAAATTCAAGTGAAATAAAAAAAAAAAATCAACCACACAACCATCTGCAATAAAAACTTACCATACACACTAAAATTAATCCAGTTTTAAACACTTTTAAAAATATTTTTGAAACAAAAAATAAGTGTCATTATGCATAAATTGACAGCATGCTCCAAGTTTCTCTGTCCTAAGACAGAATATACTAAGACACTACATGAACATTTTCCCCTCAATTTATGATTAAATTTTACAAAGAAAATTATATAGAAAGTTCTGTTAGAGAATCACAATTGATTTTAAAATTCTGAATAAGTTTATAAGTTTCTATTATGTTTGAGTTTAAATTTGTCATTTTTATGAGACATTTTTATGTCAAAGCTAACGGATAATATGAAACGTGAATAACTTCTTAAAATCATACTTTTTTTTATTAAAAATAAAAATTAATGAATTAAAAATTTTATTTTAAAATTCTCTTTTGATATGCTAAAAAATTATTTAAATTTCTTAGCTTTTTTTGTAATTTAAATTAAATTTACAATTTTTAATAAAGCGTCAATCATGATTTCTTAATCGTAAGTGCATTTAATAATAAAAGATTAACATATATAGGAATATGCAATGCATATAAAAATATATTAAATTATAACAATTACTCTTTGTGGTATATTTTATTCCCATTTTGTATCCAATTCAAGGAAATAAATCTAAAATTTTATGAAGTTAAATGCTAAACATTATAAATTAAATGTTCATGGTGTTAAAATTTAATAAATGGATGGTTAAGATTTAATAAATGAATGTTTGTCTTAAGTATTTTTTATACTTGTAATACGAATAACAAATATAATAATATTTTATATTTTTTACTAATATTTTAACTTTAAAAAGTTAAAATATTAGTGAAACGAAACAATTTAAAAAATAGATTTTCTTCTAAAGGAAAAATTTTAAAGCAAGAATTAAGAAATTTTCTATCATTAGCTATATGTTTAGGAAAAAAATGAATTTTTTAAAAAAAATTCTGAAGTAATTTGAAAACGTTTACTTATATCGTAAATTAAATACATATGAATTTCTGCTTCTTAAATGATTACCAAATACAAACATGCTTTACATTTAATTTCTATAATAATTAATGTTAATGGCATACTTATTTTGTATTATGGATGACGCTAGAAAAATTACGTAATTCAGTCACAAACAAACGAGAAAAAAAAACTTAATCTGTCTTACAATTTTGTAAAAAATTTCTGCATTATTATATCCTTTCTTATTTTGACATTTCTTCTCTTAAGCACAGGGTCCCGTTGCAGTTTGATTTTGTTTTTAATAACTGACAACTCGTCAACGATATAAAACGAAACAGTATCACTTTCTTTCTTTAAATTTTCACTTTGAAAAAAATTCTTTTAATAACATTTGGAATAAACAAAGGATGAAGATTCTTTCTGGGATTTAAAACAAAACGTAAAGGTTTCTTAGATTCCAAGTAATACGACTTTCAGCATTTTTACATTTCATAAATTGTATAATGTTAAACGGTGTTTTAAATATAAAAAGTGCATTGAAAAGTAGCAACACATTTAAAAAATACATAAGTTATTTATTTGCTTTATACATAATTCCAAGCCTGAATATATAAAATAGAGTTAGAGTCTGTTTAAAAGATACACCTTTTATAAGAATAACTTCTATTTTTTCAAAATTCTAAGAATTAATGTTACAAGAAAATGTCAAGGAGGCAATTCAATTGCATCCTTCAATAATAAAACTGGTTGCAGAGAGAGTTATTACTTTAGCTGCCAACCAAGTAAGTACTGAAATATTTTTCTCAGTACTAATAAAAAACTATCTTGGACCAACAATGAAATAGATCAAGAAGCTAATTCTTCAATTCCTACTATCAGTTCACACTCTCCCTATATATATTTTGTTTAAATTTTCAATCGTTCATAAAATACTTTTTATTCATCCACTCAAGTTCAAATACATTTTTTTTTGAACTTGTAGTGGAGGACACTTGATGTTAATACAGCTTTTTTCAAATATTAATTCATTCAGTAAATTTAATTAATTCATTTTAGCTTTATATGGGAGAAAAAATTTATCTTATATAAGATATTTAACAGGATATAAATTCAGAAATAAATACCGTCATAGGCGAAGCGTGTAGATCGCTGGAAAAAAATTTCTTTTTCAGATTCTTTTTTCATTCTGGGTTCTAGTCTGAGTCAAGGAGGGAACAAAACGGAAAATGAGACATGTGATTAACTTAGTGAAGGAGATGGAAAGTGTGTATGTGAGAGAGAGATGGAAAGTGTGTATGTGAGAGAGAGATGGAAAGTGTGTATGTGAGAGAGAGATGGAAAGTGTGTATGTGAGAGAGAGATGGAAAGTGTGTATGGGAGAGACAGAAAGTGTGAGATAAAGAATTTTTTCTAGCTTAAAAAAATGAATGAAAATTATTTATAAAGGATTTTCGGCAATATAGTGAAAAGAGAAATTTGTCTTGCCATGGCAAAGTTGGTACAGCATCGGCGTGGAATCTTCATGCCTTCGGATTGAATCTCGTCGAAGCATAAAATTTTTTTATTTGAATTTCAAATAATTTTTAATACTTTAAACAGAGTTTTAGCAGTTTGTAATGGAAACTCAAATAAACAGACAGTAGCTCAATCGGTAAAATGATAAATTTTTGCTTTAAGTAGACGTGTTATCCAAATGATTTTCGAGAGTGAGTTAGCAATTGTGGCTTAGTGGTTAGAATGAATGATTTTTCTCAAAAAATAAAATTGAAGAAATATATGTGTATATAAAATAATATACACGTATATAATAATATGTATATACATATTTATATTAATTGCTATTATTTAATAAAAATTAACTAAAATAAAATTTTTCTTTGTTGACCTAAGTAGCAATTGACTTTAAAATTTTTTTTTTACATTACTTGTTTATCATTAAGATTGAATGTATTACAGATATAGCATCTTTACGCTTAAAATGTACAGCTTTTTTTGTTTGTTTTTTGAGCTATTCTATAATACTTTGGTACCTGTTAAATTGGTGCTGTTCTTTTTATATAATATAGGTATAATTAAGATCATCTAACCTTTTATCGAACTGGACGAATAACCAAAGATTAAAAAAAGACAGCCCTTTGGGTTTAATATGGAAGCAGGGATTGGCAGATATTGAAGTCGAGCCCAGCGTTCCTTTTAATTTACTGACACCTACTACTGTACTTAGTAATGTAACTTTTAATGAAGACTTGAAAATGAAATTTATCAAACACGAAGAACACCCGGAGTTGCTGCGTCACTTGGCTCTCGAGATCATCAATAACATTTCTCCTCGGGCCCTGGTTATTTACACTGATGGAAGCAAATCTGACTCTGGAAGAACAGGTAGCGGAATTTTTATGAAGACAAGTACAGGAGAATTTAGATATCGTTTTAGAAACCCGGACCACAGCTCAGTATTCCGCTCAGAATTAACTGCTATAAGCGAAGCTCTGAACCTAGCTTTAGACTTTAAAGTACCTGATGTTTGGATTCTGACTGATAGTAAGAGCTCAATACAGTATTTGAAAGATTGGCCAAGCATCTTGGACAAATTGGGGCAGGATATAGTTTCTAAACTAGCTGTTTTGGACCAGACCAGATTGGATCGGTGTGCTTGCAGTGGATTCCCTCCCATGTGGGCATCTACGGAAATGAAATTGCTGATCTGCTCGCTAGGGAAGGTTGCGAACTTCCCAAAGCTTCTTCTTCCAATCTGTTAGCTTCAGAGGTTCATTCCATGACTTTAGCCAGAGTGAATACCTCTAGGAGGTCGCCACCAATTCATGCATGGTACGCCGCTAAATATCCTGGTATGTCCATGCAGTGCTTCTGTCCTAGACCTGCTCAAACGGCTTTAGCTAGACTAAGGACTGGCCACATTAAGAGTTTGACCTTCAATGGAGACGAGAAGACATATGCCCTTTGTCATTGTTCGACCATCGCGACTCCCTCTCATCTCATAGATTGTATTGGTGCCTCTGTGAGGCAACTGTTGAATGAGGGGAGGACAGTTTACGATCTATTGATGCAGCATGTTCTACTGGACTTGGTTTAGGATTCTAAATCAAGGGGATAAGCAACAACAACAACAACAACAACATAATTAAGCAAATTTAAAGTACAAGAATGTATTTTAAGTTAATGCAAATATTACATCTTTAAAATTGTAAAAAATACTTTATTATAAAAAAAATGTTTTTAAAGATTTATGAATTCGATAGAAATCATTAAATTTATTTTACAAATTCTTTTAAATCCATTAGTAATGAACAGATGTACATAAAATTATGGGAAGGGATCAGGAGTTGAATGTCTATATAAAAAATCCGATTCAGGAGCCGGGAAATTTTTTGGGTGACTCTCCACTTCTGATATGAAGGATTCATAAGTAATAATTAATCATTTAACGTTTGAATTTTTTTATAGCTTAAATTAAATAAATTTTTCATGTTACCATGGGACATGGTATTTTACTAAATAAATTTTGTTCTTTTTAAATAAATAAATCGAATTACTTTATATTACTCATTCCATAATTTAAAAAAATTGAGAAATCTTAAGAATTTAACTAATAATCTGGAAAATTTTCATTTTACAAGATTTATTTGATGAGAACGGAAAAGAACACAAGTAATATACTTGAACATACATAAGTATATCTATATATATATTTCAAAATGAATGATGACTCTCGGAATGATTTTAAAAATGAAATAAATTGTTAAAATAAATTAAATAAATTAATAAATTATAATAAAATTTATAAACTCTGAAAGAGTAGTATATACATCCAAATTATAATTAGTATATCCATTTAATAATTTTAAGTAAACCAAGAAAAACAAATAACTACCCAGTAAATAGAAAAAAGGTTACGAATATTAATTTTTTTAAAAAATTAATGGTTAAAGATTCGAAATGTTAATTTTATTCTAGAATGCCATTTTATCTACTTTTCACTGCTGTATCTAATTAAAATATTCTAAATAGGACAGAGTAAAAAGCACATGTACCGAACAAATACTATTGTACATTTAGTGAATTATCAGTAATTGTAAATTCTTTTTAATTAGTTGCAAATTTGTATAAGTCCTTAGAATTATTTTAATAATAATGGCCATGAAGTTGCCCCCTTTTTAGAATCATAGAGGTTGGGAAACGTATAAAAAATGACCAGTGTATATATTATAAATAATATTTCGTTTATTTCATTTATTACAAAATGAAATATATAAAGAAGTACCATTTTAAAATTCATGGAATAAACAATTATCTTAAATAATTTATATTTATCTGAAAAATAAATTATTTTCATGGAAACATTTAAATTGTGATAAATTAATAAGAAGGTATGTGAAAGATTTTAATTAAAACAAAAGTTGATACTAAAATCATAGTTACTATATTGTCTAACATATGGTGCAACTGGAATGTTCGTAAATTCCAGTTTCTTTTTTATATCGAACTACTGAAAGAAAAGGTATTCCCTATGTTTCAACCAATCATCATAATGATATCTCCCAAAATTCTCACAAAATGTTGTAAAATTGAATACACTGCCCGATATAGAAGATGTAACACCATGAAGATTCAGTCATATAAATATGTAAATTTCAGTGAATATGCAGATGAACAAGTTATATGGATAATCTGAAATTAAAGTTGATCAAGAGACTGTAGCGTGGGAGGAAAGGGACAGAAACGGCGTATGAACCAACAGTCACTACATTCTGTTGCCTGCAAAATTCTGAACTTAGAAAAGTTCTACGTTTCGAAAAACACTTGTGAATTAAGAGATGAATATATGATGTCACCGTGGGCAGTTCCTGCAATTGAACGATTTTACGAGAGGTCAAATTGTAGGCCTGCAAACGGCTGGTTGGTCTTACCGTCATATTGCTGCTGAATAGTATATGTACACGTGTCCACTGTGCATAGAATTTGAACGAGATGGATCAATGAACGAAATCTAAACCGTCGAGAAAGATCAGTCTTATGTAGACTGGTCTTTCTGGACGATTTACGTGACGATTTTCCTCCTGCGTCTTGTACAACAAAACGCACTGATCGGCTCATCTGGCCTCACAAACAACTACTTTCGACACTTTTAACTATGCACAGAGAGTAACGATTTGGCTGAAAGTGATTTGGACACAAGCCACCATATACTGACGCCAACCTACCGATGTGAAATGGTATTATGAGCAAACCACGTGGACAACTGATTGGCATATGTGGTGTTCTGCGACGAGTTTCAGTTCTATTTATCTGATAAGTAGCTGGGGAGATAGAGGCAATTCGACCACTATTGTTGAACGTCATACTGCTCATCAAAGAGGCATAATGGTGATAATAGGCCACGCTTAATAAGTATCAGGGGCACATTGATGGCATGGCGATATGCTGCAACTATAGTTGTACTACCTTACATTCAGCGACTGCAAAATGGTATTTTTCAGCGGGACAACACGAGATCGCATACGGTATTCATCACTACTCAAGCTTTGCAACATGTTCAATTGCTTCCTTGGCCTTCAGTCCTCCTGATCTAAGGCCAAAGGCCTGGGACGTGTTTGGCATTCGTTTATCTGCTTAGGTCCAGCCTCAATCGGAGGAGGAACTGTGAAGGATGGTTGAGAGCACTAAGAGCACACTAACAGCACCTAATTGCAACTGCACCTCGTAGGATTTGAGCTTGTATCGCCTCCTGAGGAGGTTCTTACTTCCTACGAATTATTATGCATATTATGCTGTTTCATACAATTTTGTAAATAATATCACTTATTTGACATATGCATTCGCTGTCTGTGTATAAATTTTCGTTACCTTCTACCCACTTTTTTATGGTATTGCTATGTCGGGCAGTGAATATCCCAACGTAACAAAACATACTATATCATGTTTTCTGTGCTGATTACATTGCTAAAAATAAATTAGTCATGCATTCAAGTAATTACATGATAGCCAAAGGCTTAAAATGTTAATAAATTAGCTTTTTTCCCCTTCATATTCCAACATAAATCATCATCTTTACATACTATCAACATTTTTTTGTGTTGAATTTTAATTATAAAGTAAATTTAAAAGCTTTTATTCAATATAAGATTAAATTTTAAAGAGATAAGAACAATTAAATCCGCATAATAATTTAACAAGACAAAAATTATTTTAAAGTAATTTTAACTAACAACCAAACAAAAAAGACAATAGATTTTGTGTGAGTTTAAGTAAAGTAACTCATTTTAATAAATTGCATAAATTAAATTGTATTTACGTTCAAAGTGATTCGTAAAATATCTTAATGTATTTGTTGATTGATTTTGTTTTATTACTATTACTATTATTATTACTTTTGAATTTGTGAAATTTTAGTAATAAGTGAAAAGGTTTGAAGTCATTTTTTTTTTAAGTACAAGTTTAACATAGTTTCCTTTCATATTTATAATGAAACAATCAATGGTGTGAATTAATATTACAATCTTATAGTTTTGTTAAAAAAAATGTAAGTTGATAACTTTAAAGATTTCAGTAAATATAAACAAATATTACAACAAAATATTATTTTGTATTTACACAATATTATTATTATGTAATGAATATTACTACACAATATTATTATACAAATATTATTTTGTCAAAATTTTTTAGTTGATAATTTTATACTTTTCAGTATATATAAACAAATATTACAACACACGAACAAATAATAATACACAAGAAATGCAACAATATTGCAACCAAAATTTTGCTTGGTTATATTTAACAAATTGATTTTGTAAATTCACTACGAAAGAAGTTAAATTGACTTGACTTTTGCAGTAAATTTATTTTCAACAATTTCTTTTATCTTAGCTACTATTTAACTTAACATACATAAACAAGAAAATATATTTATTTTCATCTTACGTTTCAAGTTTTAATTTTACTATAAAAAGTTATCTATAAAATATTTCTCTGTCAAATTTATTCTTCTAAAATATCATTTAGCTCTACAAATCGATATTGCCCTCTTCAAAAAAGAAAAAAAAATTTACAGCAATCGTGTAAAGACTTGTTGATCAATCGATGCAACGACGTTTTGACGAGTCTTCGAATGTTTTGAAACGTGCCTCGGCAACTTGAAGGTTCATTTCCACATTTTTTTCTTGATATCTGACACTCGCATTTTGAATTCATATTGAGGTCTATCAACTTCGGCTGGTAAATGCTGCAGTACATTTATGGATGACTTCAGGATGCGACTGGACATTTCAAATAAATCGGAAGATTGAGAAAAAATTCTGGCTGGGATTCATTTTTTTTTTTTTTTTTTTTAAGTTTAATGGATAAATATATTTGACAGTTACTTAAATTTTCTTAAATAAACTGGTTTCTTTATAATTTTACATGATTTTTTTTTTTTTTTTTTTTTACAATAATATAACAAAAGGAAAAAAAAATAAACAGAACAGGAAAAGAAGAACTCTTATATTGGCATGATATTAGATGCTTTTATATTACATTACAAGACATGTGTATACTTATAGTATGTGTTATAAAATGTGTATAACGGCCTGATGGCCGAGTGACTAGCCCACTGGCGCTTAATGCTACAGGTTTCGGGTTGAGTCCCGTCCGCGCCTTGGTTGTTTGTAGTGATTCAGAATCCCCTTTAAGCAGTAGGTCCAGGTTTCATATGATTGTAGAGAGTTGGACGTAAGGCTGACACCCCGTAAAAAGTCACAGAGCCAAATCAGACTTCACCTGCTGGTGCTTTATTACCACAGAAGCTGCTTCTTTCCATGAGACCACACGGGAACTTGGACTTGGTCTCTCTGTCAAGTGATATGAGAAACAGCAACAAATGTGTATAAAATTAAGTGTGAGTATTTTGTATAGGACTGCATATTTAAGCAGTAGTTGAAGTTATTCTGGACTGATGAAATTTAAAAGTAAATTAATTATTTTATTAACGAATACATTTCTTTATTGAATAAATTAAAAGGGCTATAATAACTAAATTTTTAAATACAAAATTTTTTTTTTATGTAGACTTTAGTCCTAAAAGTAAATTATTCATATGTTCTAATATTTTTTTTTTAATTTATGTGGCTCGGCCATTTTTTTCAATGGTTTATTTTAAAAGATTTTTTTTTTTTTTTTTTAGAAATAATGTTCAAATGCACAGAAACTTTCTTTTCATTAATGCGCAGTTTCTTTTCTTTCATCTCATAACTTCATTGATTTCATTCTAGAAGATGAATTTCGTGTATATAGAGAATTCATGTTTTCTTTACTGTCTATTGGGGATTATAAACTGAATTTTGACTTTCTAAATAAGATTTTAATTTCCTATGCTATTTTGCTTTATGAAAAACTTCGTTAAAATACCAGTGAATATAGATCATTGCCATTCTTCAAAACATTTTATTTATAAAGGCGTTAATCCACTTTTATTTTTAATTTGGAAATAAATTATATTTCTGAAATTGAAATTTCACTTTTATACTTTCTAGAAGGCGTTTTCCTAAACAGAAATAGATTTTTTTTTTACACTGTCGTAATTAATTTCAGGAAATTAATTCATCATCGTCCAAAACTTCATAAAAACTTCATTATCGAGCAAAACTTTGCATAAAACTTCATCATCGAGCAAAACTTCTTATAAAACTTCATCATCGAGCAAAACTTCTTATAAAACTTCATCATCGACCAAAACTTCATAAAAACTTCATTATCGAGCAAAGTTAATATAAGTAAGCATTTCTTTTATAGTTGTAGATTTGTTGGTTCTGAAAACAAAAGAGTATTGAAAAGTTGCCGCCCACTTTGAACAGTGAGGGGTTTGCGTGGTATGTCATTCCGGCAACTTCTAAGAACCCCAAACTCCAAGAGGGTCCAAGTGTAGGATGGGGTGGGGAGGAACAGAAGAGATTTTTGACCTAAAAAAATTTTTGTGAGTCGATTCGCGGAATTATTTTTGATATTTGCTTCAGTTCCGAAGTTCCTGTGCGTCTTCTGACAGGTAAACTACAGAGAAGAATGGCGGCGGATTTGAAGGTGATGAATGAGCCTAATGTCTCTGAAGCATTCCATAAGGCAATAAAAAGTGCAGTTCGCGGGAATTCCAATGGCCTATATTAGGATGGAAGAATCGATACCAGGAGATGAATGTCGAGAAAAAGATTTTCTGACCGGCTTACTTGTGATTCAGATTTAGTCATGAATCTAATATTACAGAAGCATATTCCTTTATTAGGAACTATCGTTAAATAATTATTATTTCAATATCCCTCATTATGTATACATAATAAATAACGAAATAATAATTATTAAGTCGAAAAAAAAAATTTTTAAGCTTTAGCAATCTATTTCGAATAATTAAAATGGGTTTTACAAATTCTAACATAAATCTGAATCATTCTTTTTTTTTTTTTAATTTTTTATGTATATTAAACATATTATTATATAAAAAAAAAATTATTTCAAAAATCATCAATGTAAATCATTCCTAATTTCTATTTAGCTCAAATTCTTTCCCTTATTTTTCATTTTTAATGAATTATTTTCCTGATTAATATTTTGAAGTTAAATTTACTGAAATATTTTTCAATAAAGTATTAGCTTTAGCTAATTACAACGTTGTGACAAAAATAATTCAAACTTTATTGTAGAGATTGTATTATTGTAATCTGGTTTCTTATATAAAATATTCTAGATTTTCGTAGAGTTCAAAATAATAATAAAATTGTAAAATATCAAAAATTCTTCAACTTTATTAAGAAATTTATTTCTGCATTGACCCTAAGAAAAGTTTAGATATTATAAATCTAATGCATTTTTTTTTAAATAATTAGTTTGCAATATCTGTTATGTATGACAAAATATTTGATATCCTCTATCGAAAAGGTGGCAAGTTGTTTCATAAGTTCTTCATTATGAAACTAAAATTCAGCGATCATTTTTATTGAGCAAAAATATTTCTGACTACTTCACAAAAGATTAACTATATGATGAAAATGCATAAAACATTTATTCATTTACAAAGATTTAAAATGCATATAAAACATTAAGAAACAAAAACGGTTAACAGGAAAAACTTTCATATGGTATGGATTTATTTTCAAAAGAGAATAGAATAGGTACGATTGTAATATGTTCTATGATTCAGATTACCTTAAGAAGATCATATAAAAAATTTAATATAAAAGATTTAAAAAATTTAAAATAAAAGATATTACCTTGAATCTTACAGGACTCAAGTGTTGCAATAGTTATTGTAAAAGTTAAAACAGAATTGTATTAAATATTATTGTTTCGAAATTAAATTCTGAAGGAATAAACTCTTAAAAGTGTAACTGTATGGGCGGGCCCCACGATGGATGCCAGATTGTAATGTGCAGGTTATGCAGCTGGATTGTAACTGGGTGTGGTTGGGTTGAGATACTTGAGGCACAGGTTGGAGAACTCACAGTTTTATTTACACAAGCACAGGAGCACACACATACAATATTTAACATTTATAAAGAGATATAATTATAAATTCTTGGAATGATTCCAATTCTAACCCGATACTCAGGTAGGCGAAATGTATTTTCTTTCAAGGTGAGAATCTGTAAGCCAACTAATACTCAGGAATGTTTAAACATATTTCCTCTCGGGATGACAGACTGTAAACTAAACATTTCTCAGCCTATTTCAGTAACCTCTCGGGTGAGAGTCTCGAGGCCTACTGACCACTCCTCCTGAACGCCACAGAGGTCACTCTTGGTGTGCGTAGGAGGAAGCACGGTTAAAATTGTTGTTTTTTATTAATAGCTTTCAAATTATTGGTTATCTCTACTGAATGATTTTAAATTATAAAGAACAAATTAAAAAGAATTTTGTAGTGGAAAAATGTTCTGTTAAGATACATATTCAAAATGCATATAAAACATTAAGAAACAAAAAACGGTTAACAGGAAAAACTTTCATATGGCATGAATTTATTTTTAAAAGAGAATAGAACAGGAGCGATTGTAATATCATGTTCTATGATTCAGATTGCCTTCTGAAGATTATATAGGATATTACAAATCTACAGAGGATTTTGTTTCGGAAAATGAATTAAAAAAATCTTTTTAATAAATAACGTGAAGAGGAGTTGAAAGAAATTATATCCATTATCGAATAAGTACCTCAAATAAAAGAAATGGAAAATAAGTTTCTAAATGTAAAAAAAAAAAAATCCTTTTGAATTATGCTATCGATGATTAGGCCATTTAAATACAAATTTCCTTAAAATGAAGTTGAATAGGAAAATGGTTTGTGGTCTTGAAATATTATAGGGTGAAATTATTAATTTTAACGCATGTGTAAGAAGGAAAAATGCGCATTATCCCTAATAAACCATATCTGCTAAACAGTCCTACTACAAAGATCTTAAGTAACTACTAAAGAGCCCCTTGTAGCCCCTACACATTAATCTTTGTGCTCTTTAAACTCTACTTGACAATAGTCTACGAAAAAAAAAAAAATAGAATTTGATCTATAAATGATAGAAGAATCGAAGATAGAAGAATATATTGTATAAAATACAAGATAGAATTTGTAAACAATACGATGAGAAAATATATAAATCAGAAGAGGAAATAAGCAATCCATAAATCATAAAAAAGCTGTTCTATTTAAAAAGAAACAACTGAATTGTTGAGAAGGCAAATAGAACATTATTTGACAAATCAAAAACTTTATTCACATATGTACAGTCAGGAGCTAAATTTCGGGCAGAAGTGGTTACAACATCAGAATTCACTTACAACCTAACACCAACAAAGAATCCAAAATCATAAAACTCCCATGTAACTTCGGAATTCTAAGAAACCTTCGATTATCACATATTAAACCCTATGGAAAGTATTCTAGAAAAAGAAAAGCTTACAGAATATTTGATGTGGACAAGAGAAAAATTTATGAAGCAACTTATGTAATACTTGATGAGAATAAGAATGGATATTTCCCAAGTGAATCACAGAAAAATCAAATACATTGCACAGGAACAGATTATTTCAGATATACGAAGAAGGAACTAGGAAAAAATTATCTAACACATAATGTAGTCGAATAGGATGCGCATACAAATACAGAAGTAGAAACAAAAGATATTATTCAAACCTAGAAGATAATAATACATATAAGATATCAGATAGAGAAAGTATCAGGGAAGATATAGATAATACATAGCAGCCTACAAGAAACAAAAAGATGTCTGCAAGATATAGCTATTAGATTATGTATTCAGCAATGGATCACATACCTAAAAATTATGAAAACTTAGTGATAAGTAATGATAAAGAAAGAAATGATGAGATGAATTCATTTAATTTGCCAGATGGTTTGAAGGCTGTTGAAAATCTGATTACAAGAAATAACCAAAAGTCATTTGGTGTATAATATAAAGGTGCTAATGGCGATGAGAAATATAAAGCAAGATTGTTGGCAACTGGATGCGGACAAAGACAGGGCAATGATTACGCAGGGAGTTTTAATTCAGTTGTGTAGATGGATACTTTTAAGACACTTCTAACTATAAAACCAAAAAGTTCCATTATGAAATTATTTGACGGGACAACAACACACCTATACGGAATGTTTGATAAAGAAATGCTCATTTAGCTGCCAAAAGGGCTTCCATTACCTAATGGCATAGTTCATGCAATTAAGAAAAGCATTTATGGATTAACAAAATCAGAAAAATATTTATATAACAAGTTTATTGAGATATTATGTGAGAAGTTTTAAAAAGCTGAAACCTGATCCAACAATATATATATATAACAGGCCTGTAGAAGAAAATCCAAATAAAAAAAATGAAAGACATGCACATGTTCTTAGAAGTGGAGATCAAATAAAGAACTAATAAGATCATATTGTCACAAAAGAGATATTTAGAATGGAAAACTGTAATCCAGTAGAGACACCAGAAATAGCAGAAGATAAACAACTGAATGATTCACAAGATTTGAAGCCTTTCTCAAGACAGAAATACAATGAAACACTTTGTAACAAGAGCCCTCCAAAAATTGTTTATACTGCTAATAAACTGTCCCAAAATAATGAGGATCATCAAGAAATACATTGTAGTAAAAAAAGTTTTAAGATATCTGAAAGGAACTATAGATTATTGTCTTAGAATAAAAGGTATAGAAGGTAAATTGAATGATATTGATTCAAGCTGAAGTGCAATACTGGATAGAAAGTCTTATAGTGGATTGCGGCATAAATACAATGGATTGGAAAAATGAGAATTACTAAAGATTTAGGAATAGTTTGCTGTCTGGAAATAGTAAACTTAAGTTGGTACGTTATCAACAATGCAAGCAGATTTAATTGTAGCGAGTGATTGTTGCATGAAGATGAATGAAATTTTATTTCAAAAACTAGGCTGCCTTGACAAGCAGACCAATTGTTATTAAATGTAAAAGTTTTCTGGTATGGGTAAATAACCCGTAGAGGAACTGCTGTAGAAGGTACATGAACAGGAAGTTACATTTCATCAATTGAAAGGTTGAACATGAAGATACTAAACTTAAACATCCAAATACGATGAACTTGGATACAGACTCCATTACTAAATACTTACCTAGTGATACTATAAGAGTCCATTTGAATATTGAGGTGTTAAGTTAAGAACGATGAAATATTGGGAATATTTAAGGTATAAAAATTATAAAGGATAATGGATAAAAATTATAAGTATGTATTTTCTGATTAATTACTAACTTCTGGGCACTTTATAATATTCTAATTGCAATTATTATAAACCTGGAGTTACAAGAGATGAATATTCTTCAGGACTAGTATGCTTCATAAGATTTAACTATCTGTACTTGTAATGTTATATATTTATATTTTGTAAAGAATGTAAAGTTTTGTCACTCCACGGTCATTTTTTGCATACTTTAAGCTAATTAGACCAAAGAATGTATGGGGTCTAATTGGCGAGTGAATGCTGGTGCTCGGTGCCACAGATTTCGGTTTCGAGTCCCGGCAGACCAATGGATGCCTGCAGTGCTTCGGAATTCACTTTAAACCGTAGATCCCAGTCTAATAAGACTGCTGGGCATAGGCCCCTACTCCGTAAAAAGAAAACTCTCATGTTTCAAAATCTGGCAGTAGGCCGGCGGCTTTGGCCCACCAAGAGGCTGTTGCGCAAATGAGGAAGAAAGAATGTGTAAATAATGTAAATACTGTTTTGCGTAAAATAAAATATCAAATTAATCATTACTTTCTGTTCATTAGCAGAAATTGCATGCTATCTTGTTGCCCAATTGTGACAACAGAGCTTCAAATGTTATAAAAGAAATATAGTGCAAAAATAATTCATTTCACGCAGTATAAATAAATCGGGAAATAAAATACAAGGAAAAACAACTTTCTTTTCTTTCTTCTATGTCCAAATTCAGCAATATTAAAGTATTCAGAGGTGGTTAAATGAAAACAAGCAGGTCTTAAATTTTCGTATTAGTAAGAAAAATTTAGTTTTTACCCATGATCAAAGGATCACAATAGTGGAAAATATTTTCTCAGTTTCTATTCATCTGTTTAAAAACAAATTATAACAACTTGCAAAATATATCTTAAGATATATTTTTATGACGTAAAATTTTTTAAAGCACAATGTTCATCAAATAATAATTTTTCGTTTTTTTTTCTTTCCATAAGTAAAATATTTAGTAAAAAATCCCAAAGATGTTAAATTATGCAAATTTTTGATTTTGACTGTTTGTGAGGTAAAAAAAAAAAAATATTAAAATTTTTTATTGATATGAAATCAGTATAAAGTTAAGTAAGATGAAACAGAAATTAACGCATATATATATAGATATTTACATATATATATATATATTCATTTAACAAAACTTCTAAACTTTATTAAATTTTTTTTCAAAACATTATTTTTAAGATAATTGTTTCGATAGTTTAATTTTCAATCGGCATTTTGATTTTGCGGAGACCTGATGGCCGAGTGACTAGCGCTCTGGCTCCCGATGCCACGAGTTTCAGGCTGGAGCCCCGGCCGTTCCATGGATGATTGTAATGGTTCGGAATTTACATTAAATCTAATATAACTGTTGAGCTTAGGGCTTACAACCCTACCTCTTAAAAAAAGAAAACATCTCCTTTCTCAAAATCTGCCAGTAGGCAGATGACCTTGTTCTACCTTGGGGCTGTTGCTCCATTGAAGAAGATTTTAATTTTGAAGGAACTGATTACAGTAGGGAAGCAATTGTGCGATATACTTTAACCCATAATCTTATGATCTGTTGCTTTCTTTAAGCTAATTTTTTTTGTTTAAAATTTCAGGCCAAACTATAATGATATTGAATTCAAATGAATAAATGAACTGTTTAAATTCATACGAAAAGCGTATATAACATACTTTCGCTATTAATTTTTTCTGCTCAATATTTAGAAATAATTTTAAGAATCAATATTAGATTAATAAATATGTATAAAATACTAATTTGCCGATATTATGATTTCAGTGGATACAAAATAATTAATGGAGTAAAATTGATTCGAAGGTATTTTTGGGGTGTTTCAATATCAAGAGCTTTTTTAATTTAAAAAGAGCTTTTAATATCGCTGAGCTCTAAATATAAGCTCTAAAAGTTCTTAATATTAACAATTAATTTTAAATTTTAATTTTAAAACTCTTCTTGCATTATTACAGATTTTATGTGTTATATATAAACATAGCTAAAACATATAGTATATATATATATATATATATATATATAAGTTCGCACAACCCAAATTTAACATAGTGTATACTTTCGATTATTTAAAATATTAATTAGCAATTAGCTTATAAAAGAAAAAAAATCCCCAAATACCCTTTAGAATTCTCTGAAGGAAAAGTAAAAAAATAAATAAATAAAAATTCGTGTGGAACGGGGTGGGGGACTACCATACAATACATGATGCTACGTCACGAGGGACGTGCCTCATTCAGCCAATCCTGCGTTACCTAGGTTTGGTCACATATCTTACTTGACCATTGTAAAACTAAAGGGGGTGGGATTGTTATATATAAAATAAAGGCATAAAAAAGCAGGCAGAAGAAAAAACCCTTTTTCACAGATCCCCAAAGAACCCTGACAGATACGTCGATTAATGGTGAGTAAGAAAGACTGACTTAAAAAAAAAAAGTTATTTATCCTTTACCATTTTGATTTTTGTGTTCATTAAAATTTGAACTTTATTTTTTATTTAATTTAACTAGTACTGTATAATAAATTAAGCATGTTTACGTGATATATTTATTATTTGATTCGAAAACTATTATTCAAATCTTTTACACGAATTAGTTTTTGATTTAAGGCAGGGATATATTCATTATGACAAGGATATATTGTACAATTATATTACGATATCGAATCAATAAATTACGATATCGATTCAATTAAAGTAATTAATTTTATTTAGTTTAAATGCATTTTCGAAGAACCAAAAACCAATATTGAACTTTTATTTTTAAATTTTTAATTTGCGTTTGTCTTGAAATTTTAATAAACACTTTTTTTATATTATAAAATTTTTTAAAGATAAGGAATGGTTACAAAAATACTTACATTACAAACATCTTCCAGTCGTCCTTTTAAAAATACTTTAATCCATAGTTCATAAAGAATATTTAAAACAGTTTTTAGAACATTATGACAAAACGTTACAAATTAAAAATTCTTATAATAGTGTTAACTGAAAATGTTATGTAACGTAGAAAAAGAATTAAGATCTTTATCAAATAGATTTATATTCTGTTTGATAGAACTCAAGGACCTGATGGTCGAGTGACTAGCGCTCTGACGCTCGGTGCCATGGATGTTTATAGTAGTTTGGAATTCACTTAAGTCCCGGTCTAGTATGACTGTAGTGCGTAGGGCAGACAACCCTACGCTGTAAAAAAGCAACCGTCTCTTTTCTCGATATCTGCCAGTCACCATGGCCTCCAGTTCTAGGGAGTTAGTTCGTTTTGGTATAATTAAAAAAGAAGTCATATTAGTCAAATATTTTTGTGGAATTTTTTTAAGTGAGCCATTGATACCATACTTATTATGTATATATTTATATATTCGTGACCTTCACATGAATTATACGGATCCGATCTATTAAATTTTCACTTAAAATAATTTTCCTGTTTTTTTCTATATGACATTTTAATACAATTATAATGGGGTAAATAACTTTAATTGTGAACACTCCTTTCGCTGTAATATAATTAATATATTCAGTTGCAATCAGTGAAAATTAACAATTGATTTTTAATGTTTCAAATGGAATATATTACTTGCTACATTTTATATTCAATCTTACATTTATTTTTATTTAATTCTGCACTCATGATTAAAATTTAAATTTTAACATTTATTTGATTTTTTAAAAACATTTTTAATAATTATCTGTAAACTTGAGTTTATTTATTTTTAAAATAACTTAAATATAATTTAAAGCTTTAATTTGAAAATTTTCATAACCTATATTTCGAAGCAAAGTTCTTTATTAATATAAATTATAATAATTATATATCTTATCTTCATTAAAAAAGAAACAACTTAAAATAAAAAAAAGTTTGTGTGTCAAAATCATTAAATATGCTTTTTTCTCATACCATGCATTTATGCTTTAAGATGCTGATGCTAAGAAATGCTACAGTTCTCATCTGCCTGATCGTTGTTGCTGTACATGCATACGTTCTTCAAACTGCCCATATTCGCCACAGAAGGTCCTTCGTAGATAACGGTTGTTTCGGTAAGCATGACCGTGCGAAGTTTACCTACATGGAATCATTATGTGAAGACTGTTATATGATGTACAGAGTGCCAGACATTTACATTAATTGCACGTAAGCACCATTTTCTTATAATAAATTCTTCAAATTTTGTTGCAAAAATATAATTAGATGTAGAATTTTATCGATTTTTTTTAAAAATAGAGATCATTTATTAATTTATAATTGATTTGTTATTAATTTATGATCAAGTTCAAGGAAGTATGGTCAAGTTCAAGAATAATCCCAATTCAAATTGTTTGGCCAATAGCAGCCAAACAATATGAAATTATAAATAATCCATAAAACGTAAACTTTAATAAGGAAAGTTAAAGTTTATTTTATAAATATTTGGCATGCCTTGTTTTTATCACTCGTATAGTAACAAATAACAAGTAATATAAAAAAAAAAAATTTTAAAGTCAATACCTACTTTTTTTCCCACTATATTGCAGAAAAGTCCTTTACAAATAAATTTGAAATTTTTCTCTTACATCTGGCACTATCTATTGGTAGATACATGTAACTTAAATCTAAAAAAAACTAAAATAAATTAATTAAATTTAATTACTGAATTAATATTTGAAAAAACTGTATTACCATCAAATGTCATCCACTACAAGTTTAAATAAAATGTATTTGAACTTGAGTGGATGAATAAAAAGTATTTTATGAACGATTAAAAATTTGAACAAGATATATACAGGGAGAGTGTGAACTAATAGTAGGAATTGAAAAAAGATGACTTTGAAATTCACATTCTTCCATCACTTGTGAAAAAAGCAGAGTTGAAATTGAAGGTCAGGAGAAGTTTTAGGACTTGAGGGAATGAGGATTAGGGATGTTTAGGGAGAAGGAGGGAGTTTTAGGACTTGAAGGATGAGGGTATTCGTACAGAATATATTTAACTATTTTTTTGAAAAAAAAAATGTTTTTTTAGTCTGAGAAATCTCTAAATCTCGATTAAGAACTCCTGTTGATATTTGAAGACCATTTACAAAAGCTTCTGTCAAACTTTTCAACATTTTCAGTTGATATGCCTCGTTGCTCGCATCTTTTATTTGACAAAGTCAATTTCAGAAAATGGAATAATTTATCTACGCCTATAAATTTTAAAAAATTTAAACTTTGATATCTTTCTACGCTACCTTTGAGGATTAACTCATTGAGATTTTGAATTGCCCAGTTTAGTTTGCAAACTATCAAGCAACATGGTTTCGGTTTGTGTCTTTAGATCTTTGAGGTATGTAGGTCCTGTAAGAGTATCATCTATGCTATGCTTCTATGCATTTTTCATGGTTATGTTCACTTTTTAACAAATCAAATAACCAAATTAATGCCTTTTGCCGCCTATTCAAACAATACGACTTACAGCGCCATCTACGTTCTTGTTCGCGAGTTACTTCAAAACAAATTTGTAACTAAGTGAAAAACTCGGTATATTTTCTGCGACTGGCAACTGGCGTAAGGTTTACGGAGTACCAACAGGGGGAAATACACCTTAAACCTCCTCATCTTAAATAATATATACACTGAAGTGACAAAAGTCATGGGATACCTCTTAATATCGTGTCGGCCCTCCTTTCGCCCGGCGAAGTGCAGCAACTCGACGTGGCATGGACTCAACAAGTCGTTGGAAGTCTTCTGCAGGAATATTGAGCCATGCTATCTCGATAGACGTCCATAATTGGGAAAGCGTTGATGGTGCAGGATTTTGGGCACGAACAGACCTCTCGATGATGTCCCATAAATGCTCTATGGGATTCATGTCGGGCGATCTAGGTGGCCAGATCATTCGTTGGAATTGTCCAGAATGTTCTTCAAACCAATCGCGAACAGTTGTGGCCCGGTGACATGGCGCATTGTCATCCATAAAAATCCCATCGTTGTTTGGGTACATGAAGTCCATGAATGGCTGCAAGTGATCTCCAAGTAGCTGAACATAAGCATTTCCAGTCAATGTTCGGTCCAGTCGCACCAGAGGACCAAATCCATGCCATGAAAAAAAACAGCCCACACCATTACGGAGCCACCACCAGCTTGAACAGTGCCTTGCTGACAGTTTGGGTCCATGGCTTCGTGGGGTCTGCGCCACACTCGAACCCTACCATCAGCTCTTACCAACTGAAATCGTGACTCATCGGACCAGGCCACGGTTTTCCATTCATCTAGGGACCAACCGATATGCTCACGTGCCCACGAGAGTCGCTGCAAGCGATGTCGTTCTGTCAGTAAAGGCACTCGAGTCGGTCTTCTGCTGGAATAGCCCAAGAAAGCCAAATTTCTCCGCACAGTTCTAACAGACAAGTCCCTTGTACGTCCCACATTGATTTCTGCGGTTATTTGACGCAGTGTTGCTTGTCTGTTAGAATTTACGACTCTTTGCAGACGTCGCCGGTCTCGGTCGTTAAGTGCAGGCGGTCGACCACTGCGCTGTCCATGGTTGGATGTTATGCCTGAAATTTCATACTCTCGGCACACTCTTGACACAGTGGATCTGGGAATGTTGAATTCCCTAACGATTTCCGAAATGGCATGACCCATGCGTCTAGCCCCAACTAACATTCAGCGTTCAAAGTCTGTTAATTCCCGTCGTGCGGTCATCATCACGTCAAAACCTCTTCACATGAATAACTTGAACAGAAATGAAAGCTCTGCGAAAGCACTGCGCATTTATACCTGTTCTACGCGATGCTACTGCCATCTGAAAATTTGCATATTGCTATCCCATGACTTTTGTCACTTCAGTGTATGCTTAGAATTCTAATTGGCTGCTTTAAGGTTAGTACAAAATAAAAGATAAAGTTTCTAAAAATTCAAATTAAAGTGATACTCAGAAAAAATTAAAAATACTAAAAATAAATAAAAGTAAGATACAAAATAAAAGAATTAAAAGTTAAGTTTAAATTCGGTACAATTAGACACCAGTTGTCGATGCCATAAGATTATTATTTTCTACGAAATTCATTGTTGACCGGTGATTGTCGACTGACACCGTGCTAACGACAGTATAAAAATCACATCCAAATAACTAAATGTCGTTTTCATATATTATTTATGAATATATTAAATAATATTAAATAAATTTTTTTAATTAATATTTTTTTAATAAAAGAGTTACTCTAGTTTATTTCTTTAATATTTATTACTCTATTATTATTCTTTATTATTGCAATGTGATTATTTTTCAATTTGAAATATGTTGCAAGTTTATAAAGGAAAGGGATTCTTAAAAATTGTTCCGAATAGAATTAATTCTTGAAATGTTATTAAGCATATATTTTTAATTGCTTGTAACTAAATAATAAAATTAAATAACATTTTAAACAATAAATTAAATAACATTGGAGAGTAAAAAAGTATATAAATAATCTAATTTATTAAATCTAAAAATTTTCTATTGCTAATTTATTTAATCTAATCTGTTAAATACCCAATTTTTAAGAATATGTCTTAAAATCTATATAAATTGTTCTTTTAATGTAGTTAAATTGGAATTTTACCAAAATGCTTTTTATTTTTATTAATTTTCTCATGCTTACTTTATTAATTTTTATATATAAAAAATTCATATATCAAATTGATTCTAAATAATGCAATTTCTGCAGAAGTGAGATTTTACGTAGATCAAAAACTTTCTTTAATATAAAATATTTTTTTTATTAGGATGAATTGTTTCAATCAAGTCTTTTTCAATGCGTGTTTATTAAGTCTTCAACGTGACATTGAAATGGAACTTTTATGTGAAAACGTGAAGTTTTTATCCGGCTCCAATGTATTGAAATTTTGGGGAAACACATATTCAACTGAGAGAGAATGTGTTAATAGAAAACATTAGGCATTTTATCATCTCAATCTACTGTGATCTATTAAAAACATACTGTATTTGGAATCCATCGTTTAATATAAATGTATTTGACTGGAAGTGTATTTTTCCAGAATCCACCAAAAGTCTGAAAAATGTGTTTGATGTAATTGTCATCTATGTCAGGTTTGATATAAAGCTATCGATCAATTCATTTATTATATACTAAAAAAGGAGAATTTAATGTCATTGTCACTATATCAGGTTTGATATAAAGTTATCGATCAATCCAATCATTATATACTGAAAAGTGATGCTTTGATGTCATTATCATCTATATCAAGTTTGGTATAAAGCTATCGATCAATTGAATCATTATATACTAAATCACAATTGCATTAAATCTGAAAACATTATTACAAAAGGTTTGCTTTCAAACAGAAATTTTTTCACAGGAAACTATAAGTTATTTTTATAGAATTTTGAAAAAAAACCCGACTATTTGAAGATATCATCTGACTTACTACTTGTGAAGTTTGGGGTATGTAATGTAACTTGTTAAAATGGAGATGTAATTTTTGGAGAGCTTTAAGTCTATTACATTATTCATCATTTTATTGAAATTCCATGCTTAAATTGGAATATATTTGATCGAAGTTATTTTTGTTGAAGTGGATTTGATAACACTCTGACGTGAATGGAAAAATTTCAAGATTTTGTGGCATTGCTGTAACCAAATTTTCCTGTCTTAAAACACAAGAAATAAATCAACGTCTTTATTATGAGCAATAAAATGTAAATAAATCATTGAAGTCTTATAATTTCCCAGTGATACATTTAAATTTTCCATATGATTTTAGCTGTGAATTTTCATCTAAATTTTCGTTTTTCATACCATTATACATATATTCACGCAATGTATATTTTAATTATATATATTTTTTTCATAATATTTTTGCATATTATTTATTTCTTCATAATTTGTATTTAATAATTTATAGGAAATAAGAGTTACTTGTAATAAATGTATTTTAACTGTTATGTTAACAATTTATTATTAATATGTATATTTTTAGCCCATTTCGTGTTTTTTACGTTATTAGTTATTTTAATATAAAAAAATTCACATAATCAATTTTTTAATGATGGATTTACATTTTTATACCCATCTATTGTATATGTTCTCATATTTCTTCGATATCAGTACTGATTTTATTATGGAATTTATATTTTGACAATATTATATGACTGTATCGATTGAACATTTTGTATGTATATGTGATTCTAATGTATATTTTAAATTTGATATTTTTGTATTATTATTGACGTTTTACGGAATAAATATTTATTATAGATTCCTTCAAATTGTGTTATTCATTTGCGATTATCTTTGAGAAAATTTTAAAAAACATTTAATTTATCATCCATGAAATAAATGCGTTTAAAATAAATTTAAGTCAGTTAATTTAATATAATTTAAATTATCCAAATAATAATAAACATATGAATTTAAATTGGAAAAATGCAACATTGTATAATTACTATTTCTGGTTATAAATGTGAATTTTTTAGCAAAACTAAAGCGTTCAAATAACCTCTAACGTTTTGGTATAAAAAAAAATTAAGTTAATAATGAACTATTTGGCATGTTTTTTTTCTAGTAAGACCAAGAGGTCAATATTAACCATACAGTTAAGTTCGAGAGAAATAAATCCTCAAAAAATAAAGAATTATTATAGTTATTATTATTATTTACTTATAAAAATTATAAAAATTTTCATTATTATTATTTTTTGTTATAAAAATATTGAATAAATGATTTTCTGTTTAATAATAAAAAAACATAATCCTTGTGATATGCTAGAATTAAAACCGAAATTAATATGTTATTTTATTTCATTACATTTTTATATAGTTCAAGAATTTTAATTATAATGATCAGACAAAAATTCTTTAAATTTTGTTGATAATAGAATAAAATTTTGTCGAATAAAATTTTAAATAGTTTCGATAAAATATCAAGCATTTGTAAAATTATCTTTTCACAACATTTAAAAAATTTTACTTAATTAAAATTTTTTTTTTTATAATTCCTAAAATTCCTAGCACGAAAAAAAAACACTCTGACGTTTTTAAATTATGTCTTTGTAATTTAATTTATATTTGACATTACCAAATTTTCTAAAACTGTAAATTTTCATTTTACATGAAATAGTGCATAATTAAACATTTCATAATTAATAGTTTTTTGTTTTAATGTTTTTAGTTTTGTATATTTGTAACAATTTTGAGTAGATATTTAATGATTTATGAACATCAACTGACATCTAACCATTTTAGTTTAATTACGTGAAATGAATCACACACAAAAAATAATAATAATAAATAAATAAATAAAAATTGTAATCGGCTGAGCCAATATATAGGTAACCAATAAAATTAGAATTTCATGTAAGAACAAAACGCATAACACCAATCTTATATAAACAAAGAAAAAGTGTCAATAAATCATATTCAAGCATTGAATTATGTTCATCAATTATTGTTCAAAACTGAAAAAAAAAAAAAAAAAAAAAAAAAAAAATCACTTAAATCCAAATAATTTTATAAATTTTTGGAAAGAAATTTAATTAAAGGCAAAAGAAATTTGATGAAAAGGCACGTGCAAATAATTTAAATAAATCAATAAAATAATCTTGTGAAAGAAATTTGATGAAAAGGCACGTGCAAATAATTTAAATAGAACAATAAAACAACCTTGTGAAAGAAATTTGATGAAAAGGCACGTGCAAATAATTTAAATAGAACAATAAAACAACCTTGTGAAAGAAATTTGATGAAAAGGAACGTGCAAGTAATTTAAATAGAACAATAAAAAACAACCTTGTGAAAGAAATTTGATGAAAAGGAACGTGCAAGTAATTTAAATAGAACAATAAAATAATCTTGTGAAAGAAATTTGATGAAAAGGCACGTGCAAATAATTTAAATAGAACAATAAAATAATCTTGTGAAAGAAATTTGATGAAAAGGCACGTGCAAATAATTTAAATAAATCAATAAAATAATCTTGTGAAAGAAATTTGATGAAAAGGCACGTGCAAATAATTTAAATAGAACAATAAAACAACCTTGTGAAAGAAATTTGATGAAAAGGAACGTGCAAGTAATTTAAATAGAACAATAAAACAACCTTGTGAAAGAAATTTGATGAAAAGGAACGTGCAAGTAATTTAAATAGAACAATAAAATAATCTTGTGAAAGAAATTTGATGAAAAGGAACGTGCAAATAATTTAAATAGAACAATAAAATAATCTTGTGAAAGAAATTTGATGAAAAGGCACGTGCAAATAATTTAAATAAATCAATAAAATAATCTTGTGAAAGAAATTTGATGAAAAGGCACGTGCAAATAATTTAAATAGAACAATAAAACAACCTTGTGAAAGAAATTTGATGAAAAGGCACGTGCAAATAATTTAAATAGAACAATAAAACAACCTTGTGAAAGAAATTTGATGAAAAGGAACGTGCAAGTAATTTAAATAGAACAATAAAACAACCTTGTGAAAGAAATTTGATGAAAAGGAACGTGCAAGTAATTTAAATAGAACAATAAAATAATCTTGTGAAAGAAATTTGATGAAAAGGCACGTGCAAATAATTTAAATAGAACAATAAAATAATCTTGTGAAAGAAATTTGATGAAAAGGCACGTGCAAATAATTTAAATAAATCAATAAAATAATCTTGTGAAAGAAATTTGATGAAAAGGCACGTGCAAATAATTTAAATAGAACAATAAAACAACCTTGTGAAAGAAATTTGATGAAAAGGAACGTGCAAGTAATTTAAATAGAACAATAAAACAACCTTGTGAAAGAAATTTGATGAAAAGGAACGTGCAAGTAATTTAAATAGAACAATAAAATAATCTTGTGAAAGAAATTTGATGAAAAGGCACGTGCAAATAATTTAAATAGAACAATAAAATAATCTTGTGAAAGAAATTTGATGAAAAGGCACGTGCAAATAATTTAAATAAATCAATAAAATAATCTTGTGAAAGAAATTTGATGAAAAGGCACGTGCAAATAATTTAAATAGAACAATAAAACAACCTTGTGAAAGAAATTTGATGAAAAGGCACGTGCAAATAATTTAAATAGAACAATAAAACAACCTTGTGAAAGAAATTTGATGAAAAGGAACGTGCAAGTAATTTAAATAGAACAATAAAACAACCTTGTGAAAGAAATTTGATGAAAAGGAACGTGCAAGTAATTTAAATAGAACAATAAAATAATCTTGTGAAAGAAATTTGATGAAAAGGCACGTGCAAATAATTTAAATAGAACAATAAAATAATCTTGTGAAAGAAATTTGATGAAAAGGCACGTGCAAGTAATTTAAATAAAACAATAAAATAATCTTGTGAAAGAAATTTGTTGAAAAGGCACGTGCAAGTAATTTAAATAAAACAATAAAATAATCTTGTGAAAGAAATTTGTTGAAAAGGAACGTGCAAGTAATTTAAATAAATAAATCAGAATAGCTTGTGAAATAAATTTAAAAATAATTGTTGTTTTAATGTTAGAAGTGGTTCAGGACATCTCTGACCCACTCACCCCAAAACAATACCCATATAAAAATCCCACCCCAAAATAAAAATAAAAATTCAACTTCGGGCAATAAGAGTATTATCTATAAAATATCAAATTCCTTGAATGAATTTGTTTGATAATTTTATGGCAAAATAAAGTTTGGTTTTTGTAAAAAAAAAAAAAAAAAAAAAGTCCTATTAATCCAAAAATTGGATTATTTCAATTTTTTTTTTTTATATATTTCTGAAAAATAATTTACCACTTCTATAACAGGTGGGAAATTATATTTCATTACATCTCTGAAGCAATGGTAAATAATAACACCATTAGCAAATAATAATGCCATTAGAAAACAATTGCAAATAATAACGCCATTAGCAAATAATTACGCCATACATCAAATTCTGCAATATAAGAAAAAAAAATTCTTTAACTGTGAAAAAAGCAACATTTAACTGTGAAAAACAAAGCATGGGAAAATTAAATTGCTGGGTACTTTTCAGGGTGAAATTTTATGCTATCAAAAACCGTCTCCCAATACCTTGCATAAAAGTTCCCCATTAATACTGAAATAATAAAAAAATCTAGTTTTTAGTTCCACAATCTTACGACATGTTGTCACTAAAAATTCTTCCGGAAGACAATGCATTTACTTCATTATCCTGTGGGCTTTTCTTGGTATACCTTAACTTAAGTGAAATAAAGATCCACCGATATGCAAAATCATTATGTTCGCTATATAGCAGCTTACTTTTCAAGACAACTTGGTTATTACTTTTTCTTCCCTTTCCTCTATAAAAGTGGAATTTTTAGACATGTCGTGTTTCTATGCAAATAAACGACATGATGTCATAACTCCAGATCCATTGCATTATAAATTATATATTCCAAATAGTTATGCTACATGACAATAGAACAAGTAATATAAAAAAAAAATTTTAAAGTCAATTCCTTTTTCACTACAAAGTCCTTTATAAATAATTTTCATTTTTTTAAAGTTTATCTGGCGCCATCTATTGGTAGATATATGCAACTTAAATCTAAAAAAAAACACAAATTAATTAATTAAATTTAATTACTGAATTAATATTTGAAAAAACTGTATTAACATCAAGTGCCATCCACTGCAAGTTAAAAAAAAATGTATTTGAACTTGAGTGGATGAATAAAAAGTATTTTATGAACGATTGAAAATTTGAACAAGATATATATAGGGAGAGTGAAAGCTAATAGAAGGAATTGAAAAAGTTTTATACATAACTTATTAGTACAGATCCATTGCAAACAACAACAAAAAACACAAATGAAATTATTAATAGATTGATTTGTTATCCACAAATGAAATCTGTAATTTGAGGTTAAAATCACTATGCCCCTCCCCTCCCTTTGATAAAGTCAAGAATGGAGAAGAAAGGAGAACAAAGAAGGCACCCCTGAAAGGGAACGCTCAAGCAGAAGACAGAACTCTGATTACCACCCACATAGTGACTCGCCAGAAAGCATATTATGAATATGTAAATCACGTTTACGCACATGAGCTCTGTCCATAGCTTTACAGCGAGGCAAAATGATTTTCAAGATGCATACTACCACAAATAATAGAATCTTCTGTATACCAGATTTCAGGAACACCGAACTTCTTTTTATAGATTTTTTTTCACCCTCTTTCTAAAACACTATAAATGCATAGATCCATAGTAAGAACTTCCATAAAAATCTCCAAGGCAACTTAATCTTCTCGTAATAGAATAGAATGTGAATTAATTTTTTTTAATATGCTCTTTGTGATTATGATTTTTAGATTTAGCAAAAGTCAGATTCAAAAATATTTCTTAAATGTTTGAGGCGGTTTTGAATCATTTTCGTTCCAAAATTATACAGAGTACAGATTGAAATTTAGGTAAATTTCAAAAAAGGATGGTATTAGGGAAATATCCATTATCTATTTATAATAACGCCATCAATTGTGTGTTAAAAGTTTAGTTCCTTGTTAAAAGTTTTAGTTCATTAAATTACAAGTTATAATTTAAACATTTAAATATCCCAATATATGAAAAAATAACGGAACAAGCTTTTTAAAAAGAACAAAAAATATTTAATGAAAACATTTCAATATTCAGCTTAGGATTCGAAAACGTTTTACAATTTATAAATTGTAAAACTTCCTTCAGAGGTGGACCTTTTAAAAGTTGTTTATGGCAAATTGTGTACAAAAACCCCATCAGAAAAATTTGAATACGCCCAATTAATTTAAGATTTATATGGTAATGATCAAAAATATATATCAAACAATTGCACATTAAAATAAATGGAATCACATATTAAATCCGTAAAGTAATTATTTTAAAAATATTAAGAAAAATCTTAGGCCTTTTCATGTATTTAAAGATGCAAATATACATGTTATCTATTTGATAGTTTAACGCTACTTGTCAGTTTTAAAATTTAGTGCATAATTATTTGCACACTTATTTGATCCTTGATCTAACACAAGAAATATATACAAGATTCACATATTTAAGAATTCTATACTTATTTCAAGGATTTGCATATTTCCTGATATTTGTATTCATTACTTGACGTAAGGTTTTCCTGAAACTTGTATTTTTGTTAACATAGCATTTAGATATATTGCTAATGGGAACTTTTTATTTTAATTTCGTAAATTAAATTACAGTTATTAAACTAATCTACTAATGGATTGATTGCATTGAATTGTTTGACTACTAGAGGCCTTTGGCAACCAGTTTGATCACTCTATTTGGTTTCATCTATAACACTACCATCTCAATTTAACTACCCACTTTGAACAACAAATACAACTTTACTCCAATACATTCACTTTCAATGCTGAACCAAATCATATTTACTCTAACATCACGGAACTAAAAGGAAATCAGATTATGCATACTCTTCAGTAAACAGTCATAGATTGTGGAACACTGATGTTCAACAACAAAATTCATATCGTGCATTTCGAATGGAACTGTTAATTCAGATGAAGAGTTCTATTATCTACAACTAATGACTAAATTGAAATAGCAAAATTCTTCTTTTTTTTTTTTTTTTTTTTAAAAAAAATAACTATATTTAACGAAGCACAAAACAAAACCAAAAATGTAACACTATTTTTAAAAATATTTTTCATTGGTTGCTAGTATTGTATCAAATTGCAACTCAAAAGTCATTCTAAGATATTTATTATGGTTAAGTGTTATTCTATATAGATCGTTATTTTGATTTTTCCAAACAATTGTTACAATTTTAAAACTTATGTTTTAAAATTATAACAATTGTTCGATGAAATTCTTACAAACAACAAGTTAACCAATCTTTGCCTTTAGAGACGTTGTGCTGTTTTTCAGATAATCACGCTGTTGCTTTGTTCTTTTTCATGATTATTCTTTTACTATAGATAACAGAAACAGTAACTGATTTAAGTTAGCTTGATTTTTAAAAATAATTATTAAATAGTAGAATAAATTCTAAAGATATTGATACAACTTTTTTAAAATTTGAATTAATAACATTTATTTTTTAAAAAATGAAATGCGTTATTATAAACATAGGAGAGAGTTACATCTCAGTAGCAATAAGCAATTTTTTGAAATTTAATTTAATAACAAAAGTAGTTGCTTTAAAACCATAATTACTGCATTAATAATCCTACTAACTGACAGAAAAAATCTAGTACTATTTAAAATTTAACATGTTTGAAGGGCAGTATTTGTTAATCCAAGAATCAATCATTATTTCAAATTTAGTAATAAAGTCAATCATTGTTTTAAATTTAGTAATGAATTCAATCATTGTTTTAAATTTAGTAATGGAGTCAATCATTGTTTTGAATTTAGTAATAAAGTTAAATAAACACTGAATTCTACTTATTTTAAAACAATAAAAATTTATTTGATTACAAAAAAAGATGCAACAAATATTTTAGCATTGTCTTCATAAACAAAGATGATGATAATAAAACGTATCAAATAGCTTTGAATGAAATATTATGATTAGAATACATTGATACTTATATATTTATATACTTAGAATTGTATTATTTTCCCTCAGGAATGTTTGAAAATGCACTATAGAAAGCCTAAATATTATTCTACTATTTTTTATTATTAATCTTGTAATAGTTTTTTAGAATTTTATTTATAATCATATATTAAATGTTTGTGTTACATATTTGTCTATTCCAAAAAAATTTTTAATTTCAATTTCGTGTGAGGAAATCTTTGTTCAAAATTAAATAAAAGAATCATACGAATTTTACTGCAGTTGTTATAAAAGTTAGAACTAGATATTTATAAAAAAAGAGTTTTTTTATTAAGTAATTATAAACAAAATATTCCATTTAAAAGTGATATAAAACCTAATATTATGGCAGTTGTTTTCAATTTATCTTAATTATTATTAATATGCTAATAAATTTGATGGTTTCTGCAGATGTTCAAAATTCTTTAATTTCAATTAAAAAATCTATTTAATACTTAGTATTCTTTTCTTTACAAATCTTTCATATATTATATTACAAATATTATTTATACAAAATATAATGAATTACATTTCATAGTGTGATGGAAAATGAATTTATACTGAATAAAAAATCAGTAATATATTTTTGTAAGTTAATTACATAACCACAAGATTTAACCACTGTACCACTTAGCCATAAGATTTTATGATAGCATCTTATTCATATAGCTGCACGGATACTAACATTTGACATGTTTTAGCAACATAAATACACAAAAAACACAATAATGTATAGTTTAGATATCAGAATGAAAGTATTATTAAGCGAAATGATTATAGATGTTTCTAAACGAAATAATTTTGTTTACATAGACTTTCATTCCAAAACTCTCCATAATATATCATAAATCATCTAAAAACACAAGAATATATATTGTAAATAGCGGAATGTAAATACTTAGTATATTCATTCTAAATCAGATCATTATAAAAAGAATCATTCTGTTTGCATCAGCACTGATTCCGATGTCTTCTACTATTGGTATCATAGATGTCTAAAAACACACGAACACATAACGTAGATAGTGGAATGAAAATATTCAATTTAACCAGACTTTCCACATCGGCAATGACACACATGAAACTGTACTCCCCTTGTTCTAACGTGAAATTCACAGTGTACGATTTGACAGGAATGGTAAAATGGCAAAGATGGAATTGCAGTTTCGCACTAATTCTTCTATCAGCATTGTCTCTGTCCAAAGTAAACACAAGAGAACTTGGATTCCCAACTTCTCCGGCTGGATAGAAGCATAAAAACCACTTTGGATCTTCATCCATCTTAATCCAAGGGCTGGTGATGTATTCTCCAGTTTGCCACGATTGTTTCGATAACTCTTCGCCTAGTTCCCAAAATAAGTCGCATTTGTTGGCCATTTCACTTCCGAAAAACTCAGTAAGTAGACAATGTGTTGTGCAAGAGATATCTACCTGGATTTTCAGCGGCAATTTAGCGCTGCAGTTATTTTGTTATCAGTCAAGTCAAGAGATAATTAACTTTTTTTTATTGTTTGTTGCAATGATCTTTTTTATCTTTATTTCAGCAATGATAAAAGTTATCAGAAGTCGTAATCCAGAGCTCTGTTATTTGTTACGCTGGTTTCTTGCGGATTTTTATTTATTTATTATTTTCTCAAATGCGTGAGTGTGTTTTTTTTTCATGCATTTCTCTTTTCTTTTCTTTCTCCCTATGATTATTTAGTTATTTTTATTATTTGTTCTAATTTTTTTCATCCAAAGAAACACTTTCGAAAAATATTTCTCTTTTTTTTTTTTTTTCCCCCTTTTTAAACGATGTATTATCAAGAATAGCGTTCTTAAGATCAAAACAGGAAATGATTATTTGCAATCTTTTATTTACAATAAATATTTATTTTTTAAATAAAAGGATCGGAGAATAATGTTTCGTTAAATAATAATTAATATAATTATAAATTGTGAGATAACTTGTTCTTAATAATAACACAAACTATGCAGAATTTTTTTTAACGACATTATAGATCGAGTTATAGTACTTTATTTACAAAAATATTACACAAAAATATCTCATCTCAATAACAATCTTTATTTTCCAAATAAAAAAATTCGGGAATAAAATCCATTAATTGAGTTTGATTTAAAACTAATTAGAATATAATAATCACGTTTGAATCTAGTTTATACTTAATTTACATTATAAAATAATGATGAATGAGTATTTGTCTATTATGTTTAAGCTAGCGAAAACACTTTTGAAAAATACATTTGAAAAATATTTTTTTTAATTTTTAAAAATTGTATTATCAGGAATTGCGTTCTTAAGATCAAAATAGGAAATGATTATTTGCAATCTTTAATTTACAATAAATATTTATTTTTTAAATGAAAGAGTCAGAGAATATTGTTTCGTAAATTATAAGTAATCAGGTAATTTGTTCTTAATTATAAAACAAACTATGCAAGATATTTTTATTTTAGCTACATAATATGCAATAATTGTAGATCAAAGTATCGTGCTTTATTTACAAAAATATTACACAAAAATTATCTCATCTCAATAACAATCTTTCTTTTCCAGATAAAAAAAAATCGGGGGTGAAATCCATTAATTGATTTTGAATTAAAACCAATTATAATATAATAGTTACTTTTGAATTTAGTTTGCACTTTATTTACATTTTAAAATAATGATTTATGATTATCTGTCTATTAAGATTAAGTTAACAAAAATAAAAGAAGTGATTGAAATGAAATTTTAAAAAAAGGAAACAAAAATTAGGTAAGAATTTTAATTTAATATTTTACGTGATAAAACATGCCTATTATCTAGTACAGGCACATGCCAATATTCATAGATGAAATGAACTTAATCAAATATAATTTTATATAGATTATTTTATTTAATAAAAAAATATCAAATTAGTAGGCAGATATTCCAAATTAACTCTGTCTTGATAATTAAATATAAATTAGATATAATTAAATACAAAATAATGAAACTATTATAGAAATACAGACATATCATAGCAATAATCCATTTCAAAATTTATACGTGTGCTCTGTTTATAAGACACTGCATTTTGAAATATATTTTTTTATTATTATCATCTCTAAGCAACTGGATATATCAATGAATAGTTTAAAAGTTAATAGTTAATAGTTCCTTCTGTAACTATAAAATTGCAATAATATTCTGAGAATAATGAATGAATAGAGTTATTTGAAAATATGAAAAAGGTTTTTAAAATTCTATGAAATTATGTATATATATCCTTTTAATCTTATGTATATATATAACATAATATTTCATAAAATTAACTCTTAATGTAGAGAATGTATATTTGGTATGGAGTATATGTATGTTTGCGATAAAGAGTAATTGAATTTGGGCTGGATTGCTGTTCAATTTAGAGGTGTCATTTTAGCAAACAGCAGAAAACTAAATGGCTATGTGACCAGTGTATAGTAGACACCTGAACGTTCACCTGAACGCAGGTCTTCAGAATATTGTCAATGGTTACTCGAGAAAATTATGCAGTGGAATACTACGGAACCCCACGAGAGTAGGAGGTAGTAACAAAACCTTTTAGCCGCTTGGCCACTGACCTATACTTTCACTGATGACCTGTCAAGGTACTTGGCTCTAGTGCAGCCGAAATGTGAAGGTCAAAACTACTGACCCCCATTTCATTGATGACCTTTCGAAGCACCTACGTGCTTAGAGAGCTTCAACCCCTGACTTACGATAGGTCAGTGTGTGGAATTTTTTGTAGTACCTTAAGGACCATTGAAAATCAAACTTTACTAATAGTTGAAATAGGAAAGAGTGTATAAAAAGTAAAATTTATGCAGTAAAATGAATTTATTTATTGTCAGATTGAGTTCTAGTCATCAAAAGTGATATTCCAAAGAAATATATTTAATTGTGATCAAAACGGTAGAAGTCAGACTTCTCAACAGAGGCTGCATTTCAACACTTACGGACTTAATTGAAGTAATTAAATTTTCAAATGATGATTTTCGTTAATATCATCAAAATCAAGAATTTGCTTCTTTGTAAAGTAATGTTTTATCTATATTGGCCAAAATGAAATTTATAGGTGTGAATTAATAATTTTAAAAGACAAAAAAATTCCTTCTTCTATATTTTCATTTATTATCGACAAAGCATATTAAATCTCTCCGACTTGACGTAGCTTTTTAAATAAGTGATGATAAATAAAAATCAAATTATAAATTAGAATTATAGATCGAAAAGAAATTAATTTAGAATAAGTTTAATTGTAAATATTAGAATAAAATGTTTACACAAGATACATCATATTTTGTAAAAAATTTTTGTTTCTTTTTGAAATCGAAGTTATTCATACAAATCAGTATTTTTAAATTAAATTATATTAAAACGTCTAGAATCTTGAAAGAAAAAATATCAACAAACTTGACATAGTTCATGCTATTTTAAATGAAATTCAAATTTAGAATTTAAATAAGGCATATTTTTGATTAATTCCCTAAGTTGCTACGAAGATTAGGAAAGAAGTCAACTCAATAGAAGGAAATACAGTAGTTGATGTATATCATGGTTCCATGTATCATACTTCCCATATATTGCCCACAATTTTTAGAAAGAAAGAAGTCCCACATTCTTTTGAAAGTCGCCACTTATATAAACATTTGCTTCCACGACATGTGCAATATAACATAACCAATATTGTGGCAAAAATATAAAGAGCAATTTATGCAGCTAGTTTAATTGCACCATTGCAATATTTAACATATATTTATTAATTTTCAACAAAAGGAATTATTTCAATATAATTCGTAATCATCGAAATCAACCTCAATATTTAAATGTAAGGATTTCATAATATGAATATTATAGATTAAAGTACACAAATAAAATAACTATATTGGTTATCGTACATAACCAACCATTGGTACAATAACTATATTGGTTATCGTACTTTGTATCGCACTTTCCATATTTTGTCCACGATTTTTAGAAAGGAAAAAGTCCCACATTCTTTTGAAAGTCGTTCCTTATATAGCAATTTGTGTTTGCTTCCACGACATGTGCAATATATTACCAATATTGTGGCAAAATATAAACAGCAATTTATGCAGCTAGTTTAATTGCACCATAGCAATATTTAACATATTTTAATTTTCAACAAAAGGAATTATTTCAATATAATTCGTAATCATCGAAATCAACCTCAATATTTAAATGTAAGGATTTCATAATATGAATATTATAGATTAAAGTACACAAATAAAATAATTATGTCTTATAATAAAAATAATAACCTTGTTAAAAAAAACTTGGAATACTTATATTACCAAACAATGTCTGTCATAGTAATTTTTAACTTTAATGTTCTTTTACATTTAAAATTTGTAAGCTGCTTACAGTGAAAATCCTTATTATTATTATTTTTTTTTCAATATAAAATATAATTCCTTAAAAATATTGTAAACAAAGCTAGTTTTGAAAGCTGGAATGCATTGTAAGACTGACAATGTTGTACATTCCTATCATCCAATTATCTAACACTTTCTGTCTAATGATAGTAATAAGGACATTAGAACAATTAATGCCGTCTCCCTCAAATTAAGATCATTTACCTGGGAAGTACTCTGAAGCAACAGTGCTCAAGCTCAGAGTAATTAACGAAAATAATGAAGATGGAATTGTTCTATAAGGAAAGCATAGCTATAGCATACGATTTTAGGAATTCTTTTAGTTTTTTATTGTTGTTGTTGTTGCTATACTCTAACGAACCAATTAAGACAATAATTGAACTCAGCATAACATTCTTTGCATTTTTAATCATTAATTTCGTTTGATATTTAAACAATACAAAGTGATTTTGACTGAGCAAGGCAAAAACCAAAAGAAAAAACAAATTAACGTTTGAGATTATCTACCAGAAAGAAAATTTAAATAATAATTTTCTGTTTAAATTTCAATCACATTTAGAAAAAAAAATGTCTTCTAAAATGAAAGATCATTAATCGCGTAAAATTGCTAATAATGTCAAAACTGTTAATTAGAAAGAAGTTTAGTAATTGATCTATACTTCGACAGAAAACTAAAAAAAAAAAAAAAAAAAAAAAAAATGGCAGACATCTTCAACAACAATAAAAAGTAAACGAAAGCAGCAAGTCTAAAGATGGCATCAAAATAGAGCCTTGTCTTAAAGTTTTGAAAAGTATGTTGGCAGTTGATGTCAAATTGCTTAAAGTGAGTAAGAAAATAAGGGAAATGTCTAAATTTCTGCCTCTTTCATAAATTTTGCCCACTCCCCATTTTTCTTTTCTTTGAATCGCTACTTGTTAAAGCTTTACGTTTTATGAAGAATTCTTTTAAGAACAAAATTTAAAATAAATAAAAATAAATTAATAAATGTAAAAAGTAAAATGATCCAATTAATAATTCACCTGAAAAATATATTTCGTAAATAAGAAATGTTTTTTTTTTAATACAGCATTTTTTTCTTTTATTTACGTATCGTTTATCAGTACACTGTAATTAATTTTAAAATTATTTAACTTGATTTTAATCTACTACTACTTTTTAAAACATAAAGTTTTCAAAGAAGGTATTTAAATATATATATATATATATATATATATATACATATCTTATACATATCTTATATATATATATATATATAAGATGTGAATTAGAATGGGTGAGTTTTTATTAGAAACAGGATTTTTTTATTAGATGGATATGGATATACATGGATATATCCTGAACAAACTTTCAATAAGGGAAATGTCTAAATCTATGCCTCTTTCATAAATTTTCCCCCCTTCCCACTTTTCTTTCTTACGAATTGCTAGCTGTTAAAGTTATGAAAAATTCTTTTAAGAACAAAATTTAAAGTAAATAAAGAAATAAAAATAAATTAATAAATGAGAGAAGTAAAACGATCTAATTTATAATTCACCTGAAAAATATATTTCGTAAATAAGAAATGTTTTTTGTTATACAGCATTTTCTTTGATTTACGTATCGTGTATCAGTACACTGTAATTAATTTTAAAATTAATCTAACTTGATTTTAAAACGTAAAACGTAAAGTTTTCAAAGAAAGTTTAAAAAAAAAAAATAAACATTATGTCTTACTTGAAATGTCAATAAAATTTCAATAATGAACAATTGATTCATGATTTTTGAAAAAAAATTATATAGGAAGTGAATTAGAATGAATGAGTTTTTATTAGAATCATTATGTATTTTTTATTAAAAATATGAGCAAACGTTTCAGTAAGGAAAATGTTTAAATCTGTGACTTTTTCATAAATTTTCTCCCTTCCTCTCTTTTCTTTCGTACGAATTGTACTTTTTAAAGCTTTAAGATTTCTGAAAGTTTTTTTTAAGAATCTGGGTGAGTTTTTTTATTGGAAGCATGAAGAAACTATTCATGATTCCATTGAAAATAATTTTATTATAATTTCTTTCATATTTTTTGAATGAATAATATTTTATTGTTACCTATTCATCATAACTACGTAAAAATTTTTTTTTACCTGATCTTCGTTTTTTTTTTTTCTGGTCTTTCAATAAAGCTACAAACATATGTTTAAAAGAAGCATTATTTTCTCAAATGTGGGAATATCAACTAAGTTGGTTCATAACAACAGCTGTGTATTCATTTGCTACAGAAAAATTAAAAAGGTTTCAACGATTTTTTTTTTTTTGAATGAGAGAGAGAGAGAGAAAATCATCTCTAATCAAAGAGAGAAAGAAAGAAGTAATATTAAAAAAAAAAAAAAAATTAAGTCAATTCTTACTTTTTTTCACTATATTGCAAAAAGTCCTTTATAAATAATTTTCCTTCATTTTTTTAAGTGTATCTGGCGCCCTCTATTGATAGATATAGGCAACTTAAATCTGAAAAAAACTAAAATTAATTTATTAAATTTAATTACTGAATTAATATTCGGAAAAACTGTATTAGCATCCAGTGTCATCCACTACAAGTTCAAAAAAAATGTATTTCAACTTGAGTGGATGAATAAAAAGTATTTTATGAACGATTGAAAATTTGAACAAGACATATATAGGGAAAGTGTGAGCTAATAGAAGGAATTGAAAAACAATATAATTGTATGAAAAATATTTATAATTATTAAATATGTATTATAATTTTTAAATATTGATTTAATTAAAAAAAATTTGTATGTGAAACGATTATCTATATTTTTGTTTTCTGCCCACTATAATAGAAAAAAATGTCTAGACTTCTACATTACATTCAGGCAAATTTAGATTTAAAAAAGTCGCCATTCATGAATAATAAAACAAGTAATATAATTTTTTTTTTTTAAGGTCAATTCCTACTTTTTTTCACTCTATTGCGGAAAGTCCTTTATAAATAAAGTTGTAATTTTCCTCTTACATCTGGCGCCATCTATTAATAGATGCATGCAACTTAAATCTAAAAAAAAATTAAAATTAATTAATTAAATTTAATGACTGAATTAATATTTGTAAAAACTGTATTAACATCAAGTGTCATCCACTACGAGTTGAAAAAAAATGTATTTGAACTTGAGTGGAGGAATGAAAAGTATTTTATTAGCGATTGAAAAGTTGAACAAGATATATATAGGGAGAGTGTGAGCTAATAGAAGGAATTCAAAAGAAAAAAAAAAGAACAGCAATTTCGAATTACAGCAAAATAATAAAAGCAAAAATAGTAAAATCAAATATAGTAAAAGCAAATACATACGAAGCGACACAACATAATAACAAGCGACACAACATAATAACAAGCGACCTTTATCAGAAATTTCCCTCACACCCACAAATGAATGAATTTGTTTGAAATTTTTATTTTTTCAGAAAAATTATTTCGTTTCGACTTGACAGTTTCAACTAGTATTGTGCTCATAGAATAGTATTCTACTGCCAAGCCTCTTATTATCGAGCATCTGAAAGGAAAGGGATTTTTATATAATTGGTCAAGCGGTCAACGCTTATCCCTCGTTCTAACCTCCTCTATCTCCCCCCTAGTCCGAAAAAGGTCATACAACTTCTAATGTCCCCAATGACCAGTTCAGGGTTGAATGACTCTGCCGGTATAGCCTAAGGCAGAGATGGGCAAACTACGGGGCCCGCCGGAAGATTTTATCCGGCCCTCGGATAGAATTTTAATTTGCCGGTCCGAGCCAAATTAATAGAAATATATATTTATATACACTCATGTCCATAAATTAAGGATAATGAAGTTCAGGCAAAGAAAGTGACAGAAGCAAAACAAATTTGACTTATTTGTAAAGTCTATTTATTAAACAAAAGGTAAAGAGCAAAAAAGATGCTATATGTTTGACATAATTAATAAAAATTGCGATTTTTACTCCCTGGAGCAAATTTAAAAAAAGAACCTATTTACAAAAAAACAGTATAACATGGTTAGTATGATGGTTAATATGGAGTATGTCTCCCGGACGATGCAATACAGGCCTTACAACGCCTAGGCATGCTGAGTAGCAAATTATCAATCTGATCTTGGGGAATATTACACCACTCATCAAGCAATGCCCTCCGAAGTTCCGGTTGACAGGTGGGAGGGGGTTGACGGGCTGCAATTCGTCGGCCAAGCATATCCCACACATGCTCTATTGGATTCAAGTCCGGTGAGTATGCTGGCCAATCCATACAGGGGATATCTTCCAATTGAAGGCATTCGTCTACAATGTTTGCACGGTGAGGACGGGCGTTGTCATCCATAAACAGAAATTCAGCACCCATGGCGCCCCGAAACAAACGTACATGTTGTTCCAGAATGACATCCCGATAGATGTGGTCTGTCATCGTTACACTCTGAACATGCAGGTCAGTTCTGGAACCAAGAATAATTCCTCCCCAAACGAGCATCCTGCACCACCGTAACGGTGTCGTTCAATGGTGTTCTCTTGGTGGGTACCTGGCGCTCTCCATATGAAAGTCCGGCGAGAATCAGACTGCAGACTAAATCTCTCTACTCCAGGTTAATAGCAGGCGACAGTAAGTTGCGGTAAGTGAAACACATCTGACAGGCCTACAAGCATATAGACCAATGTGCCCTAAGCGTCTGTACACGGTCTGCCTTGAAACTGTCTGAAACTTAACACGGTAGCTGAAGAGAGTTGACGAGACAGGTCTGATGCTGTGCTCCGTCTGTTTCTTTTGGCAGTAACTGCTAAATACCGGTCCTCATTTGGCGTTGTAACTCGGGGGCGGCCTGTGCTGTAACATCTACTCGCATTAGCATCATCTTGGAATCGTTGCCAAAGCCTGGAGATGAGACTATGGACGATTCCAAGTTCCTCGGATACTTCCAGCTGGTACATCCACATTCCAGTCGTCCGATAATTCTACCACGTAAAAAATCATCCAAATGCTTCCTTTGTGCCATAACTATGCGGTTATTGCACTGAAAGGCTTTTAAAGCGCTTGTAAACAATTTTACTTCTTTGCCACCATTCCTTATATACCCCTCTCTTACACTCTCTTCATTGTGACGTACTATCCGCGCCATCTGGTGGTTTCCTGTAATTTGCATATTCTTCTTCAAGATGCGTGTGATAATTCTACAGGTGAAATTTTTATTTTAGAGTTCAATTTCTGTGTGATTTTGAATTATCCTTAATTTATGGACATGAGTATATTATATATCCATCTCCTTTTCTACTTTGATTAAATATTATTTTGTTTCTTCCTTTTTTTCAAAGGCCTGGTGATATTTTTATTTCTCTGTTTTTGTTCTACAAAACATGAATCGACGGAAATAGCAAGCACAGACATCTTTCAATTTGTAAAGTGTTAAAAGCGGAAGTTCTTTGTTAGTTATAGCTGTAGATTGGCGCCAACAAGTTAGAGTTTTACAAAGCATTATCAAAAGCAAGTTTCCCAAATTTAATATCTCACGCCCAGAAAATCAGTGCTATGTTTGCTTCATCTTGTATATGTGAACAAGTGTTTTCAACCGTGGACCTTAGAAAGAATTATTTCAGAAGCAGACTGACAGATGAGCATTTAGCCTCGTTCCTTAGAACCAGTACATCTCACTTCGAACCTAAATATAAGGAACTTTTAAAAATGAAATCTCAATTTCATTCATCTCATTAACATATTTAAATTGTAATACTTGTATATTGTTTTTAAAATTTTAGAAAAATTTACCTTGGCCCACCAAACTTTTTTTTTTTTTTTTCGATTTTTGGCCCGCACAAATCACAGAGTAGTAATTAACCTCTATGTTGTGAACGGTAAGAATTCGTTTTATATTATGTTAAACTGTTTTCAAATTACGTTTAAATTTAAAAAATCCCGTCAAACACATTCACTTATTTTCATTATATTCTAACACATTTTATTGAATAACATACCGAGATGTTACAATACACTAGTCAATGCCAGTATTTTGTGTGTGTGTGTGTTACTCAGTATAACGAAAAGAAAATTATAAAAAAAACATACTGGCATTCACTAGTGTATTGTAATATATCGGCCTATAACAAACCTATAATGGTTCAAGCAGAGGATCACTTTCAGGATCATGGGAACACTATAATTTTTATTTAGAAGCACTTTATATATATTTTTTTTCTTCTAATGCAGCTGGCAAACAGACAGTAATCTTTCGCCATAACGGCTGCACCGATGTTACTCACTTTGCATTACCCAGTGGGCGCGTGTAACTTGATGATAAGAAGCGGACGCGGAATAACAATGCCTCCGCAACGCTCTACGATCCTATTAGGACCGGGACCTACGACTTAAAGTGGATTCCGAAATATATATATATATATATATATATATACAGAACTCCGGATTATTATAATTCATTATTTACAAAAATGAAATTTAAAGATTTAAATTTGATTCACAAATGCACGATTAAATCACTATTAAAATTTACTCCAAGGTCAGAGATTTTCAGAGTTTACACTGTGGCGTGATACACGAAATCACAAGAGGTTCGCTTTAGAAACAGGCAGAATCTCTGGCCTGTTCATTCAATTCAGAGAAAAAAAGAAAAGCAACACTTCTGGTTGATTAGACGCAGAACGCTCTTTCTTTTCTTCATCAAAAACATAATTTAAAAAAACCCTCCTCTTAAGACAATCCGTCAAGAGGGAGGGGGCAGCTTCCCTTATTTCTCCTTTTAGTTGACATTTCTCAGCTCGCGGACTGTCACCAATCACAATGGAACAACTCATAGTATAGTTCATATTTAATCTGCAATTGTTTCGACTTGTGAAGGTCGCACAGACATTCGTTTATTTCTGAGTCTCACTGTACTTAATACCGAATATCTGCTATCAGATTTGAGTGATCAGTTAATATATGCTTGTCAAATAAATACATTTCTCTCACCTGGGATCTAAACGCTAAAACTCTTCCCTTGAAAAAAAAAATGCTATTGTATTGTAAGCCAAAATCTTTCCTTGAATTAACCTGTATCGAATGTCGAATGTATTAAAATAATAGAAGTTTAATTTACTTTAAAAAAAGATGAAAACAAATGGTTTCGATAAAATAAAAAAATAAAATAAAATAGTTCAAAAGTAACATTGAGTTGTTGCTATTTAAACTGTCCCCATTTCACAGTTACAGTAAAACCACAGCGAGCAGGGAGGTTATGTCATTAATAAAACTTACAAATAATGCCCCATAAAGTTAACTTTCTATGAAAAAAATGGGTTACGAATAGTTCAAATTAAATAAGTATGCATAATGTAAATAAAGACTCAGGAAGTAAAAATATTTAAATTGTTATAAGAATCAACAAATTCCCCCTTCGACCTTCCCGATGTTTTTTTTTGTTCTAATACAGCTGGCAAACACTTAGTCAGCTTGGTCTTGGATGCCTTAAGGCAAGCGCTGCACAGACGTTACTCACTTAGCATTACCCAGAGAGCGCGTGTAACTTGAAGATACTGACGCGGAGTAGTAATGGCCCCACAACGCTCCTATTAGGACCGGGACTTACGGTTTAAAGTGGATTCCGAACCACTAGAAACATCCATGGCACCGCCGGGATTTGAACCCGAAACCTGTGGTACCGAGCGCCAGCCACTCAGGCCCTACCTTCCCGATGTTATTTCTCCTTTTTTTAATACGCTTTTATTAGTTTCACTTGTATGTTTGTTTGTAACTGACTCTTTGGACTCTATTTTGCCCTACTTCAAGCGATCAGATTCAATTTAAACGTTGTAGACTTATCAAGGACCGACGACAGTAAAATATTTTGATAAGTTTATTATCTCATCATGATTAGGATCGCCAGGATTAGTGATTTTATTTTAACTTATGAAGAGCAATTTAACCCATGTAGTATGAAAGTACCTAAGGCGTTCAAACCCATGTGGGACAGTGGCGCAACGGATAACGCGCATGACTACGAATCAGGAGATTCCATGTTCGAATCCAGGCTGGCTTGACATATTCGCATTTTGCCTTTGTTTTACTCACAATTAAATTATTGTAAGAACTATAGTTCTAATCCTCCGTACCGGGACCTCATTTAAATATTATAGTTTAATAACACGCTTTTAGAGTTAATCAAACTAGAAAGTAAAAAATAATTGTTAACATAGGAATAAAATGACTGACGAGAAAATGAATGTCACTGTTCCAAAAGCGTGGGGTGCTTTGTATGACATTTTTAAACTAACTCTGCATTTCGGAATGAAACTAGTGAAAAATTATAACGATTGATATAGAACACCCCACGCTTTTGGAACAGTGACATTCATTTTCTCGTCAGTCATTTTATTCCTATGTTAACAATTATTTATTACTTTTTAGTTTGATTAACTATAAAAGCGAGCTTTTTTAGTTTTTTTAAACTATAATTTATTTTCTATTGAAGTAAATTGCAACACTTCACTAAGTTTCAATTGTTTTATTTTCTACGTTTTGTCTTCTGATTATAAATACATTCTTTTCTTTCAGTATTGCAATCATCGCTCGGTACCGCAGGTTTTAGGTTCCAATCCTGGTGGTGCCATAGATGTTTGTATAGTGGTCCAGAATCCACTTTAAACCATAGGTCTCGGTCTAATAAAAGAAAAGAGAAAACACTTTTGATTAAAACATTTCTAATTAAATTATTAATTTAATTATTATTAAATTATTATGGAATTAGACATTTTAATCTTGAATCGATCTTTAATTTTCGCTATTCAGAATAGAAATAACACTAATTACCATCACACTTATTATAAAAATGATTACTGTAAACAAGTTTATAGTTTTTCTTTTCATAAATAAATTAATTTTTGTATGAAATCCATTACGTTCTACTGATAATAAAATATAATTTTTCCACAATTAAAAAAAAAAAAAAAAAAAAAAAAATTGTGATTTATTTATTGCTCAATTTGATTTCTTCAATTAACCATTAATAATTTTTAAAAGCAATTTTGATTAAATATTTCTTTAACTTTTGATTTTAAACTCAGAATAAAATGTAATTTTTAAGTGTTTTTTTTTTTTTTTTTTTTTTTATTCCTTTTTTTTTTATAAATGAAAATTTTCTCTGAATAACTATTTTTATAAGAAAATTTCAATTATTTCGATATTAAATCATCTTGCATACTTAAAATTTCAATATAATCTGCTGAATAGGTCTGCGTTTATGAAAGTTGACACCCACTTTCCAAATAATTTCCCTCGGTAAGGAAAACATTAAGTGATATCCACCCCCGCACGCATAAAATACCGTTTTCTCACATATAATCCCTTAACTTCGACCTGGTATCTCGTGGAAAAATGAGTACCTCCATAAATAGTGGTGTAGGCCGAAATTTTAAAAACAAACGACCAATTTCCGTAACTGCGATAACCGTGTGTCTCTATTTTCTCTCGTTATAAAAGCATCTCTAAAGTCGTTAGGAGGAGTTTCTGGTTTAGATGATTTCGGATTCCCGTTTCAAGAAGAGATATCTATCTTCTTCATCGGATATTTCCAAGAAGATTCACTCCATTTTTTTTTACCCATAAAATTACGGGCGTTGTTTTGGATAGCTGGATTTGTCGTTTCCTTAATCCCTTTTTCGCTTTCAAAGTTTCTTTCCAAATTTCTTTCATGAGCTATTCTTATTGGTTTATTTAAATTTCTTTGTTTTTTTTTTTTGTTTTTTATATATATATATATATATATATATATATAATATTCGTTTCGAATTATGCAGCTTTTTATTTTTAATTTTTTAATTTTTTTCAAATTTCTATTGAATTTATAAAATTTAATTAAATTATTAAATTTTATAACTTAAATAAAATTTTTAAATTATAAAAAATTAAAATAATAATTAAAATTTTAAAATTTAAATAAAATTAAATAAATTTAAATAAATTTTAAAATTATTAAATTGAATTTTATTAAATTTCATTCGTAGGCTTTTTTTATTCAATTCCTTCTATTAACTCACACTCTCCCTATATATATCTTGTTCAAATTTTCACTGGTTAATAAAATACTTTGTATTCATTCACTCAAGTTCAAATACATTTTTGTTGAACTTGTAATGGATGACACTGGATGTTAATGCAGTTTTTTCAAATATTAATTCAGTATTTAAATTTAATTAATTAATTTTAGGTTTTTTGAGATTTAAGTTGCATATATCTACCAATAGATGGCGCCAGATAAACTTACAAAAATGAATGAAAATTATTTATACAGGACTTTCTGCAATAGAGTGAAAAAAAAGTAGGAATTGACTTTAAAAATTTTTTTTTTTATATTACTTGTTATTTAATGAGTTTTCTTTTTTCAGTTTTAAACGATAAACATAATTTATTGCCAGAATCTGATTTACTGATACTTTTTCTTTCTTAGTTTGCTTAAGATTGCTGTTATGTGTTTTGTTATTACATTAAATTCTAAATATTATGGGGTCACTTGAATATCGATTAAATTTTTTTTAAATTATTTTTTCTATTTCAGGAATTATTTATTTACGTATTTTTCATCTAAATTAAAATATGCAATAAAATATATGTATATTTAAAAGCTCTATAATGTTTCTTCTTATTTTTAATTTCAGAAAAATTATCTCTGATTAGAAAATAAAGCATCCAATATTTTTGAATAATTAAAATCCAGCGTAAATATAAATCTCTTCCAGTTTTTTAGAACAAAATTTAATACTATAGCTGATTCTTTAAACAATACTAAAAGAAAAACCCATGAAAATATCGCTATTAAATCTTAACAATACACATACATAATGTGCATGTATATGATACCTAATAAAAAATAGAGCAAAAATGCAGTAGAGTCACAATTTATCTGCGCGCTATAGCTGCTACCTCAAATTACGTCAGTATAAGCAACAAACCCTTATAATAGAATTTGAGAGATCAAGACTGTAGCATTTCGTTCCTAGGAGAGAGGAATGTATATTCTTTAACAAGTACATAATAGCAACTTTTCACTCACTAATATCCACAAAACTGTTTGTGGATATTTATATTACATGCAATTAGTATTTCGTACTAATGAGAAAACCTGTCACTCTAATCTGATAGCACATAATCAACTGGTGTCTCAGTCAACCACCAAATGCTGATTGTTTTTTTTTTGTATGTTTATTTTTTGTGTCAATCGTACTTTTATTATTGTGATAATCTTTAATTTCTTTTATTTTTATTTTTGTCTTAACTTTAAAATTTTTATTTTAACCTTAACCTTTTTATTTTGGGCATCGACAACGGACTCCTAATTGTACTTATAGCTTTAGCTTTTTAGATCTCTTGCCTTAATTGTTCTCAAGTAAGAGATGTTTTTCCTAAATTTTAATTGTTTTATTTTTATTTATTAATATTCTATAATTTAAGAAACTTCATTTAATGTAAATTTTCTAACTAATTTAAGATGTGGAGGTATTGTGGTTCTTAAAACCACCAAGGAACTCCGTAACAGGTACGCCCGTTGCCCGTTGCCCAGCACATAATCGGTGTCATTGATAACGAGATCTCATGAAATTAGCGATTGTCTGTTCGACCTTCACAGGTCATAGCAATTACAGATGAGATATGGACTACACCATGAGTTGTTGCATTTTGATTGGTGATAGACCAGGGGCTGAGAAAGTGTCTATTCCAATGAGGAGTGAGGGAAGGACGGAGTTTCTTAAAGTGAGTTTTATGGTGGAAAAAAAAGAGTTTTACGATAAGAAGTGGTTATGTTTTCATTTTTCTGAAAGTCATTGAACAGACCGGTGTTTCCTGCCTGCTTACAAAGTGAGATCCTTGTAGTTTCGTGTATCACGCCGTGGGATAATTAAGGTCTGTCGCAAACCTGTTGAAATAGATTCGTCGTAGAAACTACTCGTCGTACTCTGAAATCTCCATCCTAGGAGTGAATTGCACTTGTGTATCTAATTTACATCTTTAATTTTCATTTCATTGTAAATAGAGTTCTGTATATATATAAAAAATGCTTGCAAATAAAATTTAAAGTGTTCCCATGAACCTGAAAGTGGCCCTCTTCTTGAAGATGTTATGGGCCTAGTAGAGACCGAGATGTTACAAGATTATAGTAACATTTTCATGTTACTTCCTATTTAATCCCATAAAAAAGGGAGAAGTGGGCAAAAGATTTTTTAGAAATGCATTCATATTCTAAAACAAAGTTATAACATTCCCTACTCGTAAATTTATATGTGCTTCGTAGTTAATCGTATGACAAAAAAATCCTCATCAAAAACAGAAGAGAAAAAAAAAAATAATTGAGAGTGAATTCATTCAAGATTATTCAGCGACATTTCTAACATAGATATCCTAATTGACACGCATACACACACACAAATATACACTGAAGTGACAAAAGTCATGGGATAGCAATATGCAAATTTTCAGATGGCAGTAGCATCGCGTAGAACAGGCATAAATGCGCAGTGCTTTCGCAGAGCTTTCATTTCTGTTCAAGTTATTCATGTGAAGAGGTTTTGACGTGATGATGACCGCACGACGGGAATTAACAGACTTTGAACGCGGAATGTTGGTTGGAGCTAGACGCATGGGTCATGCCATTTCGGAAATCATTAGGGAATTCAACATTCCCAGATCCACTGTGTCAAGAGTATGAAGATTCAGGCATAACATCCCACCACGGACAGCGCAGTGGTCGACCGCCTGCACTTAACGACCGAGACCGGCGACATCTGCAAAGAGTCGTAAATTCTAACAGACAAGCAACACTGCGTCAAATAACCGCAGAAATCAATGTGGGACGTACAAGGGACTTGTCTGTTAGAACTCTGCGGAGAGATTTGGCTTTCTTGGGCTATTCCAGCAGAAGACCGACTCGAGTACCTTTACTGACAGAACGACATCGCTTGCAGCGACTCTCGTGGGCACGTGAGCATATCGGTTGGTCCCTAGATGAATGGAAAACCGTGGCCTGGTCCGATGAGTCATGATTTCAGTTCGTAAGAGCTGATGGTAGGCTTCGAGTGTGGCGCAGACCCCACGAATCCATGGACCCAAACTGTCAGCAAGGCACTGTTCAAGCTGGTGGTGGCTCCGAAATGGTGTGGGCTGTTTTTTCATGGCATGGACTTGGTCCTCTGGTGCGACTGGACCGAACATTGACTGGAAATGCTTATGTTCTGCTACTTGGAGATCACTTGCAGCCATTCATGGACTTCATGTACCCAAACACCTGGCCACCTAGATCGCCCGACATGAATCCCATCGAGCATTTATGGGACATCATCGAGAGGTCTGTTCGTGCCCAAAATCCTGCACCATCAACGCTTTCACAATTATGGACGTCTATCGAGACAGCATGGCTCAATATTCCTGCAGAAGACTTCCAACGACTTGTTGAGTCCATGCCACGTCGAGTTGCTGCACTTCGCCGGGCGATACTTCTATACACAAATATATATATATTTGTGTATAGAAGAATATATATATACACTGAAGTGACAAAAGTCATGGGATACCTCTTAATATCGTGTCGGCCCTCCTTTCGCCCGGCGAAGTGCAGCAACTCGACGTGGCATGGACTCAACAAGTCGTTGGAAGTCTTCTGCAGGAATATTGAGCCATGCTGTCTCGATAGACGTCCATAATTGTGAAAGCGTTGATGGTGCAGGATTTTGGGCACGAACAGACCTCTCGATGATGTCCCATAAATGCTCGATGGGATTCATGTCGGGCGATCTAGGTGGCCAGGTGTTTGGGTACATGAAGTCCATGAATGGCTGCAAGTGATCTCCAAGTAGCAGAACATAAGCATTTCCAGTCAATGTTCGGTCCAGTCGCACCAGAGGACCAAGTCCATGCCATGAAAAAACAGCCCACACCATTTCGGAGCCACCACCAGCTTGAACAGTGCCTTGCTGACAGTTTGGGTCCATGGCTTCGTGGGGTCTGCGCCACACTCGAACCCTACCATCAACTCTTACTAACTGAAATCGTGACTCATCGGACCAGGCCACGGTTTTCCATTCATCTAGGAACCAACCGATATGCTCACGTGCCCACGAGAGTCGCTGCAAGCGATGTCATTCTGTCAGTAAAGGTACTCGAGTCGGTCTTCTGCTGGAATAGCCCAAGAAAGCCAAATCTCTCCGCAGAGTTCTAACAGTCAAGTCCCTTGTACGTCCCACATTGATTTCTGCGGTTGTTTGACGCAGTGTTGCTTGTCTGTTAGAATTTACGACTCTTTGCAGACGCCGCCGGTCTCGGTCGTTAAGTGCAGGCGGTCGACCACTGCGCTGTCCATAGTGGGATGTTATGCCTGAAATTTCATACTCTCGGCACACTCTTGACACAGTGGATCTGGGAATGTTGAATTCCCTAACGATTTCCGAAATGGCATGACCCATGCGTCTAGCTCCAACTAACATTCCGCGTTCAAAGTCTGTTAATTCCCGTCGTGCGGTCATCATCACGTCAAAACCTCTTCACATGAATAACTTGAACAGAAATGAAAGCTCTGCGAAAGCACTGCGCATTTATACCTGTTCTACGCGATGCTACTGCCATCTGAAAATTTGCATATTGCTATCCCATGACTTCTGTCACTTCAGTGTATATTTCTTCCTTCTAATGCAGCTGGCAAACACATAGACAGCTTGGTCTTGGATGCCTTAAGGAAAGCGCTGCACAGACGTTACTCACTTTGCATTACCCAGGGCGCGCGTGTAACTTGAAGATAAGCCACGGACGCGGAGTAACATTGCTCCCGCAACATTCTACGATCCTATTAGGACTGGGACCTATGGTTTAAAGTAGATTCCGAACTACTACAAACACCCATGGCACCGCCGGGATTCGAACCCGATACCTGTGGTATCGAGCGCCAGAGGGCTAACTACTCGGTCAACAGCGAGTTAGCACTAAACTAATCAAATATTTTTACGGAACGATGCGATGCTACCTAGCTGCATGCGTTAAAAAAAAAAAAAAACTGCTGCCTCTTTTTCCGAGGCAGGAGTCGTAAATCCGTCGTCTTCCGAGTCGGAATTTTGTACTGATTCTTTATAATTCCTGATAACTGATGAATTACTGATTCTTTATAATTCCAGGAACTAGGGATTCGGATGATTGTGTGAAATAAATTAAACGATTTGTATTCATCTCATAACTGTAAAACAGCTGCCTGATAGCCTACTTGGCTAGCGCTCTGGCCTTTGATACCACAGGCCTCAGGTTAGATTCCTGGCGGGGGCATGGATGTTTTTTAATGGTTCTGAATCTACGTTAAACTATAAGCCCCGGTCTAATTAGCCCACAGTGTGCACAAAAATGAACGTAGAACGACAAATTAAACCAAACCAAACCATATCTGTAAAACAGGTTTTTGCCTTAATAAAGTATTTTTTACACTTTAAAAGGCCTTTGCCATCACTTGTAAGACATACTTGTACTCTAAATATACTCCATACTCTCTCTCTCTATATATATATATATACTGTCACTACATCCGGAAAATCGTCTGTCAATAGAGATGCTCACACACGATGTCAAAGTCGGTGTCGAGTTTCCTTGTTCTACATGTCACAAGGAAAAGAACATCTTATTCACATAATTAACTTTGAGAGTGGTGTAAACAATTTGTTATTATAAAAGACAACAAATGGCGCCACGAACAAGAGATGTAACTCCACATAAGGCTGTTGTCTTGTACATGTAATTCCAATTCCAATGTAAGAGCAAGGGCAGAAAAAGAACGCGACGCAGTTGCTGATGGCGGGTGGTGGTTCGATTAAGTATTTTTGGTACCAATAAAATTCTTATATATATATATATATCAACTGAAAGTTGTGTCAATTAATGATAAAAGAAAAAGAAGATAACAGTGGGGAGAGAGGGTCTTTATTAAAATCTAATTCGAATTTAAATTTAATAAGAAGTTATATTCCAGGCGTATTTTGCTATCTACTTAAACATTTTACTCAAAGTTTTGAAATATGTACATTAAAGCATCTTATTAATTAAAATGTTTAACCTCAATTGAGAGAGGGCCTGGCCGAGTGGCTAGCGCTCTGGCGCTCGGTACCACAGGTTTCGGGTTCGAGTCCAGTTGGTACCATGAATGTTTGTAGTGGTTCGGAATCCACTTTAAACCGTAGTTCCCGGTCTAATAGGATCGTAGAGCGTTGCGGGGGCATTGCTACTCCGCGTCCGTGGCTTATCTTCAAGTTACCCGCGCCCACTGGGTAATGCAAAGTGAGTAACATCGGTGCAGCGCTTGCCTTAAGGCGACCAAGCTGTGTAAGTGTTTGCCAGCTGCATTAGAAAGAAATCTCAACAGAGAGGTGTAAAATGCAAACCATACAGTTTTTATTAAAACGTTACTGTTTTTTCCTTCAAAATGTAATGTATGTAGAGGACCACGTATTGCAATTCATCGATAAATAATAATTAGTGTACACTACTTGCATATAATTCTGTACTAGCATCTTACTATATTATATAAAATGTATTCCTTTCTATTCGTTTTTGTATATTCCTTAATAAATGCTTGTTTTAATTCCTTTAACTGTTTCTGGAAGCTCATAATTATTTTTAAAGTATTTTCTATTTATTTTTTGTCAACGATGAATATTTTCCTATTATCGATTTGTTAATAGCTAAATAGGAAAATATTTTTACTTAACAAGATGTTATTAATTTGATTTAAGCCTATGTTTATCACAAGTGTTATATGTCTACAAAAAAAAAATCAAATTTTATATCTTTTAAATAAAATCCAGAATCATATTCTACATTAATATAAAGGGAAAAATTAGCACTTTTTTTAAAATTCTTGCGAATAACTTTTAATTATGTGTTAAAGAAAACACATAAATAACTTTATTCATAGATTCACAAAATTGCGAAATTTTTTTATTTTGTGTTAAAGAAACACATAAATATCTATCTTCATAAATTGGAGAAATCTAAACTGAAGAAAATATGGAATGAAAAAATATTTACTCTATTTATAAAAAATTATTTCTAATAGAGCATCATAGAATTAACAAATTGGTTCTAATACTGATTTTTTTTTAACGTGATCCTTTTCATTTAAAATTCTGCCTTAAATATATTTTCTTTATTCCTACACATAAAATTAATTTAATTTTTCTGGTATACTTTTTTTGCACATTAACTGAAAAGACGATACATATAACATTTTGAACATCAAAACATTTTCTTATCAAAAATTTTTTTTTATTCCCTGATAAAATGCGTAAATGACTTTTTAAACTTAATAATTAACGCCGTTTATGTCTTTCGATACTATTATTAACGTAGATGAATGTCAAAGCTTCTCTTACAATATTTCATTACAAATTATTGGGTGGTAATAAAACTTAGGGCTTTTGAATTTTTGTTGAATTTTTCAAAAATCTGGTTAATCTTTTTGAGTAAAAAATTAACATAATCTTTGGTTATTTTGTTATATACCCATAAAATCGTAGAACAGAGGTGGCAGTCAAGTCAATGTTTAATTAATCACAGCTGCTAATTTACAAAATTCATGGAAATTTTTATTTAATTGATTTGAGTTTTAATATAACATTTCCGATGACCCTAAAACTGTTCAACATCCATATTTTACCACTGAAAAAATTTGTTTAATAACCATATTATTAAATTTAATATGATGAATATGAGGAAGGGGCATATTAAAAAAAATGAAAAAATCATTTTAATAATTATTTTATTAAATAACCGTAACATCACAGAACAGAAATGGTAGTCAAGTTTAATGTTCAGTCAATCACATCTGCTAATTTACAAATTCATGGAAATTTTTATTTAATTGATTTAAGTTTTAATGTAGCATTTCTGATAACTTTAAAACTTTTTAATAACTTTGTTAAAAATCCATATTTTACCATTGAAAATTTTTTTAATAACACTATTTCTAAATATTGTATGAGGAAACGGTATATTAAAAATGAAATAATCATTTTAATAATTATTTTGTTATGTAACCGTAAAATCATAGAACACAAGTGGCAGTCAAGTCAATGTTCAGTCAGTCACACCTGCTAATTTACAAAATTCATGAAAACTTTTATTTAATTCATGAAAGTTTTAACGTAACATTTCCGATAACCTTAAAACAGTTCAACCTTATTTTATCATTGAAAATTTTTATAACAACCAGATTATTAAATATCATATGAGGAATATGAGGAAGAGGCATATTAAAAAAAAGGAAATAATCATTACAATTCTAAAAACTTCAGAATTCCACAAAGAACGTAAAAAACTTCTCTAAATTAAAACTGTGCAAATATTTAATAAATTGTTGTATATTTATACTATCTATTTTACTAGTCTCTTTCCCAGTTGTATAAAAAGGGGCTCTATAAAGATAATTGAGAAATATAGATTATCGCTTTTATACATTTATTTCGTATGTATTTTTAATTATAAAATTTAGACATAAAAACAGATGAAAGTTTCTTTACTAATTGTCAAAAAAAAAAAAAAAAAAAAAAAAAAAAATAGAGGAGGAAAAGAAGAAGATTGAAACTAATGATTAAGAAGAAAGAAGACTAGCAAATAATGAGAAGATGGCATATTGTGAAGGGAAGGAATTCCCTAATCAAAAATCTTTTGTTAAAGTGCTTGTCGATACTTTGTAAAAAAAAAAAAAAAAAAAAAAAGTTGGCGCCGCCCTTTTCCTCAGGTTGAGGTGACTGAGTCGATCTGATCGCTCCTGTTAAAGTATGTTTGCTCTTGTTTTACGATCCTTTTGATCCAGTTCTTTTAAGTTTGATTCTGCGGATTCAAGATGCACTTTTATTAGTAGGCACAATGACCATCTAAATGTCCAAAACTCCGTACAGAGTACTTAGAATCTTAAAGTACTTAACCATCCGTCCAGGTTGCTATCGCAGCGCCGGTCTGAAGAATCCGAGTGCCTGAGGGCAGGCCGGAAATATTTCTGATTGAACTTACTAATTGTCTATTAATGAGGCGAAATTTATCGATTTTTTTCTGCAATACTTAAGGTTTACGTTAGTTTCCTTGGGAAATCAAATAGTGCTTTTCTTCTTTTTTTAATTATTATTTTTTTTAATAAGTACTTAGTGTACTAGGTTTGGTTTGGTAAGTCGCTCTACGGTCATCTTCTGTACACTTTAGGCTAAACAGACCGGGACCTACAGTTTAACGTGGATTCCGAACCACCCACAAACATCCATGCCACCGCCAGGATTCGAACATGAAGCCTTCGGTACCAACGGCCAGAGCGCTAGCCAGTTGTCCATGAGACCGCTTAGTGTACTAGGAGTGCAACGCAGATTTACCTCCTCTTGGTACACTCAGGGCAACGTCTGATACTGCAAAATAAACTACATACACGGCCTTCGGTCTGACTGTCAGTGTGAGTTTCTTAGAGTTCTGCAGTGGAACGCAGGTGATTTGTCCCATTATCATCAGTGGCATTACTATGGCTTTTCTGTGGTCACGATTGTCTCCGCAAGCACCTTCACAGAATTTAATTGACTCATGACTCTCTCTTGTCTCCTGTGTGACAACCAAAAAAGAAATGGACATGTTTCATCTTGCTTGCTGTTTTGCTCTGTCTTCCTGTTTCTTTAGGGAAGCATTATTGGATTGACAGACTTAAGTTGATGGATTAATTGATATCCTGTGTTTCTATCTTTCTTTGTATCTTTTCTTTTTTTCTTTGTATGTATCTTTCTATTGTTTCTTGTTTATTTTTTATGATATCTGTTGTCCTGTAAACTTGTCATTTGAAATAAGTAATAATAATAAACTTAGTATACCATTTTAAAATTAGCCAGAAGTTTGAAATTCAAAGAGCATTTATTACGAGAAAATTTTAAACTAATGATACCAAAACAAATATGTAAGATTTAAAATAACTCAGATGTAATGCATTGCCGAATTTGGTTAATGTTTATATACAAACAGCAATTTGTTTGTTTGTTATTTCAATTTATCAGGAAATTAGAATTAGCAAATCTTATTATAGATACTTTTATGTTCTGTATATTTATTACTTTACAAATTTGGGCTCTATAAGTGACTAATATCAGTAATACGTCTCTCTCATTTATACGTCGTTTCTAAGCGAGGGATTACACGAAGCATATGAAAGAGATTAGTGTATTTGTTCTTATTTTGGATTAATAGACTCAAGTGAAGTAAATTTACTATACACTACTGTGTCCAAAAAGTAAGACCAGTTTTCAATTTAAATTTCCCCGGCATATGGTATTTCAATTTTTTTCTTCTTCTTTTTTACGTTATTGGCACTGTCCTTGACATCTGTGGCAAATTTGACGTCAAAATATTCCTTAGTGTTTGAGTTACATTTGCTAAAACTGATTTCGGCGATTTTTGAAATGTCTGAACTAATTGAGCAAAGAACTTGCATTAAATTATGCGGAAGCGTATAGAATGTTGCGGAAGGCACTCGGGAGCATTCCTATACCGGAAAGAAATGTTTAGAAGTGGTATAAACAGTTCAAAGAAGGCAGAGAACGCTTTGAAGACGAAGATCCCTCTGGTCGACCCTCAACCTCAACCGACGAAGCTCCCATCCAAAAAATTAAAGATTTGGTGTTTGCACCCGGTCGATTTACTATTAGAGGTATCGGTCAATTCCATTTTTGGCCTCAAACGCGTCAAATCTCGACTGGTACCGAAAACACCGAATGCGCCTGCTCACACTGCATTGATTCGTCATGACTTTTTCGATCAAAAGGAGACCCATATCGTTCCACAACCACCGTATTCCCACCGTGCGACTTCTGGCTATTCCCTAAACTCAAAAGACCTCTCTGGGGACACCGTTTTGAGTCGATTGAAAAGATTCAACGCGAACCGCCGCGCTTTGAAGGCCATCCCTGCTGATTACTTTTTAGCATGCATTGAGGATTGGGAAAAAAAAATTGGCATTAATCCATTGTGTCCGGAGGGGATTACTTTGAAGGCGACGAAATAAATTTGGAAGAATAAATAAAGAGTTTTTGAAAAAAAAAAAATAATTTGTCTTACTTATTGAGCACAGTTGTATACTTAAGTGAAACAGATTTACTATATATACGTAAAACAAATGAAAATATGGATAATCATCTTTATTAATCGCAAATTTTGCCTAAAATAGGTTTTTGTGTGTGTGAGAGCTAAACTTTCTTTAAGCTCTTCTTTCACAAATGCATAGCTTCCCCCCTCACCATTCCTGATTATCTGGAATGGTCCAAATCTTTTTTTTTTTTTTTTTTTTTTTTAAATATAGTAGGTGGACTGAAAAGTTCATAGGCTGACACATAGATGGCGCTACTAGTATTAAATCCATATGATTTTTAGTTAGCCCTAACCTTCCAAAGACACGTGTATAAATTTGACAGCTTTTGCACTATTAGCATGTGAGTTATAGCATTTTTAGTGTTCATCATGTGAAATCCACTCGGCTGACTGTCGATTGGACTCCGGTGTGAAATGGTGGAGCCATGTTTCATCCATTGTCACATATCGAAGCAAATATTCGGGTTTATTACGATTGAACAGCTCCAAACACTGCTTAGAATCATCAATTCGTTGTTGTTTTTGCACCCACTTTGAACAGAGCTTTCGCATATCCAAATATTCAATCACGATATGTCCAACACGTTCCTTTGATATCTTTAGGGTCTCAGCAATCTCAATCAACTTCACTTTACCGTTATCAGAAATTATTTTGTGGACTTTTTTGATGATTTCGTCCGTAACAGCCTCTTTGGCGCGTCCACTGCGTGCATCGTCCTCGGTGCTCATTTCGCCTCGTTTAAATTTAGCAAACCACTTCTCTATGGCTGATTTTCCTGGTGCAAAGTCCGAATAATGTTTATCAAACCAAGCCTTGGCTTCAATAGTATTTTTTTTCGCCAAAAAGCAATGCTTTATTAAGCACACGAAATTCCTTTTTATCCATTTTTTCAAACTAACAAAAGTTGCTTCACTAAAAATCCTATAACTCACATACTAATAGTGCAACAGCTGTCAAATTTATACACGTGTCTTTTGAAAGTTAGGGCTAACTAAAAATCATATGGATTTAATACTAGTAGCGCCATCTATGTGTCAGCCTACGAACATGTCAGCCCAACTGTTATAATATTAATTAATTTGCACTTATTTTCAAATAAAATTGAAACATTCTCATAATTTTATGCTGTAATTGCTAATTATTTTACAGAATATGTTTTTGGAAATTTTTAATCTCATTTTATTCAGTTATCATTATTTACAATCTTAAATTTCTTATAAAAAAATCAAATATTGATAAACTGTTCCAGAACTGGAAGCACGTTTTGAAATGAAATTCTAAAATAGTTTATTATAATCATTTAAATATTTTTAAATTTTTCGTAAAAGGAAATAAAATCTAAGTATACTAAAATGTCTTGCTTCAAAATTAATAATAAATTTGAAACGAGTATTTGTTGCTGAAAAATTTATTTATAATTAATTTAATAATATTAACATTTGATATTATAGTTAAAAAGTTAATTATTTTCAAGCGAAATTATTTTTCATAAGAATTCTATTCAGAATTAAATTTTAGTAACTCAAAAAATCAAATGTAGTTAGCATTTCAGATGAAATCTATTTTATACATTATATTAGTGTCAAAAACAATAATTTTAATTTTGTATTTGTGTTTTATTTTATTTTTTGAATTAGTTTAATTCTTACGAAAAAAATATAAAGGAAGGACAATAATGGGGAAAAAAAAATTAAAAATATAAAGTCAATTGATGAAACTAAGAAATAATTACTGCAATTTTTTAACAGGTGTTTTGTAGTGATGTGCTATTCGAATTATTTTAATGATTCGAACAATTCAAAAATATTTTTTAAATGATCCAAATAAAAAGTTTTATAACGTGGCGCCATCTATTTATTTTTAGAGGAACCAATATAGGATAAATAATTTGTTGTCAAACATATACTGCTAAATGCTTCTACAATAATTATGCCAAATAAATGTATTAAATTTAAATTAATTTCACATTTTATTAATATATTATACTTATAAATTCTTCACCACCATGCATATTTTTTCCACTTGCTCGATAAAATTTTTTAATTTTTAAAAAGTGGAGAATTTTTCTTTACAACTAACATATTTTATTTGCCGCTTTTTTATTTATTTGTTAAATATCCATAATATAATGTTATTTTTAATAAAAATGTACAAATTAGCAGTAGTTTGGAATTTGAAGAATTGGAGAAATTCCTTATTTTCCATTTGTTACCTGAGCTGAATTTCTTCAACACATTTTTTTTCCCACTAAAAATCTACTTAATGTTATTAAATATGTTTAATAACATTAAGTAGATTTTTAGTGGGTAAGAGTAGATTTATTTAAGTAGATTATTAAGTAGATTTATTTAATATAACACATTAAAAACATATTTATTTAAAAACATATTATACATATAAATAAGTATAATTAAAGCTTTAAATATTTATTATAAGTATAATTTAGTTTAAAAATTACTGATTTATTAAAAAATATATGTATGATATGTATCTATTGTTTATTTTCTTTATGTCTGACACATTGTTTACTGACTCTAAATAAGAATTTTCACTTTTTGAAAAATTGGATGTATCTAATTTTAGATTTAATTGTAAAAATAAGCAATAGTGCTTTTACTTTTGGAAATAGAAATAAATTACAGAAAATATGCATTTTAAAATATTCTTTTATCTAAAATTTATTTTATTTTATTTATTTGTTTTTACTCTATCGAAATTCCTATATCATTTGATATTTTTGAATTTAAATAAATCATTTACTATACATCAAAAATAAGTCGTATTTTAAATAACAGCTCATTTAATGTAAATATTTCATGCAATACGAAATTCAAATAACATTTTCTAATTCAATAACTATACTCTTATTTTAAGAAAACTATTAAAAATTAATACTAATTTTCTAATAAAAATATTCAATTTTAAATTTATTACAATGATATATATATATATACTATACTTAATATCGGCACCCCATAGTGTAATCAGACTTTAATGCCTGTTATTTGTATTTTACAGCATCGAACAATAATCAAACTCGCATTTCTGTTACTATACGAACTGTTTGAACTTCATTATTAAATCCATATTTCCGATACGATACGAACTATTCAAACTTTGACTTCAAATAAGTTAGTAGTATTTGTTAAAGTTTGTATGATACCGGAAAAACGGATTCGATACTGGTCGGATGCTGGTATGGTTTGACAAACAAACTTTGAAAGGTTGAACAATTCGAAGCCTTTGAAACTGAAATTCCTAAAATAATAACTTATGTAATGATTCGTTCAATTTATTTATTAACACGGATTCGATTCATCAGTATAGTTTTATTTTTTATTACTTACTATGCCGATTAGCCGTCTTTAGATACGATGATTATGAACATAAACTAAATTTATTTCATAAATTAAACTGAAATTTAATAACTATCATTTAATTTATACTTTACGAATATTTGGCATAGGTAAAATTATTAAAAAACCAACAATCTATGTATAAGTTGTGAGATTCAACACATACACTTCTACTTTAATTTTTATTTATATTTGCTTAGTTGCGATATCGAAACTAAACTGCAGATTTCTGAGGAAAACCAACAATCATAAATCTCAAAGCACTTTGTCAAGTCAAGCTAAGCCAATAATTTTCCTTTACATTCCTTAATATTCTATTGCATTATTCAACTTACTTTTGTGTTTCCAGAATGTCAACTATTTGCAGGTTGAGGCAGCTTGTCCCCAAAACAACAGCTTTGTTTTTATGCGATATGCAAGAAAAATTTGCTCCTAGTATACAACATTTTCCTGCTATAGCCAATGTAGCATCACGCATTTTAAAAACCGCAAAAATTTTAAAAATGCCTGTGGTTGTTACAGAGCAAAATCCAAAAGGTGTGAATGTGTATATTTCAATCATTAATTATGCTAAACAAAATAAATTATTACTTTTATTTTTTGACGAAAAAAAAAAAAATGTAATAATTAAATGTAAAATATTAATGTTCATAAAGAGCATATTATAAAATTTCAATAAATTGGAAAATACTAGCACAAACTGTAGCAGTTTTTTTTTTTTAGCACATTCAATGCAAAATATTTTGCTTTAAAAATTTTCTTGTAAATAAATTAATTTTTTATTTCTATACTATTTTACCACATTGTGTAATTTATATAATGTATGTCTTCGTTTAGGATGTTATTTATTTTTATAGTGTGAATTTTTTTTGTTAGAAAGTTGAAATCAAATGTGTTATAAATGAAGGAATATTTAAATATCAAATTATGCATGTACGTAAAACAAAAACTACACGATTTACAAGGAGAGAAAATATTTATTATAATCAGAAGAGGGGAAAATTTTAGTTTTAAGTTTATGTAAACAATTAATATATAATATCTATAATAGTTAGTAAATAAATATTTAAATATTCATTTGCGATGCAGTAAAATCATTAAAAGAAGTTATCATGAAGTTATCTTTTTCAACTATATCGTTGAGATTAATATCTTGAGTAACCCATTTTACTTTAGAGATAGTAGTTATGATATTTACTGCTGTTATTATTTATTCTTAGCATGTTTTTCTTTATAAAATTCTTAATCATGTTATATTTTTTAATACCTTATTAAGTTATACATCAGGGCTTTCTAACCCTGCATATTACCTGCTTTTGCAGGGTTTTCTAACCCTGCTTTTTTTAAAATGTTGAGATTTTGATTTAATTTAATTTATTTTTGCAATTAATTAAATAAAAGTAATACACAAAAAATAATGTGTTATGCTAATTGAATACAAATCTATATTAGTTATTTTTATTTTCCTGGATATTCTAGTTTCAATGATTAAAATTTTTTGAATTAAATTAAACATTATTATGTCATATTTTAGATTACACATTATTTGTTATTTTTCTACCTGAAACTTATTATTAAATTACTATGTAAAATTTGCCACCTAAGATGGATTTTTTTTATAAATGCTGCCTAAAGAAACAAAGGTTTTATATCCCTGCTTTATGTCATGATTTTTTTAATATTGTTCATCTTAAAAAAATAAAAATATTGATTTGAATGTATGTGAATTTTTATCAATTGTTCAGTTGCCCTGCAAATTCCCATAAATTATACTTAATAGTTTTTAATTCTGAGTTCAAACTGACATACTAGGTTTTATAACAACAAAGGATTATAACTATTAATGCAACAATTAATAAATTGAAACCTTTCTTTAAATGTTAAATATTCAAAGAAATGGCTTAAACAGTAAATAAAAATCAGAGTGCATTTAGTATTGGAAGTTTGGTAAAAAAGACTGATGATATTAAGCTGATTTATACTAAGAACTGAAATTTTGAGATTAAGTTTAAAAAAAATAAATAAAGAGTTAGTTTTTTCATTAACATTGTTCACCTTTATGACTAAGCTTTATACTTTAACAAGTATAAAACTTAGTCATTAAAATGAACAATAATTGAGTACTATATTATATTGAGTATATATATTATCGAGTCATTGAGTTTTCCTCTTGGTCAAAGATACATATTTCTGACATTCAACTGTAGTCGCATGAGAAATTGATTGAGATTTTAAATTGAATTTGATATGGAAAAGTTAACAAGAGGGTAGGCTTCTGAATAATCAATACTTTTAATTTTGTGTTTTTTTTTCTCATTATAAAATGCTTTGAATACTTCATTAAATTATTTTTATTATGTTTATATATATATATAATATTTACTTTAATATGTATTTCACAGGTTTAGGTCACACAGTGAAAGAAATTGGATTAGATGATTATCCAGAATTAAAGCCCTATCAGAAAACACAGTTTTCCATGCTAATTCCTGAAGTGCATGACTTTTTAAAGAAAGAGCACCCAGAAGTTGAAAATGTTGTGATATGTGGCATTGAATCTCATGTGTGTGTTCAATGCACTGTGCATTCTCTTATTAATAGTGGATATGATGTGCATGTGGTAGCAGATGGATGTTCTTCTCGTACTATGGTAGATAGGTATGAAATTTTGTAAAAAAATTTCTGAATTGTTTGTAGTTCAGCTGTTTTTCTTTATTTATAATAATTTACAGCTTTAAATAATTGAGTTTTGGACAATCTATAATGATAACTTTTTTGGGGGATGAATGTATTTACAATTTTTGTTGTGTACATGTTTTTTTTTATCTTGTTTTTTTTTATACCTTATACTAAGAATTTTTACTCTTTCTCTAATATTGTAACATAAATGAGGTTTTATTTCAATTATTACAATAACTTACTGCTTCAACTATTAAAAATTACTTATTTTATTCATAAAAATTTCACATTTTACTATCTCGAAAGCTTAAAATAAAAGCACATTGATTTGTATTTATCATCAGCATAACTTGACTTGACTTGACTTGACTTGGCGCTTTGAGATGTATGCTCGCTGACGCTGCTTTATCTCAAATTATCCGAATGTTTTTATTGTCAACCAAATTTGCAGAAGTGTAAATAAGACCTCCTTAAGATACACTCCAAAATTTAAAATTCCAAAATCATTGAAAAATTCGAAAACATTGAAATCACTGCGAAATTTCAGGAGTCCAAAATTTCTTCTGGAATACCATAAATGTTGTCGACACTTTCGAACAATCAAAAGAATAACAATAAAAGAAGATATTTGGACATGAAAGGAATGGATAAAATACTAATCAAACGATGAAACATCTTAGCATTTAAACGATGAATTAGAAAGCATGAAGTACTACTAGTACTTGGAACGAAAAGTGAAAAAGAGTTAACACGAGAAAACCAATATGGAGCACCCCATAGAAGACGGGGTTACGAGACTTTTCGTAGGAATTGTAGAATTACTGTTGTTTTATAACAAGCATCTTCAGACATATCGAATAGCCATGAGTATGAAAGAACTTTATAACCAAAAGCACGTTGGAGTTTGTTTCGGGGAATTTCATATTTTTTGCATTGGAACAAAATGTGTTCCACTGTTTCTGGAGTTTTGCAGGTTGAACATAATGGAGAAGAGGTTAGGCCAAATCTGTGGAGTTTTGCGTTGCAAGGATATGTTTTTGTGCGGAATCTGGATATAAGTGTATCTTCCCTTCGATGATTAGGAAAAAGTCTGTGTGTAGGTGTAATATTATTCAAGTGCATGAGTTCCTGAGCATATTTGCTACCCTTCCATAGTTCTGTTGCTTTAAGTTGTGCTTTCTTTTTTAGTTGAAAGATAAGATCTTCCGGTTCATCAGCATATTATGGTACTAATATAATAATATAAATATCTTATTAATGTGGAGTATTCTTTCTCTCTAAAACCTATGGAGTATTATGGTATTTTAAATAAATTATTAAATATAATTATCTTAAATCAAAGTTAACTAAGTTTATTTTTCATATATTCATGTATTTCTGGTTATGTATTATATTTTTGTTTCCAATTTGCCTATTTATCTTAAATTATTTGGAAATCTGGAATATATTTAGAAGATTTTAAGTAAATTTATTGATATTTAGGCAGTGATGGGTGCAGTATTAATATTATAGAAATTGATATTCATTTTACTATTACATAGTAAATAAATTCATACATTTAACCACAGTATGAACCAAAGTAAAATTTTTTACACTGTGTTTAAGAAAATGTCAGTCTTTCTCTCTCTCTTTATCTATATATATATATTAATATTTTTTAAAGCTCTTTATATGTTATCGTTTAATTTAATATTTTTAATATTGTTAAATATAGTTTCTTTAAATTTTAATAATAAACCTGTATTTGATTTTCCAGAATGTATTCATTCCAAAGAATGAAAGCAATGGGAGCTTGGCTTACTACAAGTGAAAGTGTTATATTAGGTTTAGTAGGTGATTATACCCATCCGAATTTTAAAGAAATTCAAAAATTAATTCGTGAGCCAGCTCCTGATAGTGGATTGTTATCACTTTTACCTTATCAAGCTCTTGGGTAAAGTAAGTTTTAATATATTTTTTTTTTAACAATACTTTTACTTATAAATTTTTTTACTACTACTAATTATTATTTTTATATATAAAAATTAAAGCAAATTGCTTGTCTTTTTTTTTTAATTTGCCATTGTTAGAATGTAATGGATGCAAAGATTTATATGAATTTTCATATCAGTTTTGATCACATTGATTTATATTTTAAAAATTTACTCTAAAATTTTATGTTATTTTTAGGACAGCATTGCTTTAAATGCCTTTTTCTTGTAAATTATTTAATTTATACAATGTAATTTTATATAATTGATGTTTGAAAATTTTTTGTTCATTTATTGAATTAAATGATATTTACCATAAATGATAAATAAGTCTTCCTGATATTCGACTCTTTATAATCATTTTGTTATCTTATTAAGTTCAAACAATATTATATCAGTTACTATGCAATAGTTTTGTATTTGCATAATATTTTGTGTATAAAAAAAGGACATTTTCACTGAAATTTTATTTTGGATTTAAATGATTTCCCATGATTATTTCAATGTAAAATTTAATATTCTGTATGGCAGTCATTTTGATGGGGAAAAAAGTCATAATCAATAATTAAAACCTTTTTTTTAGACCTTGATTAATATTTATGAATTGTCTACATTTTAATGTGTTTTACCTTTTCTATGATTATTTAGGATTCTGATATTTGTTTTTTGTTATAATTAATTAATTTTTTTGTATTTAATTTTTATTAGTTTTTTATATTTAATTTATTTTTAGTGTTTGTAAGGATATAGTTTTCTTAAAGTAACTAAAATGTAACTTCTTTTTTTAGACATAGTAAGCTATGAGGTCTCCTTTCTTGAAGAAGTCAATATATTTAAAAGTTAATATATATATGGTTTTTAGTACATTCTAAGAAAATGCTGCTGTAATTTACATATTATACTTCTACATACATTCTACATACATTCTACTACTTCTACATACATTACATACTTACTTCTTTTTTATTATTGTTAATTTTTTGTTATTTGAAAGACAATTTTATATTCAAATGAGATTGAGATTATTAGTTTAAAAATTTGCATTGTATAAAAAAGTTTGATAATGATTTTTATTCTAAAATACAGATTTTTTGCACAATGGAATTGTTGTAATGTGTTATACATATACTTTCAAGCATTCTGTACTTGTACATCTTTTGATTGAAAAATAAATATTTTCTAAATTTGATTTTATTGTTTAATAAAATTTGTTTTACACAATAGTAATGTACATTTTTTATTTTTTATAAAGTAGTTGTAATATTTATTTGACATTTGAATTTGATTTGACTTAATATTTTGAGATGTATGATCACTGATTACCTCAATTTATCCAATTAATTTTTGAAATCGGACAGATAAAAGAATTTGACAAAAGTGAAGATGAAATCTTTATAAAGGATCTATTCTGAAACTTGAGTTCTTGAAATCATTACTTGTGATGGCTTACAAATTCCTTTTAAAATACAAGAAACTTTGCTTGTACTTTCTAGCAACCAAAGGATTATAAATAAAAAGAGTAGATTTGAAAAAGAACGAAATAGATAAAACTACAGATCAAATAGATATAACTTTTTAATAGTTAACTAATGATTAAAACATATTAAGTATAACTAATACTTGAAATAAAAAGTTAAAAAGAAATAATAACCCCAGAAAAAAAAATAGGATGCCACATAGCTTACAGGGTTACAAGACTTTTCATAGAAATTGAAGTATCATTGTTGTCTAATAATAAGCATCCTCTGACATATCTAACATCCAAGAGTAAAATAGAACTTTATATCTAAAAACACTTCTCAGTTTATTTTGTGCTGCTACATATTTTATGCATTGAAACAAAATGTGTTCAATTGTTTCCAGAGTTTTGCAGATTGGGCATAATGGAGATGGAATGACAAAATCTATAGAGTTTATAATCGCTAGGGTGTGTCTTTATGTATAATCTGGATATAAGAATGACTTCTTTTTTATGATTAGGAAAAAGTCTATGAAAAGGTTTAATACTATTCAGATGACTGAATTCCCGAGCATATTTGCCACCCATCCACTGCTCTGTTGCTTTTAACAGTTCTTTTTTTGTTTTTTGTTTTTTTGTTGAAATATGAGATCTTCCAATGAAATATTATATCTGCTGCAGATTTTGCAAGAGAATTGGCTAGTTCATTTTCTGTAATGCCAACATGTAGGGATCAGATGAATTCCATGGATAAAAACCTATTGCAAAAATCTTGCAGTTTATTGCCAAGGAACTGGATGATACAATTAGAATGGATATTGCAATTATGTATTTATGAGATGAAAGAACATAGGTTGAAAGGTTAAAAGCAGTGCAAGAGCTTCTCCCATCAAAATATTGTTTTAATTTGAAATTTGTCCTGATGAAGATTCTTGTAAAAAGGAATTGATGACTGCTATTGAATGTTTAAGATGTCTTAAATGTATCAGAGACTAAAATGATCATGTCTTTCCAATGTTCACTTTTGTATTATTAAAAAAGGTGTTTGATGACTTGATGATGTAACTGTTTTGTTTGGAATGGTAAATCATTGAGATGAGAGACTCATGTGACTTCAGAGTTCAAACTAACAGGAGGAAAATTGGGAATTAAATTGGAGGTCTAAATGTTTAAATTTTCCAAAGGATTTTTTAAAAAAATGGAGAGAAATGGGACTTTTGAACCCTGGGATTTTATTTCCCAAGCAAAGATAAATGGTGCGTGGAGAAGACGGATCAAAAGAAATGTTTGAGAAAAAAACGCTCTACAGCCTTTGAAATAAAAAAATTTGACTGGCTTCTCTTTGTAAAATTGGAATCGGTTCCACCTCGGAAGACCTGTTGCAAAACCTAAAGTAATATGATATAAAGTTTTTTCTGGCTTCTCTTAGTAAAATTGGAATTGGTGTCACCTCGGAAGACCTGTTGCAAAACCTAAAGTAAGATGATATAAAGTGCTTAGTTTTTGGAAATCGCTATGGCGGGATGGAATGAAGATAGGAGCTCCATATTCAGTAAACTGTGAATTTTGGAATCTATTATTTGAATTAAATGCCAGGACTGAATATCAAGGAATTTGCCACAATTGCATTAAGAGCATTCAACTTTTTAATTACTTTTAAGATGTGGGAAATGTTGTTAGAAAGAGAGATTATGAGAGAAGATGATGCCTAAAATATGGATATGTTGTTTCCAAGGGATATATATATTGTAAAGTTGCTGATGTTGAGCTGGCTGTTTTTTTTATTGAAAAAATTCACAGCTTTATACTTTTTAGGGTGAATTTCTAAGTTTCACACCATTGAGTGATTTTATGAAGGGTCATTTCAAGATTATTAAGCACTTTTCCAAGATTTTTATCACTGTTGAAAAGAAAGATATCATTTGAATATAATAAGCATTCGCTATGATCATGGATGATCTCGAAAATATCTCTCATATAAGTTGCAAAAAGAAAAGCATTAAGAACACTCCCTTGTTGCACGCTACGAGTGGAAAATAATTTCATAGACTCAGAGTTTCTCTATTTATCATAAAAATTCCTGTTTTTAATGAAATTATTAACCCATCTAGCAGCAGTGCAATTCATGCCGACCTGTAAGCTTTTATAAATAAGTCCATTTCTCCAAACAAAGTCATAAACAGATAAAATATCTAATTTAAGAAAAAAACATTTTTTGGCATTTTTTGCTTCAATTATTTTGCGATGTAGGAGTGATAGTGAATACATACAATCCCCGAAAAGAATAAACCCAGAATGATTTGTTATGAACTGTAAAAGGAATTATTCTTTTAAGTACAATATGTTCAAAGATTATACTTAGTATTGAAGTCAAGGCTATTGGACGATATGAGGTAGAGGAAGTGCTACCTTTAAAGGGTTAAAGAACGGTTATAATTTTCACTGTTAACCATTCCTGAGGAATAACACCAGCGAACCATATACTATTAAGGATATGAAGTAGCTGTTGAAGATAGGGATCTGGAAGAAATTTAATAAATTTTGTAGGAATATTATCACTACCAAGTGAAGTATTGGGAGCAGCACGAATATCTGTTTTTAGCTCCTAAAAGTAATAGGTCTGTTGTAATGCTGGTTGAAATCACCGGAAAAATAAAATGGAATAGACTGGTGGTTAAGGAATTTATTAAAATGATAAGCTGACATATTAGACATATCGAATCTGTAATAACAAGATTATTACTTGTTTTAAAGATCGTTTTGCTGACCAGATTATTGTCCCTATTATGAATTGCTTTAATAATTTTATATATTTTGCCATTATTGCCCGTAGAGGAACAAACAGAATCCCAATATTATTTCTTAAGATATTTTTCTTCTTCTTTGGCAGACATTTTCTTGTAAGAAAACCGGAGGTCCCGAGAAAGTTGAGATCGAGTTAGGTGCAAAAGTTTGTGTTTCTGTTGTAAAAGATTATTGCATTGATTGTTCCTCCAGGGGAGAGTATCATGACCAAAGATTTCATAATACTTTTTAATATTAAGGAGAGCATGTGACAAGAAAGAATGAAAATCAGAATATGATGAAAAAGTGCTATTGAGATTCTGCTGATCCTAAAGAAAAAGATGAACTTTAGACCATGAAATGATCGATCTGCAAGTATTTTGTGGAGGGAAAAAAAAAAAAGGTGAAAGGATAATTGTATAGGAAGGTGATCACTGTCAAAAGGAGCAGAGTGAATAAAGTAAGATAAATTGGAGTATATGCATCGAGCGATCTGGCGATACAGAGATCAATAAGCAATGTAGAAATTGGAGTAATATGAGTGGGAGCGTTGGTATTAATAATATTTAAATTATTATAAAGAATCCATTTAATCAGAATTTCCGAACTAGTAATAGTAGTAGAAGAAGTGAATCCAAGAATGGAATTATGAGAATTAAAATCCCCGAGAATAATACAAGTTGAAGGAAGTTGTTTTTGAATAGCTTCCAGTCATTCAAGATTGAAAATACTCTTGGGAGCATGAATGTTAATTATAGTAAAAGTTTTATGAGGTATATGCACTGTAACGGCTTCTATTTCATTGCCTGAAAAAGGAAGATTGACTATATTAAAAACTCTGTTATGAATACTGGAATCTACAGCGATTAACAATCCTCCTCTGCGTGTATTATCTGAACGATCAGTTCTATAAATTAGTTTGCCAGGCAGGTGAAATTGATCTTCAGAATTGAGAAATATTTCCTGTATTGCTAAAACTGATATAAATGGAAAAAAAAAAATTGAATCAAAAAAGATCGTTTGACTCGGATACTACGAGCACTCAACTGTAGCATTTTAAATGTTGTATATTGGTCATGGCAAGAAAGGTTTATAAAGGTAGAACAAAAATTAATGAAAACAAAAAAAAGCCTAAGTCACTTATTAAATGTTTAGGATTAATTATGTCAACGAGAGGTAAAGAAGGGCGAAGACGAAGTACCCTGATCTATCGATTTTTTCCCCATACTATCCAAGTTGGGTAAGACTTCAAAACTCTTGATTTTTTCCCCCTTATCTGTGCATGAAAGAATTGAAATTGTGACTGAAGGAAAAGAAATTTTTTTTATTGCTTGATTTAAATAGTTAAGTCTTGTTATATTTTCGGTGAGCGTTTTAAGGGATTCCTGAAAACTGGAGGCCTGTGCTTGACATATTTCTTTAACAAACTTTTGTGTTTCCATAACTTGCTGTTGAAATAATTTCCTCTTGTAATGTAATTAGAATTATTTTCAGCTTTTACTTTAGAGGAATATAAGTCTTCCTTCAGAGCGCGATATAGTTTTCGAGCTTCTATAAAAGAAAATCTGTTGAGAGTCTTAAATTGCAAAAATTTTTCCTCAGCTTTACGTTTAGGACAATTAGTATATGTGGCTTTATGTGCTTCACTGCAATTAATACATTTAGATATTTGAGTTGAGCACGAATCTATAGGATGTTTAGCACAGGCAATTGAATTTTTACAATTTACTGTTGGGTGAGTTTATGAATAACAATTTCTACATTAACGAAGGTTTACCTAAAATAGTGATATTTTTTGTTCAGTAAGCCATAATCTAACATATTCTGGCAAGTTTGTACCCAATATAGTTACTAAAACAGGTGTGGAAAATGCCGCTCTTTATCCTGAAAATTGCTAGAGCTCTGTGACAGAGATATTATATTCCACTTCCAATTCTGATGCAAGTTCTAGCAGACATCGGATGGGGTAAAGAGGGTAAAGAGATGCTTTGACAAGTACTCCCAAATAGCCTTTATGTTTGCCAATTCTCTTGCCATATCAAAGTGAGCAGAAGATAAGATTAATTTGTCTTGTCGGTTGATACTCTTACAATCAATATATTTTAAGGTAGTTACTTCTGATGATACGCTTTCCTTTATTAACTATGGGATGTGCTTTTGGTAACGCGCCATTTCGCACCTCGAACACAATAAGAAGGGCAGTGCCATTTTCATATGCAATTTGTAATTTTGAAATTAAGTAAATTAGTAAGATCTACTTTTGAGATATATTCCATGACATTAGGATTTAAATTATTGTCTGTCATATCAAAACTCTAAGCACACCCACTCAGAATGTTGGGCTTTCTAAACTCGCATTAAGTCAGTAACAAAAAAAAAAAAAATTGAAAATAAATGCAAATAATTACAGGTGAGTTACCTGAAAGCCAAATCAAAATATGAAAAGGGGAATATATATTACCAGAAAAAATTCCAACACTAAACAAGAAAATAAACACCACTAACTCCCTGCCCGATTCTCCGGTAAGGGAATGAACATTTCTAAATTTGACATTTGAAATTCATTCACTCGAAAAGTTAACCTAAACAAATGTTTAATGCGTATAGAGATTTTGATATATTGATTGAGCTAACTGGAAAGCATATAAAAATATATGCATATCGAATGTTGTTTTCATTGCTTTGTTATACAAGCTGATTATGTTTTTCAATTCGTTGTTCATTTTTTTCCCCTTGCGATTTTATATTTTAAGGGTACAAAAGATTTTTAAAAGAAGTGCTCCTTTTATCAATTATATTCGTTCCTTAAATTATTTTTATAGTTAAACAATAGACTATAGCAATTGATTCCATAACAGTTATTACCATACTATGATCAGTGGAAATAATTTTATGTAAACTAATTGGATTGGGAATTATTTATATTTTAACTACTGATGTCCAAGTTGTCATATGAAGTTTATGTTACCATTTAAACAATTTTCTGCTATGATGGATGTGTGATATGATATACTTTTCAGAAAATTCTGATTGGGCTTAAAAATTTATATATAAAATGAGTTGTAAAAGAAAGCTACAGTGTTTGAAAATTTATGCATTATTCTAATTTAAAACTTAAGCTTTCCCTTCAATAAATTGTTTTAAAAAATTTAATTTTGAATAAAGTTGTATACAACTTTATTAGGTTAATTTTACTTATAAATGTTATTAAGCATTTTTATAATTAATGTAACATTTTTTTATCATACAAAACATAATTCGCCTTCTCATTTTGATGTTGTTATTAAAAAATATTATAACAAAACTTTCTTGTTTTGAGAAACATAATGATTTGTGGTTAAAATAATTGAAATTTGGAATAAATAATGAAAAATAAAATAAATATATAAATTTGTAGTAATTTTGATTGAAATTTGTAATATGCTTATTAAATTAACAATTGAGTTAAATTAGGCTTATTTGAAATTTAATAATATGTATATATAGTTTTAGCAATTTTTATAAAACATTGGACGTTAAATGATTTATAAATTTTTTACTTAGATACTTATTTCTTTTATCTTCATATGGTATTTTTAATATTTATATCAACATCAGAAATACCGTATAAAGTATACCATATTAATATTATGTCATGTCTTTTTAAAAGGGTAAAAATTGTAACTAGTATTTTTTTTATTAGTTCTTTCTTATTTAGTTTTAAAATGTATTAAAAAGTTTAAAATGTTTTTCTCATGAAAAAAAAAAGTTTATTTCCATTTTCCTTCGTTAAAATTTGTGGTATTTACCAATAGCATTTATTTTAATTGAAAATTTTTTAATAGGCATTTAAAATGCATAATCGTTGGTCTCCATTTATTTTTTAAAATTATGAATACATAAAATATAATAATTTGCTATTTCTAATTTTTTTAGACGATAATGACTGAAAATTTTGATTTGTAGTATTGGAGTCTCATATATTCCATGAAAGAAAAAAAAAGCTAACTTATCCAAGAAAGTGGAAGATTAAATATGTTGTTTAGTTAGATTAACAAAACTCGTTGTAAAATAAGTAAATGTGTTGTTGTTGTTGTTTCTTATCCCACTTGGTTGGCCAAGCCCACGAGCCCATACGTACTCATGATTGAAGGGGAAGGAAGCAGCTTCTGTTGTGATGGAGCACCCGTAGGTAGAAGTCTGACTTTGGCTCCGTGACGCTCTTATACAGTCATAGGAGACCGGGACCTACGGCTTAAAGTGGATTCCGAACCACTACAAACATCCATGGCACCGCCGGGATTCGAACCCGAAGCCTGTGGCACCGAGCACCAGAGCGCTAGACACTCGGCCATTCAGGTCCCAAATTTGTGAATGCCAACGGCACGCGGTGTTCCCACCAGGTGGTCACCCACCCAAGTACTGACCGCGCCCAATGATGCTTGACTTCGGTGATCTAACGAGAACCGGTATATTCAGCATGGTATGGACGTTGGCTATCTAAGTAAATGTAGTATATATAAGTAATGTATATATAAGTAAATGCAGCTTGTAAATGCATAATTATTAAAATATTTATTTGGAAATTAAATTATCTAATATTTTATCATGCTTTGTTTTAAATCTCTGCATTAATAAAAAAATAAAACAGTTAAATAAAAAATGTCATAATGTAATGTAGTGTTGTGCAATGTAATGAACTGCAATTCAAAATATACAAATGACCAAAATATTTATTGCCTTTTAATAGTTATGTTAATTGTATAATTCATGCAAATTTCAGTTTAAGTTTTCCCCATGCACACATTATATGTACCTAAAGCTTCTAAAAATACATTTCTTTTATTTCAAAAAATCATCTAATGAGATGAGAAGCATTTTGTGGGATAAGACAAGGTATCAGTCCAATCTTCACTCTTGTTTTCCAATTCGCCTAATATTCGCCAATGGCTGTCTTCGAATAATTTTTTACTTTTCTTATCTGACTTTGGCAAGCAGTGATATTTGCATTTCATACTTTCAGTTTCTGCTTCCACATCATTCTTTTCACAGACAGGAACGGGCTCGATGGAGAAACACAATACACTTCCTCTAGCAACAACTCGGTTCCTCCTTGTTCTTGGTACTGAAAATCGAAAAAATAAATAAATAAAAATTTTCCATTTGGAAAAGTACAAAAATTAGTTTCAGCAAGTATTTTTAATTGTGAAAATAATCCTACTATGAAATAATATGTTACAAAACAAACAGAGAATATCAATTTTAAAGATCTTTCGGAGGGGGAAAAAAATGAATATTTTGTTAAGTATTGTATTGTTATAATTATGTTAATTGCATAATTTTTATTTTACATTTCATTTTAATAAGTATCATTAGTTATTTTAAGATTAATAAATTTATGGATAGCTTTAAATAAGTTTTATTTTTTTGCATCGAAAAATATCACATACCTAAAAAAGATTGGAATTTAAAGATCTTTTAATGAAGAAAAGAAGATTATACTACTAACAGTTATTTCAAATTTATAATTTTTCATTTTCATCAACATACATCAACAATAAATTATTTTTAATGCTTATAATTGCTGATTAATTATTACTGAATTCTGGTTGATTATTGATTATTTTGTATGCATGTGTTCGAGATAACTTTTTAAAAATTAATTTCCATCTTTTAATACACATTGTTCAATGAAAATACCTTACTATTATAAAATAAGCTTATGGCTTTTTTATTAACTTATGCCCTGATACTTGATAAAATTTCTACTTTTTCTGCTAATAAATAGAATAAAATATTATTTTATTAAATTATCGATATATATATGTATATATATATATATATATATATATATATGTTATCGAATAAGCTTTAAATAGTTATTTAATTCAATTAAGATCGATTTTGCAAAAAAAGCAACATTACATAAACTATTTATTTTTTCTGTTTTCTGTGACAAATT